>JAGFPH010000022.1:95728-143381 GCA_018207615.1 Philaenus spumarius
TGATAATAACGACGAAATATTATAATTATACTGTTATCGGCAACATACTGTGACTAAACAGTATAGGTCAGTACCACTAGTTTTTTTTTTAATTCTAATTATATAATGTGATAATAACGACGAAATATTATAATTATACTGTTATCGGCAACATACATACATAGGTTGAATAAATAATGCAACAAAATTCCACCAGAAGCGGTGCCTATATTTGCGACCAATGAAATTTCGCAAGTCATATGACGTAATGCCAATGTTACCAGAATATAAGGTCTGTTTATATTCGCTACTAGTAAAATGTTGTGATTACTGTTACGTCATCTTTTCCTATTACATATGTTCAATGTGGCAACGATGGCAATCAGAAATGATAAGTTTCTTCTTTTATACTGGTATTCAATGTAATTTACTAACGATAATTGTTATTGTTTTTAAACCAAAAGTTTTGAAAAGTTATATAAATATCGACATATATTTTCGTGATTTCTTTCATTCATTTTGTTTAGTGAAGTTATTGTTGATATTTGTTGGTGTATTAACCCTACAACTGTCCATGTTAATGTTTTGCAACGCCAAGTCATTTCGGTGCTTGTGCAAGCATATTTTCAAAAATTCGCCAAATATAGTAATTGTATACCAATCCAAAAGTGTTCTATACCTTTTTTGTAGAGAAAGGTTTAAAAAATCCATATATGTAATTAAAAAATTTATTGATGTAAAATTGTAAAAGTTATTAGCTCAAGAAGCAAAAAATGTTCAGTAACGAAAGGAAAAAGTTCAACTTTAGGCCTACATAACAAGTCGTAAACATTTTTTGTAGTTTTTTCGTAAATGTAAAAAAGTTTCGTAATTTAGTTCTAAATAGAACTGTATAAAAACATTTATCGATTTCAAATTTCTTATTTTGAAAACACCAGTTTTTGTGTTCCAAATACACGATTGCTAACAAAACCGCCTAATATGAAACGTAATTTACTAATATATGCTTTGCCCAAAAATGAAATATTATTAAAACAAAGTGTAGAGAATAAATCAAAGAATTGAACTGTATACTTGTATATTACCTCATCATAAAAGTGTTTTACTTAGAATCAATTGAATTACAAAAGTAAGATGAAACAAATGAAACCTCGTGCGGACAAAGGAAATTCAAAATATGACCGTTGAAGATAATGGAAACAGCCTTGTTTTGCAAACTCAAGCGGTAGTATGAATTCTGTGCAAATATGAACTTTCAACTGCTGTTTGAATAACATCTAAAAAGTCAAATATAGTTTGCTTTACACCAAATGAAAGATTGAACTTTGGTCTATAAATAGATATCAAAAAGTCTATTGAAATAATTTGAATTATAAAAGATATCTCGAACGCAAAAAGTGTTTTTTTATTGGTTGAAATCTGCTCAATTGCAAAGGTTTACAGACAATTCCATATCTTTTGAACTATTTGTTAGATTTTGGATTGGATGGCAGTTTCAGATAGGTAAAAGTGTGATGAATCCTTCGGTATATAGAGATATAACTCAGAAAAATAATGGGCGGGCTGTATTGAAAGACATAGAAACTGGAATTAAAGGTAGTTTTGGTGCATTAAAATTCGCGCGACATTGGCTTTTAGAAAACTAAAAAACTGCAACGATGATTACGTATTTAAATATACGATTTAGAAAAAACTTGTAAATGCAAAAATTAAAGTTTAGAATATTTCCTTTCCAACAGTTTTTGATTTATTGAGATTGGATAGTTTTTAGTGGGTGAAATATTCATTACAAGTAGAGTTGTCAAAATTAATCGTTTTCACGTGCCACGCCCCCACGACCACTCAAATTGAGTAGTCTGACAGTTGCAGGGTTAAGTGATTTGTTTCTTTTATTTAGTGTAAAAATATTAAAAAATACTGAAGTTAATCTCTATATTTTCTACTTTTATTTCTCTCGTATTTTCTATAATTTTTATTTCCCGCGGATATTTTTCTTGTTTTTATAATCAGTTTAACGTGTTCTTTCATAATATAAAGAAATTTTTAAAAAACCTCTGGTCACGCCGTTCTCCATCTTTACCTATGAAAGAACACATCTAACTGATTGTAAAAACAACAAAAAATTTCCCGGGAAATAATATTTGTAGGAGTTATGAAAGAAATAAAACTTGAAATTATATAGGTTAAGTTTCGACTTTTCCGCAATATTTCACGTAATTATAACAAAATAAATCACTTCACATACACCAAACACTTAAGAATTAAATAAACTAAACTATATTAACCCCAAAAGTATCCACAAAGCAAGAAAATTTGAAAATAATGTAACAAAACGTAAATTACGAAAACAATAACATCGAACAACAGAAACTAAGTATAACTGCGTATTTAAAATGGAATTTAATCAACGTTGCCATATAATTAGAATAAAAAAAAACCAGAGGTACTAACCTATACTACTGTTTAGTCACAGTATGTTGCCGACAACAGTATGATTATAATATTTCGTCGTTATTATCACATTATATAATTAGAATTAAAAAAAAACCAAAGCTACTAACCTATACTGTTTAATCACAGTATGTTTACTTAGTTGAGTTGCCTAAACTGTTCGTTTCTACACAAAAAAGAACAAGAACAATCCGGCAACGCTGTGAGAACGGTGAGAAAAACATGTCGGCACTTTACAATGTAAATTCCCATAACGAACTTTTGATTTGAAAGTTTTTAATGTTGTACGTGTTGAAGATGGTTAAATATTGGTTTCCCGGCATCAGTGAATTGTATAAATACTATATTTATTAAGAAAAAAGTTCAGGTTTGTGTATTTATAGTAGTTTTGATTGACAAGTTAAAGTAAACAAATACCCAATTAGCTATAATTAAATTGGTTCACTTACTTTTTTTACAGCAACAATTAAATTTGTCTCCACATCTCTTGCTTTATAGACAGTGGCAAACTGGAACAATAAAAAAGCATTAGGTATTTTCTTAGTACTTACTTAGGCTATAGCCTTTTGAAGGTTTTATCTATACTTAACTAGATCTCATGTGGTCGAAATTCCACCAATTTTGATTTTAAAGTAACAAAATTCCAGTTGTTTTCACGTAATTTATTATAAGTATGCAAATTCTTAATTCATATCTTGACACTAAGAGAAAAAGAGTAGGAAAGAGCAAAAGAGGAAGCTTGATGGAATTATTGATAAATATTTAGTAAACATGTAAAATTCCTTAGAAGTAAACAATTAATTCAACTGTTAACTTAAACAGTAGAATAATGTAACAAATAAATAGAGGTAAGTGATAATTAAATTTGAAAGAAATGGAAACAACGCAAAGTATGTATTTGGATAGTTTACAAAAAAAAATGTTTTCCCATGCAGGGAAAGAAAAGTGATATTAGCTCTTATAGCAGTGGATGTGATCAAAATGATTTCATTTAATTCTTTGATGCGTTTTGTATGGAAATATCGTGTTTGTAGACCCAGAAAAATAAAAACCCATGACTTACGCAAATACATTTTAATATTCATTGCAATAGCAACAAACTGCATAAAATAACAGATACCTAACTCAACAGATTTGGATAACCAACTTAAGGTACGTTTACACTGGCACACAAATATGAGGACTTGTATAAGACACAAGTGAAATTGACAAATCCCGATACACCTTTCTCACCAAGGTGTATCACGATTTATTTGTCAATTTAACTTGTATCTCATACAAGTCCTCATACTTGTGTGTCAGTATAAACGTACCTTTAGAAACACAATGTTAGGTTAGGCAAAGTTGTTTTATTTTACTTGTATTTAGGTACGTTTACACTGGTACACAAGTATGAGGACTTGTATGAGATACAAATCACGATAGGCCCTCACGATATATTCTCACCAAGATATATTGTGATTTGTCAATTTAATTTGTATCTCATACAAATCCTCATACTTGTATACCATTGTAAACATACCTTTAACAGAAAGAAATGTTATAATATACAGACATAATTGCCATAGCAACCAACTGCATAAAATAATAGATAAAACAGCTGATTCGGATAACCAGTTTAGCAACACAATTTTAGGTTTAAGCCTAGTTTATTTTTTATTTTAATTGTCTTAACGACAATTTATACATATAATTTGTGTTTTCTGCACATCTCTGGCACGTTAACTTTTGAATGATAGCCCATAAGCTTTATTCTTCTCCTTTTATAATAAATACTAAAAAAAGGTACTACAAATTTCGATGTTCACGTATTAATATAGGCCTAATGATACTTTTACCAATAATACAATTTTAACAAAAGATTAGAAAGTTTACATTATCAAGTTCTTAACTCTGGTCTATCCAATATTTTTCTTGCACCTATGTTTCTCAGCACTTAAATATGTTTGAAATATTATGATGTTTCTACAAAATGTTGCAATGCCCAAATTTGGCATGTAAGAACGTACTAAAAGGTAGGCAAAGTCAAATGTATTAAAATACCGTACCAATTTCCTAATTTGAGAGTTCACAAAAGGAGGTTTAATTTTTTTATTGATTTACATCAAGATAACAACATGAAAGAACAAATCAAACTCTCCAACCTACAAGTCAAATAGGCTACAACTCCCATCAGGATGAGTTTTAGACTCCAACCTGCTAAGATAAATCTATGTTTATGTCATTCTAAGATGGTAGGCCTACCTAGATTGCTTCTTTTAACTAAAAATGAACTATTAGGACCCTACTTTTTACTGAAAAGTTGGTGTTTTCTGAGATTATTGAAAAAGAAGGGAGATAGATGATTTAATAATATTATTAGTAAAGTAATTAGGGGGAAAGTGATCACAACTATCATTAATAAATTAGTTCAAATAATTCATAGGCTAAGAGGAAATTAAAAGTATAAAATAATATAAAATTTCCTGTTAGTTTTAAAAAAATCTGATCAACTATGGTAAAAGCGGCAGAAATGCAACTTCATGCTCTAGAACATTTTGATTAGCCTTCACTTTTTCTAAACTCATCTAACATTCAATTTAAACACTCAACAACAATGATTAAACGGCGTAACTTTACTATTCGACTCTAACCTAATATTTTTGCAGACAGCGACGTTGTTTTACATTCTACTGTTAAATGTTAAATACAGGTAGACATACTGTGACTAAATAGGTTAGGTTAGAACCTTTTAGGTATTTTTTTAATTATTATTTTTGCATTTCTGTTGGCTCTAGGTTAGCCTAGAGTCGAATAGTAAAGTTGCGCCGATTAAACAATAAAATACCCAAAAACAACAAATCATAAGTAACAGGCCTAATGTAACTTTCGCCCAAAATAGCCTCTTGTCTTAGGCCTATATTGATGCATTTGAGGTGTCCGAGTGCAGGACCTAGGCATATTATAAATTGTTCTACTGCAGTTCTGTAGTTTTGATAATTAATCTACGAATTTCACTAAAATCCATAAAAACAGTGAAGTAATAAATGACCAGTTATAACTAGTTTGTTACTAAACTTTTGTAAAACATAACCTCACTCAAAATTGTTTACCTGGCCTTCTCCTAAAAATTCTATCTTTTCGTAGCGTTTATGTTTTTCAGACATTGTGAAAAAGAAAATCGATGATAAATATTACAATACACAACTATAATTCAACTATTACACTATAAACTAACAATAATTACTTTAACCATAGTAATTAATCTAAATAAATGTGCCATGCCATGTGCCAGTGAAAGCTACCGGCTCGGTGCTCGACTAGACTAGGACTAGGTCTAGGCGTCTAGGTCTGGGGTCTGGAACTCTGGAACCTCGGACTCGGATTCGGACAATGGGACAATATGGATTATGGATGGTCATATGGACTACATATGGACCAGATCTGAACTCTTGTTTTCCTTTTTTGCAAAAAAAAAAAAAACTGGTTGGGCACTGTTTCATGCGGCCCATAGTTGCTTGAGTTTTATAAAATCAGTTTTTTGTAAGTGAATGTAAAGGTTTTTAAATTTCGGTTGAAATGAAATTATTGTAGTTTAATTATAAATATTAGGTAGTCATAAAAAATAAATGTGTATAAGCTAGGCTACTATAAAATAATATGAAAATAAACGGTTATCAGTTAACTGACACAAACTTTCTCCCAACTTACTGTAGTCAAAATAATATTGTTTTGAATCATTTTATATTTTACTACTTTTTAGAGCAAAACAAAAAAAAATAATATTCTACCTACGTCAATCGTATAAAAAAATTATTGTCCCAGGCGGGATTCGATCGCGCGACCTTTGAATTACTGGCCGTGCTCGCTACCGTGGTGCTACCCTGTACGGCCGCCGCGATGCTAGATTGACAACACAAACTTTTTTATTTTTAAACATTTCCCCATAATTATAAAACGCCGAAGTTTTGATAAAAGCGGGTGGTGTCATTTTGTTTGGCATCTTAAGCACTATAAATACTGAAAATTTGATCAAAATCGTTAGAGCCGTTTTTGAGAAATTTGCATTTTTGACGTTTTTTATGGGTTTTTAGAGGTAAATTACCCTTAAAAATTGAAAATTCTAAAAAATGAAAAAAACGCCTGGAGATATTAGGGTTTAGTACCTACATACCAAATTTCATGAAAATTGGACCAATAGTGTCCTCTCTGGTCGTGTATACATACAGACAGACTGACCGACAGACACCACTCTAAAAACACTTTTTTGGGTTCAGGGAGCACCAACATAGATAATTGCACTAAAAATTTTTTTGGGGTTCTGGGGGCACCAAAACAGATAATTCAACTGAAAATTCAAATTCGAACATTTTTACGAAAACAATACTTTCTCCATATACTACGTATAGGGTGGAGAAAGTAAAAAGAGATACCTTACCGTACATGTAACGATTTATAAAAGTTTAAATGTTAATTACAAAAAGAGAGAAAATTCTAAAGGAAGATTTAAAAAAATTTAAATAAATACGTTTGGGGTTTCAAAGGATCAAGGATGGGTGATAAGGGGGCAAAATTCATTTTGCCTGAGACCCACCAGGCCAACCACCAGACTAACAACACCTATCCCGTTAAGGTTTGGATCTTGGTTGAAGAAGCCCAAAGGTGGATGGTACATACCATATTTATTTAGAGCTTAGTTTGTTTTATAACTTTTTAAAGCACGTTAAATTCTCTACAAAAATCATTCCATGCGATTATTTACTGCGATCAATAGTTTTGGAGATATGGTGGGGGGTAAAGTAAGGTACGGTATTATTTCTGTAGGTATGGTTGAAAACGTGTTTAAATTTACAAATTCTCGACGATTTACCATATAATTAACATTAGGGGGTTGTTGTGATGGTACAGTTCAGCAAACATGTGATTGAGTGTTTGATAAGGCCGTACTTTGGTGGTGCTTAGTGTTTATTTTTTAATGTTTTCAGTTGCCAACCTGGATCAAAATCAGTCTGAAAGCGCAGATCCCATTCCAGATATTTGTACTTTTGCAAAAAATGTTAAAAAGATTTTGCTGCTCCATTGGTCTTGAGGTAACACTGGTGAGACACCTTGTTTATATGGTTTTATAGAAGCAGGTTTACAGGATCTGTGGAGTAAGGTTGTCACTCCCTGTAAGGGAGGAGAGGTTTTAGAGGAGGAGGTGGGCCAAATAGGGGGCAGAGGTCTAATCGTAAATTGTCTAGTTTGGAATCGCTCCCAAATTTTCAGAAATAGACTTTAAGGGGTATCTGAGTGTGCTTCCCCAAAGATTTTTTTTAAAATTCAAAGGCCTATAAAACACTTTTTAAGCTCAATGTGAAAGCAAGGAAATGAAACAGTTTTGAATATTTAGCTGTCGCTGTTTGGAAGTTCTAACAAGTCTAAAAGTAAAGGTTTTGGTCTATGCTCCTTACTATTCTCAGATTTCATATAAATAATCAAAGTAGATTTAGCTTCCAAACTTTTAGATTCGTCAATTATGATTGAAATTTTCCAGAAATATCTAAAGCCAGTTAAATGATTCTTTCTTTATTTCTTTTGAAACGTGACTTATAATTTCTGTGGCACTAAATCTGGAATGCGATCCAACACCTATATCCATGCCATTTAGCTTACCTTAAAAAATTATTGAACAAACTAAGCTCTAAAGTGAAGGGTTTTCGAGATATTTGCAAAAAAATGTTGAAAACACAGAGTTTTTACACCTTCCACCCCCTCCCACCCCAAAACTAGATGCTATTTCAGTGGAGTCTTTTTACCACATTTAGAGCAAAGGGTCCATTAAACACTCAACCACATGTGTGCTGAACTGTATGATCAAAACATACCTCGTAATGTTAATTAATTATGCAGTAAATCGTCGAGAAATTCTCCAAAACTATTGATCACAGCAAAAAACCAAATAGAACAATTTCTGTAGAGAATTTAACATACTTTAAAAAGTTATAGAACAAACTACGTTCTAAAGGATTTACGATATATTTTCAAAAAATCCAGAAAATTTTTTTTACACCTTTCCCTCTCCCACCCGGCGTTATTTCGTTGGAGACTTTTGATCACATCTATAGCAAAGAGTAATGAACAACTTTCAACAATCAGACCTTTGTTATTTTGGATTCCCCAGTTTAGGTCTAATTTTACTCTACTGTAAGTATCTAAAAGCCCTAGGAAAAGGTTTGGAAGTCCATAACCTTGAGCAGAAAGAGACAGTGGTGATATTGAACTTGGATGACCTTGTAACGTCAGAGGAAGTAGAAGAAGCCGTCAGACGAGATCTAGGAGAGCTTGTTATCGACCTTAAGGTAACTGTCACTGAAGCGAATAGTAGAGGCTTAAAGTTGGTCATTGTGACAATGGCAGCTAGAGGAGCGAGGGAGCTACTGCAGACTTTCCGTATTAAAATAGGGTGGGTCTACTGTAGGGTGAGGAAGAGACCAAACGTAATAATATGTTGCTTCAGGTGTTTGGGTTTCGGACATGTAGCAAGTGTCTGCAGGGGTGCAGAGAGGAAAAATATACGTTATAGATGTGGAGAAGGACACTTAAGTAAGATATGCGAGAAGGAGTCACGTTGTATTGTGTGTGCTGATCTACAACTCAAGGAGGACCAGTTGAGACACATCATGGGGTCGGGGAAGTGCATTTCCTTTAGGAAAGCCCTTGAAGAAGTAAGACAAAGGAACCAAGCATGAATGCAGAACCGGCCGGTAATAAGCACAGGCAAAGTAAGGAATTGCGCTTCCTTCAAATAAACCTTGGTAGAGGAGCAAGTGCACAGAACCTGCTTTTTCAGACGGCTAGTGAACATAACATAGATATCCTGTTAATTACGGAACTGTTCAAGAAACCAAACTTGGTAGAATGGTATGAAGACAAGTCCGGTAGAGCTGCCATAGTGGTCTATAACCCGAGAAAGAAAATCACAAAGTTAATGGTCACAGACAAAGGCTTTGTATGGATAGAAGTGGAGGATATACGAATTTTTAGCTGCTACTTTTCGCCGAACGATAGCATGGGGAAGTTTGCAGAAGAATTGGGGGCCTTGGAATTAAGCGTTGGCAATGAAAAAGGCCCACTGCTGGTAACGGGAGATTTAATGCTACATCTCCATTATGGGAAGAGACACGTTTGGACAGAAGAGGTCAGTTGGTGGGTGATATGATAGCCAGAAGAGATTTAGCGATAGTAAACAAAGGGGAGAAACCCACTTTCAATAGGGGAGAGGCTAAGTCAATCATTGACTTAACCTTAATTAACCAAAATCAAGCAAGTTTCTTTATGGACTGGAAGGTGTTAGACGAAGAAACTTTAAGTGATCACAATTATATGTCCTTCTACAAAACGGAGAGCTGTATTGACGAGCAAGCGAAGTTACCGGCAAGAACTATATTCTCAAAAGCATGGAACACCAAAAAGCTGGATGAGGAAAGATTAGAAGCCTCTATAGAAGAAGCTAGGTCAATAAGGATGCTAAATTGGGTGCCCCAGCCAAATTCTTCGTTGGGGCTTGTGAAGGCCGTGGCGAGAAGTATAATAACAGCATGTAATGCAGCTATACCAAAACGTGGGCCGAAAAAATATACAGGCAGGTCGAAGTACTGATGGAAGGAAGAAATAGCCAAACTGAGGAGGATTTGTGTCATCGACAGAAGGAGAAGTACCAGGTCCAAAGGAGACCAAACATTGAAGGAAAAGTACAAGCGAACAAGAAGAAGACTGAAAAAAGCAATTAAAGTGAGTCGGAAAAATAGTTGGAGAGACCTTATAAGCGAGGTTGAAAATGACCCATGGTTTTTTCCCTATAAAATAGTAAGTAAGAAATTAAAGTATGGCAAGAATGTCTCGACTTTAAATGAGGAGTCATGGGTCAGAAAAATAATAAAAGATCTATTCCCAATGAAAAATCCGAAGTTGGGGACATTTTCATCCATGAAGGAGTAGAAGAACAAAACATGTTCATACTTTTCGAACTGATGAGGGAGAAAAAATGTTTAAAAATGGGAAAATCACCAGGTCCTGATGGGATACCAAATGAAGTACTACGTTTGGTGATAAGAGTTGTACCCCGAAATGCTACTGGAGCTATACAATTCGTGTCTTATGAAAGGGAGCTTTCCAAAAAGTTGGAAGAAACAAAAGCTTATCATACCTCTTAAGGGGGATAAACCACTAAATAGCACGTCTTCATACCGACCGATCTGCTTACTGGATACGTTGGGTAAGTGCTGGAGGGCTCATACTGCAGCGGCTGGCAGGGCTTGTAGATGGAGAAAATGCTCTTTCACAGAACCAATACGGATTTAGAAGATATATGTCAACAGTAGATGCTATATTAGAGATAGTAAACTTTGCAAAAAAGGCTCGAGACTATGGAAAGATCAAAAAAGGATTCTGTGCCCTCATTGCAATTGACGTGAGGAATGCTTTCAATTCCATTAAGTGCACGGACATTCACATGGCTCTCGAAAGAAAAAAGGATGCCAAGCTATTTAAAGAATATGGTAGCAAGTTATTTAAGTGAAAAGAAAATTATTTTTGAAGGAGATGGCTGGACCATCAGAGAAACGATGACATGCGGGGTACCTCAGGGATTTCATCTGGGGCCATTTCTCTGGAATGTGACGTACGACTCCCTGTTAGAAATGACATTACCGGAAGGGGTAAAGATAGTGGGTTTTGCTGACGATGTCATCCTGGCTGTAGAGGCAGCAAACGAAGATCTTCTAGAGAAAAAAAAATGGATAGTGTTATCACAAGAGTCAGATGGTGGCTCGAAAATAAAAACTTGGAGATGGCGGTAAATAAGACTAAAGCTGTATTGATAACAAAAAGAAGAGCGTATAGGCAGCCAAGACTTAAAATAGATGGAGCACTTATCCCGTGGAAGAAACAGCTAAAATACCTGGGCGTGGAACTAGATAAGAATCTTACCTTCAGGCCGCACATTGAAAAGACGGTACTAAAGGCTTCGGAGACTGAAGGAAGGCCAGCAAGACTTATGCCAAATATAGGAGGCCCTAAAGAGAAGAAAAGAAGGCTATTGGCAAGCGTCATGCAGGCTAAGATGCTGTATGCAGCGCCTATTTGGGCGGAAGCCCTGGAAAAGGAGAGCCACAAGAGAATACTACTATCTGTCCAGAGGACCGCTGCATTGGGAATAGTGGCAGCTTACACCACCGTGTCGGAAAATGCAGTCTTAGTCCTTGCACAGGAACACCGCCTATTGACCTCTTAGCTCAAGAAAGGAAGGATATATACTTTGGACTTAGGGAGAACTTGAGGTCAGAAGATGAGGATAAAGTTATAGCCAGCTAGAGCAAGGCTTATACAAAAATGGAAGGTTCGTTGGGATGAAGAACAGACTGGTAGATGGACTCACACGATAGTGAAGGATTTATAGTTGGCTTAGTAGAGGACATGGAGAGATGAGTTTCTACTTAACGCAGGCCTTTACGGGTCATGGGTGCTTTAGACACTATCTAAAGAGGTTCCACAGAGCAGAAGTCAGTACCTGTATAAGCTGTGGGTCCAACAGAGATGATGTTTGTCACACACTGTTTGACTGCAAGGCAAGGGATGTACAGAAAAAAAGACTCCGAACAAATAGGGGTAAACATTACACCGGACAATATGGTGGTGCAAATGCTGGAAGACAAATACAAATGGAAGTACATTGAAGAATATTTGATAGAAGTATTAAAAATCAAGGAAGAGCAGTTAAGATAACTGTATAAGTGTCCGTGCTTCCCAGAGAAGTTATGCCGAAAGGTGGTGCCTCTGGGTAGTCTTTAACGAACATCATTAAACGGACAAGAGGTGAGGTGGGTTTTAGTGGGTATACCTCAGAATGTGGAGCCTTCTGGCGTGTCGAGATGAGTCCCACACTCTGTGCTTAGGACATTTACCTCCTCGTTAAAAAAAAAGAAGTGTCTGATATGCGTTATAGATCTGGAGTATGGACAGTCATCTGGCATTTAGCCCGTCAAAGCCAGCCTGAGGTTTGAATCTCAAAATTGTTATTCCGAGTTAGTGGTTATGTAATTCTTTGGTCGTAATGTCCTATCTTTAATAAATGGTTCTATGGACATTTAATCTGTAGATGCTATAATGAAAGATTTAATTCACCCATGAGGAGTACGATCTTGCAGAGTATATTATGGTTTATTATTTTTTGCTGAAACAATACATTTATTGTAATCATGTCAATACAATTACACAGCAAAATACAGTTTAAATACTAGTACACTAAAACATTATACATAAAAAGACAAATAGCACTTATTAATGAAAACTCAACAATTTTGCTAAACTTAGCACAATTTTGTTAAACTCATCTAAGTTATAGATACAGTTATTAATAAGGTTCCTCTTAATTATGGGTTTCAAATTTTGACGAAATCGGATGTAAATTGCGGCTGTTAGATGTGAACAAGTATATACATATCAATATAAAATTTGTGATGATATCCCAAAACGGCTTCTAGGGCCATGATCGGTGCTCATTGACCACTCCCAACCTTAGTTCTCACCATAAAAGTCCAGCTTCGGAAAACAAAGTCCAAATAAAACTCCTTTTCCTCGAAGCCATCGTTTAAAAAGATTTCTATACTTTACTGCAAACTTTGGTAACAAATCAGCAACAGCAGTAACTAACTTTACTGGTGTAATCTATAAATATGCATAACAAAGTCAATATCGAGAAAAGGCACCAAACCTATGACCAAACGAATGAGTTATACAGGGGTGCTGAAAAGTCCGGAGACTGTTTAGTGAGTGGGTAGAGAAATTCCAAATTCATAAAAAGTTTATAAGACATAAAAATGTACTTTTTTATGTATGGGGAAACTTTGCCCCCATATCCAAAATTGGAAATTTTAGGGGTTGCTCAGAATTTAAAAACACAGACCCCTCATTTTAAAGGTATTGATAAAAGAAAACGAACAATGCAAACTAGAGGACTCTATCTGAACCCTGCTAAAATGGTGGGCGATAAACCAAAAGGAATTGATCAAATAACATTTTATTAGACTGTAATTATTAAACAAACACCTCTGTCTACAATTACTAAAGTTTTGAAGCAGTCACTTTTGTAATAACTTACCAGCATAACATTTCATAGGAAATGCTCAAATTGCTTCCTTTCAATGGCTTGACAATGTGCAGTGTGGTGTAAAAATTTTAAACAGCTTGTTGCAATGTATCTTGAGGAATTCGTTGGGTTTCCTGAACAATTTGATTTCTGAGATCATTAATGTCCTGTGGTTTTGTTTTGTAAACTCTGTCTTTGACAGAGACCCCCATCTTTCTTCTAATTTATCATGCAATTAAGTGAACAGTGTTCATAATATGTGATTACAGTGATCAAATTCCATCTTTTAAGGGGAGGACCCACTGAAAATTCTAAATCCTTAATGGTATATTATTTTGAGCTATTTAAATGTTTACTATCTCTAATTAGTCTACTTGAAACAAAATAACCATTTTTTTACCACCTGCAAACTATCCCCCTCCCCCCACCCCACCCTTTAGGGCAGATGCAGGGTTTCACAAGAAACGCTAAAGCTTTGTAACTATAAGTAGTAGAACCATTATTGAAGTGTTATTTGAAAGAGTATAATACTGACAACAAAGTTATGCATTCATTTTAAATTATTTCTTCAAATTTTATCGCTAAAAATTTTAAAACTTGAAATTTGTAATTTTTTATAAAAATTTAAAATAATAAAAACTACTTTAGATAATGGAAAGCCCATGCATAACTTTGTGCCTGTATGTGTAAAGAGCAAGCATGCAAAATTTCACTGCTGTATCTCTAATAATTTTTGAACCTTAGCATTTTTAGTTAACTAACTCTTCATTTTCTCTACTTTCGGGAATCGCGCTTTTTCTAAAAATAATTGTATTTGTTATATTTTAGGCAAAATAAATGGTCCTAGTTCACCATTTTAATTTTTATTGATTACAAGTACTACTATTATTATATTATATACCATAGAGTATAAAGAAATATCACAGCATAAGAGTTTGTACTATAATCAGTGATTATACAAGGCTAGCCCCGAAGTGGTTCACCAAAAATTCATGTGCATGTTTAACTTTAAAAAATTTTATCTCCAAGAATTATATATATTTTCATCAACTTGTTATGTTTTTTTAATATAGGAAGATCTAAATAAAATTTTAGTAAAGAAAAAAAATCATTTTTTGGGGTTTTTGACCATTTTCAGTGGGTCCTCCCCTTAATGAAGCGACAAATTTATTCATGTCATGTCAACAGAGTTTACAAAACAAAACCGCAAGACATCAATGATTTCAGAAATCGAATTGTACAAAAAACCCAAGGAATTCCCCTAGAGACATTGCAGAGAGCAATATCATATTTTTACTCCATCCTCGTACATTGTCAAGCCGTTGAGGGGAAGCAATTTGAGCATTTCCTGTGAAATGTTATTACAACATTGATTTAATTACAGTCTAATAAAATGTCATTTATCATTTTCCTATTGGTTTATTGACCACCATTTTGAGTAGAGTTAAGATAGAGACCTCTAGTTCGCATTGTTTGATTTCTATTATCAATACCTTTAAAATGAGGGGTCTACATAAAAATGTTGCGCAACCCTCAAAATTTACAATTTTGAATATGGGCCAACTTTGGTACATATTTATGTCTTATAAACATTTTATGAATTTGGCTTTTCTCTAAACAATTAGAGGGGTGTTTCCAGGCTTTTCACCATTCCTATACAAAGAATGATGACTTCAATGAACGAAATGAGTCGAGTCTTTATTAAGTATTGTGTCTTGAATTGGTTGAATTAATTATAATGAGATATTGATATAACATATTTTATTAATCTCGGTTATATTGAACAGAACTTGAACAACAATGTACTAAAACTATTGCTAAATAGTTATTTACATATGACTATAAACATATGTATAAACACATGATTTAATAAACATATGATATCTACAATATTAAGCGAGTTGATTCAAAACAATGAAAAGAATAATTATTTAGCCCATCACTAATACAATTAATTGATACAATACAGACAGTATGCAACTGCAGTATTTAAAATGGTGATTTAGTTTCTTAATAATTTAAAATTCCGTAACACAAGATTTGTATTATTTATTTTCTAAATAATTATCCAAACTACAGAAACTGTCACATGAAAAATAAAACAATTGATAAGCATCACACGCTCTTATCCTGCACAGCCATGTCCTGCAAAAACCGAAATCTGATTGTTCCCATGTATTTAAATATAGTGGCGCCCACTTGTCCTGCAACAGCATGAACCTGCAAGCATCCAGCATGCTGAAAGTGGAAGGTCGGAGGAGAATTCGGAACTTGCTGGGCTGTACAGGGCATGGGCAGGTCTAGTGCGTGTTACCTCTTTATGCAGTGTCCAGCAGATAGAATGCGTTTGGGTACCTTCGTCAACTCTCGGCAAAGTTCAGCTCAGTAGACGACAGACAGTAAACAGGGTAAAGTGTGTTTTCTGCTGGTGCTGGTTAGTGCCTTGACAAGTGGGCGGAGGTCTGCTGATTGATGCAGGGCTGTGCTGTGCATGATCAGTGCGTGCGATGTTAACAGACCCAAAAATAATTTGTATGAATTACTGATTTTCGTTTTTGGCCGGATGATAATTGCCCGTTCATGTAGAAAAGATCAGGTTGAAGGAGTGATGTATTTCCATGACTTGTTAACTCGTCATGATTATGTTGGCAGCAGCAGGATGGTTATATATGTCGAGAGATACACTAGGAGTGACATATTTGTCAGTCAAGAATAGTTATGTAGTTTTCGTTTGTTCACAATATCAGTTCAAATGACAGAGAATGTCAGTGTTTGTATGCTAATTAGCCTTCATTTGTTACCCAAGTTTTTAAAATCAACGATAACGGCAACTTTGATGCCACTGGTTCCCTCGTTACTATAACGATTGCAGTAAAATAACTAGCTTTGGAAATACTAAAATATATAATTTAATCTCCTAATTTTTCAACAGGTTTCTAAGTAATACTGAATAAAATAATTTAATATTAAAAAACATGCACTTACTTAAGCGTTTTTAAGGAGAGAAATTGTTCTACTTTTATGTTTACAAACATAGTATATAATTAATCAAACTCAGGGATGATTAAGGTATGTTCTGAAAATTTCTTTTTTTTTCAGATTATACCTTGTGGCCTTTAAGAATTGATGAAAGGACCTCTCCATTTTGTATTCTCGAGTGAGTATCTCAACTATAGAATGCTAAAATGAGACTATAGCTACTTTAGTTCTAAGAAATATGGATTATTATCGAATTTCAATAGGAAATATGAGCTATTGCAGTGACTTATGGAGAGACCTAAGGTCGGAATCATGGTCCCTAGAACATGTTTTCAGGTGCCATACAAATTTATGTATATAGGTGTATTCGTACTCTAACGGTTGCATTTTATGTGCGATTTGATCCAAACGTTGGTTTTCTAAGTCGCTCGGACGAAGTACGTTTTGATCGGCAGTAAAATTCTTTTCAGATTTTTCATACTAGAATCAAAGTTTTTGGGTTTTAACTAAAAATAGTAAATATGTAAGAATATTCTGCACATTTTGTTTGTTTACATGACCTTATAGCTCGTATGGTTCACTCAAAACGTAATTTTTATAAAAGCACCTGGTTCAAATCTATGTGGGGGCAGTTTCTAAACCGAGGAAGATTGCCGGGATGTAAACCTGCTAAGTATGTTTGTCCGCAGCGACCGAAGCAAAGTAGTCTATAATCTAAGGTTGTGGTGCAAACTCGCAAAGCTAGCTTTTTCGCTCCAAGCAGAACGAAGCAGTGCGTGAGCTGTGGCTGAAGTGCTAACAAATTCAACTAATCTATTTCGTACACGCAGGCAGCTAATCAGCACCTTGGTGAATATACCTATTTCCCAAATAGTTGGTTGAAACCATAAAAACATATGAACTTAATTTCGGAAATTCGCTAAACTCTCATCAGTGGTTTAGCTGCGTGATCGAATTATTTAAGACAAAATACATTTACTGGATAATTATTAAACAAAACTGTTAAATCATTTCTTATAATTTCCTACAATGCAATAAACATAGTAAACTGTTCTTATAAGTTTTTTTGAAAGAGGGTGTTGAAGCATTTTGTAGGAAATAGAATTTCCTTGCTATAATCTAAAGGTATTCTACAGGGTGGAGCAGAGGAAACGCATGTTTTTCACTATTGAATGACTGAGACACGGTTTGATAAAAATAATAAAAACAAGCATTAAGTGATAGATTTTTTAATGCAGTTTTGAAATATACATACTTTAATTAGGTTTAAAAATAATGTCTTGGAGATGACGTCCTTTTTGCTGGATACAAATTTGGATCCTATTCCGAAAGTTACGCATGGATCTCTCCAACATTTCATTCGGCACGGCTTCAATTTCCTAACGAATAGAATTCTTCATGTCATTGATTGTGCGAGGCTTGTTCATGTAGACTTTTGATTTTAAATATCCCCACAAAAAGAAGTAGCATATCGACAAATCGGGTGAGCAAGGGGGCCAGTAAACATCACCATATTTCTAAATAACATGTCCTGGGAACATTTGTCCAACCACTACCATGGATGCTCTCGCCGTGTGAGCTGTGGCACCGTCCTGCTGAAACCATATTTTTTATCTCATGTTCACTTGACACCTTTCAAGTTCTGGACGAAGAAAGTTGTTTAACATTTTAACGTAGCGCGCCGATGTCAAAACTGCTGTTCCTTCCTCTTAAAAAAAATATGGTCCAACAATCCCCATCTTTAAAATGCAGCAACACGCTGTTACTTTTAAACTGTGGAGATGTCTTTGGTGTAATTCATGTGGGTTCTCTAGCGCCCAATACCGACAATTTTGAACATTGACGTAACCGTCTAAATGAAAATGTGCTTCATCACTCATGAAAACTATCGTATCTGCATCTTCCGTAAAAGTTTGTCCATTACGCGACAAAACTCTCTGCGCTGCACAAAATCCCCTTCACTAAGCTTCTGGAGGATCATTATTTTATACGGGGAGGTCATCATGTAAGATGCGATGAAGCGAACGACGTGACATACCCAGCGTTACAGCATGTCTTCTAGCCGATCGTTTCGCACTAGCTAGAACTGCCGTTCTCACTCGGTCTACATTTTCCGGAGTACCTACAAACTGTAAGGGGAAGACCAGGAGGTTTCTTTTTCATCACAGATCCAGTACTTCTAACCGCTGCAACCCATCGGAGTACAGTATTTCGATCAAGCACTGTACCTCGACATCCAACTCTAAAATTTTGACGGAAAAGACGTTGCTCTGTGACTACGGAATCATTGTTTCTAAAGTACTGCTCTATAACGAACACGCGATGTTCTACGCTCCATAGCGACTGAAACTGCATTGCATGGGCAGTCTGCCAACATTCATTCAAGGTCAATATCTCCTCCCGTCGTCAAGTACTAGCGGTTCAAAAAACATGCGTTTCCTCTGCTCCACCCTGTATAATACCTATTTATATTAATATCTATTAAGTATTAATAAAACTTAAAATCAACTCCTGATTGCTATCATACAAGGTTACCTATAAGCTTTTTCAGAATAACGGCTGTAAATCAATGGGTTTTTGTAAATGAATATTATTAGTTGAATAAGTAGAAATCCATACTGAACTGATAATATTTGTTATAAATAATATAGCAAATATTTTTGTAGAATGACAATAATTTAATAATTTTCACTAGATTTTGAAAGAAAGATGACTGCCTAGTAGCATAGATCATGAATAATCAAATAGATCACGCATGCATTCGGCGGCTTTGTGGCGAAAAAAAGGTTGTCGGGAAACCTTGGGGTAGCGCTAGGGAGAAATCATTCAAGGCATTGGTGCTACACTCCGCTTCCGTCGTTTCTCCCATAGATCGCGCCACTATTGTCGAATTTCCAGTGGATTGAAATAGTGCATTGGATCGGAGTTCTATTAGGTTATCCAAATACAATGCTAGTAGCTAATACATTTCGTTTAGTTTGACACCCAGCGTCATACTGATTGTTTTTCACTATAATAGATGTAAGTGAAGTTAACTCTTTTGTTGATAAAATTAACATGTACTAATTTTCTTTCATTTCATGATTTATGCTTGTTGAGTTTCTAATTATTGCTTTATTGAAGGTGTTGTTTGATTATAAATTAATCCTTTATTCCTCCAATGGTAAAATTATGAACGTGACCAATGGTTTAGTATTTATTCAAAAGAATTAAATCAAAGGTTTATATGTGACACATAAAACTTGTATTTTTGATCACAGACAGTCTCTAAAAATTTACTGAAACACAAAATGCTTATACAATCTTAATGTTTACTTTCAGGGATGGTAGTGTATGTGATGCCCAAGGGAAGCAATGCAAACTTTACGCACAGACGGTACAAATACTGTTAAAACTTTACTCGGCAATTAAATTGGTAATTGCATCTCGCATAGAAGACATTGCTGGGGCATATCAACTAATACATTTCCTAAAAATTAGTAATCATTTTATTTTCAAAGAAATTTACCCAGGTTGTAAAACTTCTCATTTCTCACAGTAAGTATAAAAATCAATAAATTTTTTAGATTATTTTATGCTATTTTTACAAATTTATATCTCACACTGAAGTTTTAATATTTTTTGTTGTATAAACATAAAATAATAAATAATTTACATTGAAATAGTATAGTTAATTGTAACATATTCTTGTGTGTGCAGGTTAAAGAAAAGAAGTGGAATTGAATTTCAAAATATGTTATTCTTCGATGATGATAGAAGAAACATACGAGATGTTAATAAACTAGGAGTGGCAACATTTCAAGTTTATAATGGCATTACAGAAGATCAAGTTATTTCTGCTTTAATGCAATTTGATCAAAATTATGCTACAAAAGTGTAAGAGTTCTCTTAAAATAATCAGTTTGTAAAAAATAATAAATTAGCATAAAGCAGAAGATTTTGTTTTTAAGACATCTTAATGAGAATAAGTTTTTATATTCCAAGTTTAAAATAAATTTGCAATGATTTTTAAAAACATACTCAACTATGACTTTTGTATTCAAATTAAAATGTTTATTTTTTTGATTTATTAACCTAATTAGTATATGCTTTTTTATCTAATCAAATTACATTACTTATTCAATAGTTCTACCAGTTATAGTAATGAACCAGTATAATGAGTTATTGTAAAACATGAATGCCAAAAATAAGCGCCAACTGGAGCTGGAAGGTCATCTGTAGTGATCTAGATTTGTTAGCCACAATACTCTTTCCAATTAGAGGTGTCCATAGCAATTTGACAATGACAATGTATAAATATTTTCTATAAAATTTACTTGGTAGTGAAAAAGTACATACAAATATATAATTTATAAAAATACTGTATTATTTAAATGACAAACATTTTGTACAATAATAAACATTATTTTACAATGTATTAATAATAATCCTATTTGAAATATCAGAAAATATACTGAATGTATGAAAACAATGGCCATATAATAACAACTACAACAAATAATATTATATAACACATCAAATTATAAAAAAAGTAAATAGTTTTAACAACTAACTTAGTATGTTTTGAAACATTATTTAATCTATAAATAAAGAGTATATTATACAAATCAAATGAAAAGTCATTAATTAATCATTGTTAATTATTTAACATTATTTTGTTTAAACATTATTTTAATTATTAAGTTTAGACACATGGCAGTAAACCATTTATTGAATTAATTTTAATAGACCCTTGAACAGGGTACGTTTGGTGCATCTGCTGGATTTTAGCAAAGCTATTTAAACAGTTATTATTAAACTAGGCCTATTGTGATTTAATAAGATCAATAAATAATCTTATTAAATAAGTTCCAGTGACAATTTTACATTTTTTATAAAACTTGTTTTAAAATAAAATCTAAAGCAAGCCAAGCCTAACTGATTAGAAAAGTCATAAAACATAATATGTTAACTTCCATAATGATAGCTCCAATATATGACACATTTTACAAATTGCAGTGATTATAAAGTACAAAGTGTGACATAAAAATGTTTAATCTTAAATTAATTAATATATAATCATAAAATGTGTAATCCAACCAAACAGGATTATTTAATACAAACTAATAAATATTTCAATCTTAGTGTAACTAGTCACACGTGCTGACAAACGGAATTAAATCGTATCTCAGATAGATAACTCTGACTTTTCATCAATACAAAATTTTACTTTGACTTGCACTATCTTTAAATACAAAATGTAATCCATTTAAATATTTTTAATACGTTCACTACCACCATACTAACATTTTTTCGTATGCATAGACTAGCATCTCATATATGAGACGGCCAGTTTCTATCCACAGACTGCTGCCGCAAATGTGCAACACCTGGTTTAACTCAAATAGACTGACATCGCATATTTGTGACAGTGTTATTTTGTTATTTAACTGTAAATTTGAAGTTCTAGTATATTTTAAAGACTAGTATTTTAAAGTATAATTATCCGCTTTTGTATTTCAGTCTTAATTTTTATTGGTTGTGCAACTTTGGTCAAAACACTGTTTTACTAACTTTGCTTTAAAGTCTAACAAAAAAACTTACTATGTTTCTTGACATAGACTAAACGTCGTATACATGTGAAGACTTCAAAAACACTGAAAAAAAAAACACAAATAGGTGTTGCTTGACATACCTTTTAGGTTATTAAAAAGTATATAAACTCATTTGAACAAAATCATACTGATGGTATGTGGCGAATGTCACAACAGTGTGTAACAGTCTGTGTGTATTCTAGTCCAGTGTCACGATAGTCTGTGGCGAAAAACAGTGCGATGAATATATACGACGTTCGGTAGCGAACGTGTTAAATGTAACTACATATCATTGTTTCTACATTCTGAAATAGTACACATTACATAATTATGTTTTTTTATAACAAATACTTCTTCATACTAAATGATTTTTATTCAAAAAATGTAACAACTTTCTAAAAAAAAATGGACAGATAAAAATATATTATAAATAAAAAAAGAACACAAATTCTTGCAAAAATAAGTTAGTTGTACCTCAATTACCAACCAGTACAATGAGTTTTGTCGTTACAATAATTAGACAAATAAACATATTTTTGTTGAGAATTTGTAATTTAAAAAAGAATATAGGCTATATAAAAAATAAACATCTAACTATTTTTCATGACAGATTTGGTTTACACAATTTTTAGTGTACCATAAATTATTGAAAATATATATCTAAGGTTTTTGTGCTATTGTATCTAACAGAAAACAAAGAACTGTGAAAATACTATATTTAGCTGGATAAAATTTTGGTTCTTTTTATACTTTGTAAGATCTCCAACTTCCCAAAGTACAATAATAATATAGAATAGGACCATAACAATTTTAATTCGAGAGAGCATTTTATTTTTTGAATTTAATTTAATTTATATTACAAATGTTTTTTAAAAAGGAGAGCTTAATAATTAGAAGCATTTTAACGTAAAGGAAATAGACTAAAAGGGCAGACAATTTTAAAGTATATTTCAGTAGAATAAAAATAAAAGGCAGACAATTATTAAAATCAATTATTATATTAAATTTAAATGTAGGGTTTGAGAAAATGGACAGTCTATGTACTAACGCCAAGACGTGGAAATTATACGAGTTTTAAGACGTAGTTAGAAAAGCAACGTCCACCAGTCTAGACGAGATGGAGAAATAATCTACGTGCATTTCCACATGCAAGATCCAGAAAGAACGCATAGCTAGCAACCAAAAGATCTGACGCAACTTTGAACATCTGTGTCGTCAGACGTTTCTGATTGGTGGAGAGAGGATAGATGCCGGCTGAATGTAGCGGTGGAGGAAGAACGTTAACAGCACTTGCCAACGAGAGACCAAGCAGTGAACATCGCTTGAAGTGTTGCGCGTTGCGCTTTAATTAACAGTTTAAATATGTAACATTTATTGTTAATATACAAAGTAGTAAAGGGTGTTTTTAGTGAGTTATTGAGGAACTGATTTGAATTCTTACGAGAATTAATAATTCTCGTCGTCAAATGGTGTGTATTGCGATCGCTTAAATAATGTGACAGTAAATCGGACACGACAATGATCTAGACTACAGTTTTGCGCGTGCGAGTGGGTTTTTACTTTTTTCTTTCTTTTTTAAAATTAATAAGTTTGTGGTCTGCTTTTCGTAAGTACAGTGCACTTAAAAATCTTTTTTTTTATAAATCACCAGCTCTCTTTAAAATTTATAATCTATAATTTGTATCATATTTGTCTGTATTTGAATTTATTTTTCTTTGCTGTATATATGTTATTAATAAATGTCAAAGGTCATTTCTAAATCGTCTGCTTTATTTGGCCTAATCTGATCCTCTTCACCATTTTTCATTCAGGTCATTGAATTCACAACACGAGATAGAAAAAATAGTAGAGTCTTGCAATCCAACTGCATCAAATCAAATCAAATTTATATATATTTTTTTTTGTAAGCTGAGCATCTTACAACATCGAAACTGTGAACATATTTTCTTGTTTGTATTGTTTATTAACAAGAATAAAAATACTGTATATGTAGTTCCTCCTATTCTAACTTTTGAAAATTGGTCTTTGGTTAGTCTAAAACAGGATACACCTGGGCTGATCTGATGTCTTGATTGTCAGCACATATTGTTTGAAATTGTAGCCTGATCGGCCAATCAAATTAGTAGTGTATGATGATTGTGTGGTAAAAACATCTGATGTTAATAGTTGTCTTGACTTGCCACCTTTCTCTACATCGATTTAGGCAAATGTTAGCATGACCATCAACATATTCCAACCGGACCTTTTTCCTTGTATTTGGTTGAAGAATCTTAGGTCACTTTATTTTATATTTTTCTTACGTTATCAGAACAACATTAGTATTTATTGATAATTTACCTACTTTACTAATAGAAAATTTTGAAGTTACCTTTGGGATGTCTCCAATGCTCTACACCAAAAGACTGTCGGAAATAGGCATTCAAAAATCACTAAATCACTATTGGAGATATATCTAGAAGTCAAAAGTTAAAGTCAATGAATTCAATGAGTATGATTTTTCCCAACAGTTGTGAAAAAACGGCACTGTACTAAATATTTTTTCTCTTTATCTTTTGTTTCTCAATACAATCACAGTTAGAGTTAGATAATTCTTTTTAATTTTGGACAATGTAGTAGCTATGCCGATTGTAGTCATATTGTTAAGTCGGTCAACTTGACCGGGGTAATTTGTAAAACCACCCTCTGAGGTTGTCCTATTGGGTCAAACCATTCTAGCCTGTTTTAGGTTACCCTTTTGCCTAAAAAGCATGAGATGCTAGATTCGGTCCTCAAAGTGGTTAAATACTTCAGGCGATAGTTACCAAGACAGTTTTCGTCCTTGTTAATATAATATTTCTTTAATTAGTAAACAATATTAGATAAATGTAAATTATTAAAGTGTTTGATTAAAAGACATTTTTGTAACAGCAGAAACTTTGAATATAGAGCACGATATCACTTAAATGACCCTTTCAAAAATGTTCAGTTGGAGTGAAAATAAATTTATCTATACAACTGTAATTTTATTTACAAATTATATTAATTAGCTGATTTTGTTTTGTTTTGACAAAGCGGACTAATAATAATATAATATATATAGTACAGTACTTAAAAATGATAAAAAGAGAGAAAATATGTTCTAACAACTTTTACAACCTTAAATAAAATGTAGCAGAGGAAACCCTTAAGTATGTTATAAACATTGAACAAATATTAAAATACATTCACATTTATTTACCACAAACACATAATTAAAATATTTTGTAATAACAAACCAAATTTACAACATTTAATGTTTAAAACATTTACCTTTTTTTAAAGTTATTTTTTAAGACCAAATAAAAAGTTAATAAGATAAATCATTTTTGTATTAACTTCTTTAGAAAAGTATAATAAAACAAAAGAAGCATTTGAAATAAAATCATTTATAGGTTATGTAAGCTTAATAAAGTTGTTGGACTTAATTTTACTCACAGTGTGCATAGTATGAATTCAACAGTCAAATACAGCAAGGATAGGTTTACTTGTACCTTCTATTTAATAGTGATTAATGAAATTTTAAAGCAGTAGTTACGAGTATATATTACACTTTAAATAATTCTTGAATGATTGAAAGAAAATACTTTGTTCAAGTTAGGCATTTACTATTTAAATAATACTGTACTAATAATTAGTACAGTATTATTTAAAGTAGTTTAAAATATACTGGATTAGTCAAATTACTGCTATAAGCTTATTTCATAACTTCAATAGTTTAACAGTGCTTAATATACTGAGATATCATATTAACACATGTAAAAGCTTGTGATTTTGTAGTGTTAATTTTACTTCCCCTTATTTCTTTGCATTATAAATGTATAACAAATTAATATTTGGTTTAATTCCTAGCTAAACTAAAGAAAGCCAAGTAATTATACAGCTTTTATTCTTAACATTAACATAAATAATCCTATACAAATATAAATTCAGGCACATGAAATCATTTAAAACAAATTGTTTGTAATATAAGACACTTGTTATCATCAATAATTATTGCAACATTTTATCTTCATAGATAAATGAAGCTTACAATCATACGTCCATTTGATTTTGTCCGGTATAGTAAAGGCAATTTTCACACTGAGGATCAAGTTATGCTGTGTAACATACTTTCTTCGAAAAGTAGCAGGAAAATTTTAACATTTGTATTCAGAAAACCAGCCAATAGGCAACTGCTATTTACAAGGCACAGAACAAGTGACTCTTTTTGGATTTCAATCAGTCTACAATAACTAAAACTTGTTATAAAAATAGAATGTTAGTTAACATGGCCAAATGTTAAATATATATTATGTTACTAGCTTTCTAGAAACACCAGGAATACAACATGCTTGTTCAGTGTAAAAGTCGCCTACAAGAAATAGTTCATTCTGTAAAAAGACAAGGCAAAAATATTCTATAATAATTCACCAGTAATTCTATTACTCCTTCATAACATTAAAGAATAGTATTAGCAAATAGAAATTGTACAAAGCACTAGTAATTACGTAATATAACGTATACATTTATGATATAGTACTTATAAAGTGAGTTACAAGGCACAATATAATTTCTACATTATTGCTCTAATCCTTAGTTAATTAGTGGAATTTGTGCTACGATCTAAAAATAGAAAATTTTACACAGTTATTATATTGTCTAGAAATTTTTCTACAGCTAAATCTAGTATGACACAATTAGTGATGCTAATATAAAGGAATAAACGTTATTTTCTCACTTTCAACTTGTAAATATTATACCATGTTTTATCTAGTTTTGTCAAAATAATAACATGTTTATGTTATAATTTAAAAGATCGATTATTCAGATTATTAGTTGGCATTGTGGACTAATTACAGTTGTGTGATATTTTTTAATTGGCCATGTATTTACCAAGGGAAATCTAAGTAAGCATTAGACACATACGCAAACAAAAAATTGATGTTCTATATGTTAGAAATACATTTTCTAATCACAAGCATTGAAAATTAAAGTAAAATATACCTTCGTTATTCATTTTTGGAAATGTTATTAAAGAATGTCAAATACACATAAAAGTATTTATCTTGGAACAAGCACGAAGAAGATTAATTTAATACTGTTATATTTAGTTTTAGTAGAATGATTATCTACATATCAAAAGTAATCACAGAAGTAGCAGGAAGCAAATGTATATAAATATTGGTAATGTGTTAATATTTTATACTAAATACAAAATTAAGGCCTATAAAATGTATATATCCACACAGTTGCTACAAATAAAATGCCTTTCACATCTCTCAAAAAAACTATTGCCATTAAGGAGTTGTCTTAAACCAATCAAAATAAAAATATAGATAAATATTCGTTTAAGATATTGATTCAACCTATAAAATAATATTCTTAGGTAACTTTTGTTGAGGTGTACAAGAGTTACAATAAGAAACAAACTTAGAATCGTCTCAACCTTGTCGACGAGAATATATTTTTGCAGTTATATTTTCCCCTGTTTACAAAGTGTTGAGTTTTATTTTTAAAAGCTTTCTAAGCCAAAAATGTTTCATCTTAGAATCGTCTCAACCTTGTTGACGAGAATATAATTTTGCAGTTATATTTTCCCCTGTTTACAAAGTGTTGAGTTTCATTTTTAAAAGCTTTCTAAGCCAAAAATGTTTCATAAGAATTAAAGTTTTCACCCGAACAAATCACCAGGGAATATATTATGTAGTTTTGAGAGAGCTTAATATTTTATTCAAATTATTAGCTCTGATAAAATATTGTATGGAGTAAGCTAGTTTCACAATGTACTAAGCCTTGAGGTTCCTGTGTGCTTCACATGCCAACCCTATGCTTGCTCAGCTCGCAAACGATTTTTTAAATGTTTAATTTGGTTTAGAGATAAAATTAAAAGTTAATTATTATGGTTTTATTATTTACAAAGCCAAAATAATCTTTATTTTAGATGTTGTTAAAAATCAGATATCATGCAGATGTGCCGTACATTATGACTTTGCAAATAATGTACATTGTTATTGAGTTTGTATGTCAAACGGCAGAGCTGGAATAGCTGTTTAACAATTTTAAGTTTAAAATTGGTTTCTACAAGAAAATGGGGGTTTATGTATCTCTTCTCTTGCATAAGGTTAATATAGTATTCTTTAGAACTGTTGCTTTACCTCAAATGGTTCCAAAGATGCTTCAACATTAAGTTATTGGTGCCAAAAGATAAAAAAATTTTAAGTTAAAATTTTCTATTTATAATGTAGATATGATTCAGAGTACTATGTAATATATATTAATAACAATTAAATCAATAATAATAATAAAACTAATTAAAACTTATTTGTTTACCTACACAAGGTAATAAAAATATTAGGCATCGGCTAAGCTCTGAAATTTTCATATCGGGTCACACAAAATTCCCTATCCTCTCCTTAAAATCAAATAGTTAACCTCACATTCCCTTAGCCTTTATTTTTTAGTTCCGAACAGTCTCAAACCAAAAAACATAACTATTTGATACTAGTACTTTTAAAGGAGATTTTTGATACAAATGATAATGTTAATCAGTTTATATTTTAAAATATACTTTTATTTATTGAACTTGATAAAGAGTTAATATGAGAAATCGTGAAACGAGCACCGGAAAAGGTCAAAGGGATAAAAAAGTACCAAGGTGAATTTAAACATTTAGCTTCATCAAACATATAATTTTTGAAGAAAAGTTTATCATTAAGTTGCAAAACATCTCTTATAGAAGCTTCCATATAGAAAATTTCAGGGCTGATTCGATATCAATATGTAAAAATTCCAGCTACAACATAAAGAGTTGAACAATAAAGGTAGAAAAATAACACAATTTTAGTCCAAAATAGAAATTAAAATATATATGTAATTTAAATATCATAATCCACTTATTTTAAATGGCAATGTGCAATAGTCTTAAATTAAAATATTGTATTTATTTATCTTTAGTTGGAAGCTAAAATTTACTTTTGAGCTTAAGTAGTTCTACAATCTAAAATTCTGTGTACATAAACTTGAATTATATACATAAATGTAAATAAAATTAATTATACAATCTATGTTAAAAATCTATCACATAATTACAAGGAAGGCAAGTAAGTAGAGAAAAGTGGAATGAATTGGTGGGCTTCAACGTATGAGTATGTAAAATGACTAGAAGATCTGCCGCTTGTGATCATTTACGACAAGGCTGCCCAGTCTTTTAAACGATCCCCTGTTCAAAAATAGAAAATAATTAATATCAAATTACATTTTATCTGGGATGCATAAAAACTAATCTAAGACTAAACGAGAAATACATGTCAAAATTTGTTAAATAATCACTCCACTATATTATTTGATAAAAATTTAAGTCGAGAATTAATAGCCTGAGAAAATAATATTCAGGCTACAATTATAATAAAGTTAAATGATGAAACTTGTTTATAGAAGCTGCCAGATATCTTGAGGCCAGAAACTACCGAAAGCAGGATAGTTGTAAATTCTTAACTAAAAACACTGAGTTTTGCGACCACATTAAAAATTTTATGGCTCATGTTACGGTTATCTCTTACATTGATAACCTAACCAGTGTAATCATCGGTATATATTTTTCAAGTTGGATAATATTTCTTTTCATCCAAAGAATATCTGGATATCTGAAGGACAATGTTACTAGCTATCTTGAATTAAAAGTGAATATATATTTTAAATCACAATGTTTTTATAAATTAGGCAATTTAAAACTTAACGTTCTTTAATGGGATGAGAAACCTTTTTTTTAACGACCTTTCATTGAAAAATTTGTAGATTGTCATGTAATTTTTATAAACAAAATTCAAATCGGTTCATCAGTTAAGACCAATAATGTAATATTATTAGGATTAAAACTTATTTAAAAATTTGGACTAGTTAGGATAAGCTGACAAAATATTTTAAACTCTGTAAGCAGTTTTTTAAACATTATTTTAAACATCATCCATCTATGTATAGATTTTTAGTGATAAATGATTCAAAATAAACCCTTTATATTCAATGTTTAAATAAACACAATTTAAATAAATATATTAACTTTATAAAAATGTTTTTCATTTTGCTGGTTTGATATATATATTGCAGACTCATTTTTCATACCTGCTGAAGCTAAAACATGTTATTTCATAAACTTAACAGCAAAAGCCTTCCATTCAAATTTAAATTCATCAGCTGTTTATAAAACAAAGAAATAGTTTTGATAAGAACGGAGTTATTTTCTAAACATAATACTTTATAACATTGCTTTACCTACCTAATGTTTTAACGGTTTTGTTCAGACCTTTATAGCTTTTCAAGAAATTTGGATGACTTCGATCTGATAAATACTCAACACAACGTTGTTCGAAAAGTCCTGTACAAAAATTACATTTAAGTTTATTGGTCAATTTAACTAAGAATACACATACAGTACAATCTTAATAGTTCCACATGTTTGGTAATTCGACAAGCTTATGCTGTGGCTTATGGTATGAGTTGAAGTGTACAGCAGGGATCTTAGCTTAATGTAAACTGCTAACACAGTACAATAATATGGTCGAGTTGATTTGAACATTGATACGTAATTGTTTTTGTTATAAGTTTTCACGATTTTCGTTTATAAACGATATAACAAAATGTACGTAAATATAAGAATTTAACTATAATTGAAGGCATGGCTGTGATGAGACATCTGATATTCTAAATATAGTTCACAGTATCGGGAGGTCAACAGTTTTATTATATGTTCCCTGAGAACAGAAAAGGCGGAATAAAAATTCATAATGTTTAAGTCACTTCATGAAAAGGTTATGTCAAATTAAAATAACAACCCAGAACAGCCTTAACAATAAACTTTGTAATATAGTAGTAGTAAAATATAATATTTTTAAATATAAAATACTCAACTATAGTTTGTGCAAATAGGGATGGCGGTTGGAAAAGGCTCCTACCTGGTACTAACCTCGCACATGCTCGCAAATTCATGGTCTACCGACCGTCATTAGTTGCGGAGCGTCACCTATGGTTTGTTGTTCTCAATACTCTAGTGTTTTTTACATTGCATTTTAAAGAAAACATATATTAGTATGGTTCTGATTTATTATGATCCAGTAATTATTTCTGAGCAAATAGATACCAAACACAATATGTATAGAACAAACCATTAAAATAATATTATGTAACATTTTTTATATAATTGAAGGGTAGATATAATAGTAATTTAAAGGTAAAGAGTCCTGGCTGAGATTTAAAAGAACAATGAAATATGAGATTCAAAGATAAAGCCTGGAAAGTAAATATAACCTCAAAATTCGTATTTTGGATAGGAATTCATATAAATGAAAATTTAAGTATTTCGAGATTTTAGAATAATAATTAAATAACAATAAACGCACATATTATAACCAGTTAAAGTTAAATTAAACTTAACTTACCTTTTCTTTTTAAAATAAATAAATAATAAAACCAAATTTTATTCACAAGCCTAAAGTTAAGCGGTAGGAACGATTTCATTGTTCTTACGATGTAAATTCAATCATGTTTTGTGTAAATAATATAAAGAATTGATTTAAAAGCATTGTGTATAATTTAAATAATAATCAGTGTTAGAAAATTAAGAAAAGCTTATAAAATAACAAACAACGAAGTGTTGACTGTAATAGTAAAGTAAAATACGGAGTACGGAGGGATCGATTATTTAGTTGACAAATACTAGCGGCGAATCGATATATTTGCAATGACACCAGCGAAAGTACATTGTGTATATAAGATAATAAAATGAACATTTTCAAGTTTAAAAGAAACAGTTATAAGTAATTCGAAGTTGGATATATTAATAAACAATTTAAAATACGTAAAATCTACAGTTTAACAACAGTGAACATATTTTGGAAAATAATGTGTAAGTGACCCAAGAAGTATGCCTGTTGTGAATAAGATATTCAACACGATTATAGTAATGGCCGTGAGGTATTGTTAGAGCGCCATATCTGAATTTTTTGTGAGGTCCATTTTAGCACTTCTAGGATTTAGTATTTACCAAGTACAGACGTATTTGCCAGTTTTAATTAAATTACATATTAAATATAAAAAAATAGTGAACATATGTACTTACCTTGCAGTAGTATGAGCAATACCTTCCAGAGTAAATGTTATTTTTAAATGATACAACCAATGAACAGTTGTAAAATTATTAAAAGACAGTCACCAACATTAAAGTAATATCCAGCCAATTCTGATATCTATACCCAGGGTTATAAATAGTTTTGAATCAGTAAAAGTGAATAGACTTGTATATAAATTCAAATTAAACCAATTGGACATAGTTTTTCTGAACATTTGAACTTGGGAACATAATAGAAATTAATTTTAAATAATTCAGTTTGTAATATAGTTTTAAGTATAGCTTAAAACTATAAAATTGTAAAGATAATTCCATTTTAAGTTAAATTCTCACCAGAGAAATGTTGTACTAAAATAAGTAACTAAAACACATTATTAAACATACAGTTTTGTCAAACAAAAAGGAGTCAGTTATTTATGGTTTTGACATTATAAAATTAGCTTACGTGTGGTATCTTTTGTTTTTCAACAAGGAGGAGATATTAATTACTTATTATTGTTTATGTTCACCATACCGACTATTGCTTATTAAGTAAACTTGTTGAACTTACCGTCCAATAGTCCAATTTTATACGTTCAACAAGTTTACTTAAATTAATTACATTTAAAACTTTTAAATAGTATTATACGAGGGCTATCCAGAAAGTAGATTACGTTTTGGAATTAAAAATAAACAAAGTATTGGAAATTGTTTTTATTATATACAGATGAAAGCCACACTTAAATACTACTTTTCTACATAGTCACTATTCAAATTAAGGCACTTATCGTAGCTATGGACGAGCTTGGAAATTCCTTCGTCGTAGAATTCGGCCGCCTAAGCCTTCAACCACTTGGTTACCTCTTCTTGCAGCTGTGCGTCGTCATCAAAACGCTGCATAGCCAGCCACTTCTTCATTGCTGGGAATAAGTGGAAGTCGCTCGGTGCCAGGTCAGGACTGTACGGCGGATGAGGAAACAACTCCCACTTAAAGGATTCAAGAACTTGGCGAGTGGCATTTGCCGTGTGGGGCCGGGCGTTGTCGTGAATCAGCAAGATCTTTGAGCTCAACTTTCCCCTGCGCTTGTTTTGTATTGCTCTTCTGAGGTTTTGCAGAGTTTGGCAATACCTTTGAGAGTTTATTGTAGTGCCTCTTTCCAGGAAGTCCACAAAAATTACACCTTTCCTGTCCCAAAAACAGCCGCCATCACCTTCCTTGCCGACGTCGTTTGAATACATTTCTTGGGTTTTTCTTGGGAATTTGTGTGGCCCCACTGCATTGACTGCAATTTCGTCTCGCAGTTCACATGTTTAACCCATGTTTCATCACCAGTAACGATGCGATCGAGTAATGAGTCGCCATCTTTATCGTAAGCGTCCAAAAACGTTAGCGCTGCAGTCATTCGCTGATTTTTGTGGATCTCAGTCAAGATTTTTGGTATCCATCTTGCACAAAACTTGTGGTAACCAAGCTTTCGGTGATGATTTCGTGCAACAAACTTCGCGAAATTTGTGGAAACTCATAGAGAGTTCCGTTATTGTGAATCTTCGGTTTTCACGGACTTTGGCATCGACTTTTTCAACAAGTTCGGCAGTCACTATGATGGGTCTTCCACTTCGCTCTTCGTCGTGAACATTAGTTCGGCCATTTTTAAACTTTATGACCCACTGACGCACTCCACCTTCAGTGATAATATTGTCCCCATACACTTCACAAAGCTGCCGATAGATTTCTATCGGTTTACAGTTTTTTGCAGTCAGAAACCTTATTACTGCACGCACCTCACAGTTGGCGGCATTTTCAATTAAGGCAGACATTTCAAACTGTCACAGTAACTCGACGGAGTACAGCACGAACCTCTCACTAGCACGGCTAGATGCCGACTGAGCGGCGTAACGCACTGACACCAAGATGGCCGCGCTAGCCCCGCCCCTTGCGGGCACAGACGAAAACGTAATCTACTTTCTGGATGGCCCTCGTAATTAACACAAGTTGTTTCTCGCTCGAGCAGACTTTGGTTGCTATTATATAAATATTTGTAGCAATTTTGTTTTTCTTCCAGGTGCAATGGAAAATAAAAGTGCTTTTAAACAACTGTGAAACTAAATTTAATAAAATCTAAAGTAGGCATGGATAGAATTTTGTACATTGAAACATAAAAATGGTTATTATAAAAAAAAAATTTCTAAACTTACAAAGTAACGCTTTTAAAAATCATTAATCCATTGTCTAAATATACAACAGTTACAAAGACAATTATATCCTCACTGATTGAACTATTTTGTTCATTCTCTGTAACAAAATTGTCAGACCAAGTGTGTTTACCACTTTCAGTAACTTGAAAAGTTGAATTGTTAGATTTGCACTATTATAATGGCGAAATGTACAACTGCAATAACATTACACTCGAAGAAAATAAAAGCGCATTGTTAAAAATATAAAACATCCTCCCAAAGAATTTGTTCAAAAATATATATAACAAAATATTTATAGCAACCAAGCCCGCTTAAATAAACCGATAATTTTAAAGTTATTTTAATGGATAGTCGTATACACGCCATGTTTGGTATCTATTTGCTTAGAATTAATTACTGAATCATAATAATTCAGAATCACAATCATGCTAATATATAAGTTAACTTGAAAATACAATATAAAAACACTATTGTATAGAGGACACACCGATTAGTGACACCTATCCTAATGAGGGTCGGTCATAATCGCCTGCGCTTGTGTGTGTGTGGGACGGTTGAAAATGACCGACCGCCTTTCCTGTTTGCACAAACTAAACTTTGCAGAATTTACAATTAATCAAAAACTAAATACATAACAGCAATACTTATTGTTGTATAAAAATAAAATAATTACGTACTAAACTAAGAAAAACAAGAACTTATACAAAACTAAAACTTCAGAATGAATATCAGTCAGGTCACAGTACAAACAAACAAGGAACAGCTGAGTAAAACAGATTGCGTCTATAGGAATAAGACCCGCTGAGATCACTTGCAATAGTAGATTAATTTGCTCTGGCAATAAAACACAGATAGATAGGACCTCACAGACATTGCTTATATTTTTTATTTTGTCTAAACATACTCAAAGGACATCACTCTGCACTCTATTGGAAGTTTCATGAACTATGGAATCATCTAAGCATGTATTTGTGTTTAAAGGCACTAACTGCGCTTAGATATTGGGTCGTGTCGCGTTTAAATGTGCTATCCGCACGTTAAGAGTTAGTACAACTTTAAAAAAAGGATAATACAAAAATGTGCAATTTGTAGTTTTCCCTAGTTTTATTGCAATTCATGATTTATTTGGTTCAAGAAATGCAATAACAAAGTTTTTTATGTTTTGTTTTAATTATACCATTGCTAATCCATAATATCTGATAATCCAATACTTTCCCAGTCTCATATCTGTAGGATTATTAAGATATTACTTTATTTATTTTATTACTAATTCCATACACAAATGCTATACATTTCATACAATGTAATTCATACAGTTACAAAAATATCATGAATATTGTGACACTCAAATATTAAAAAACTTTTTAAAAAATGTATATATATTAATTTAGTTATATTGCAATGTTTTCAGGATTGTGAAAATATGAGGTGTGGTTAAAAAATAATTGGATTTGTGTTGATATTATAAAGGATAAGGGTAATAGATATAATAATGCCACTTATATCCGCTGTTTAGCTTCAACAATTTAACACAAAAACTAGCCTAGATTATACTTGAAGGTTATGTTTAAAACTTCAATAAAAACAAATGCTAAAAACCTTTGAGTAGGCCATCTAGTTATCCAGCAAAGATTGACATGTTAGCTCAATTACTTTAGGAAAAATTATTCTGTAATCTAGTCATTTTACACTTAGGTATAAGAGAATGCACACATAATTAGAGAATAGAATAAACAAAACATTATGTATGGAAGATCTATGTTTCTATTTGTTTATTGTATATGAACCAATTTAAAAAAAAAATTTTGTTTAATTTATTATAACAATACTGTCAATCCTTGATATAATGGACCTTGGTATGTCAGAGTATTGATATAACAGACTGCATCTGGACAAAAGATATTGTGCTGCACTTTATAGAGAATAACACCGCATTGTGAAGGTAACTGCACTAGCATTGAGCACAATAGATTAATGTACAGTATACAATAGGCATCTCTAATATAATAATAATGTTAAATAATCCGTTATGTATTACCAAAATAATCTCAAGATCAAATGTAAGTAAATAACTGATTATTTCTTATTCGATCATGCTATCACTAGTACGCGCATGCCTATTTCTGTCACTCGTTTTACTTCTGAGTTCCGATTGAACTGTCAAGTGCGTGTTTTAGTTGTAATTCTTATCAAAATTTTTCAATTAATTGACTTAATTATTTTGGTTTTCCCATAAGTTATTTCCTTGTCTGTAACATGTCTTGAGATACTTGTTAAATGAGGCCGACTTATGTTATACTTAAATGCAATATGATATATGTAGGTTCATTACGACGGACATCGTGGTCCCCCTATTAGTCCGTTAAATCAAGGATTAACTGTATCTACAAAAATATATAAAATTTTAAAAATATTGTTAAATTTAAAATTTAGTTAAAAAACTATTTTGTAACAAAAAATCTTTGAAATAAATACCTCTTGCATTCATATTACGATCTAGACGCTCTTCAATAAACGCAGTAAACATGGCAGTTTCAGAGAACCAATCTAGGAAATGCTGTTTGCTACTGGAATTCACACTTTTCACAAAGTTCTCGCGCTAAAAATTAAAGGTATATATTTTAGTTGTGCCCGTAATTCACAGTTTTTCCTTCACCAACATCGGTTGTGAGCAATACAAGATGTGTACAAAGTAACTCTTTTCTTACTTAAGAAACAAACAGACAAAACAGAAGACTAAAATTAGACGCACTTCTTTCAACATTTCAAAAATGCGTTAAGATGTAAACTAATAAGAGATTAAATAAACTAATATTAGTTCATGTACATTTAATTATTATAAACACAAATAACATAAGTGAAAATTGCAAAAAATGTATTTTTTTAAAGTCAAAAACCTTTTTCCATTGTCTGAAAATAAATTGGCACTACTTTGCTTTCTACACAAAATTAAGGTCAAGTCGCACACCATGCTGAACCTGAGCCATGTCTCGGCCCTATAAAATGCATACTTTTCCCCAGTGCCCGTGCTACGGCTGTCTGTCTTCTTCAACATTTTGACACGCCCAGTTGGAGACATTTTGGAGACTATCTATCAATAACATGAAAACGTTTGGCAGTATGTATGAGATAAATTTTTATTGGTTTATTGTTCAAGAAATATTAATAATACTTTATAACATATTCTTATTTCGCTCATACTATAGAAATCTCGTAAAAAACAAAATCTGGTTCAGTGCGGTATAGTGTATCCCAACTTTTAAAGTAATTCTAATTAAAACTCAAGAGTAAAACTGCTTTAGTCTTCAGATTTTTCAGTTAATAAATGGTTATAGACATCATAAGAATAATCAATTTTTATCAAAAGAAAAGTGTAATATTAATGTTAAATATTGGCAAACAGTACTATAAGTTACTAAAAGAAAGAAACCTACTTTTTCTTTAAAACTAATTGTTTAGTACTGTATAAAAACACAATTACATGTAATTCTAAAAAAAAACAACTACTCATACTTTAGCAGATAAAATATACACTTTTTAACCCTCCCAGTGGCAGACTGCCCAAAGTGACGTTCTCTTAGGCGCAAGATGCAGCTATTTTGACAATTAGCGAGAATTTGCATTTTCGATTAATTAATTCACTTAGAATTATCCAATCGTAATAAAACCGGCACCGTTGGAAAGAAAATTAATTAAACTTTAATTTTTGTATTTAAAACTTTTTCGTAAAACGTATTTTTACATACGTAATCATCGTTTCAAAATTGTAGAATGTCAAACAGCTGTTTTCCGTGCGACATCGCGATGTTAAGAACGTAAAACTTCATCATTTTCAACGGTCTGCAACTCCTCACAGTTGTCAATTGTCACAAAGATCATCACAGCATTGGATTCATTAGACTTTTATCTTTCAAGTGGTATTTTTAAATCATCTGTGACTATATTAAGGTTATGAGATCTAGAATTTAGAATAAAGGTCTAAGATTGGGCCAATAAGGAAGCATTTTGTAAATCGATTTTACTATCAGAAATCGATTTATTCATAAGATGTTTAATATACTTTTTTAAAGAGAAAATTCCAACGTTTATTCTATGTTCAGGTCAAATAATTTAGGTGAAATTTAGTTGGCACAGACATAATGTAAATGAAGCGGTCTAACCATTTTACACTCTGATCTCAAAGTGTTCACTGTAAGTTTTATTCGGCTTGATATTTTAGTGAATTGAAAGTGTTAATAGTTTATAAAATAGTGTTATATTGTGTTTTAGTTATAAATAAATAAGTGTAGATTGTGTTTGAGTGAAATTAGGCTTATAACAGTGTTCTAATATAACGGTAAGTGAAGAAATAACAGAGCCTAGAAATAAGGGTTTAGGTTAAATTGCCGCTTTGATATTTTGATTTTTCATTACAAAATGTAAAGTTATTTGAAACTGGGTAGAATGGTATTCGATTCTACATTTCATTCTCGAATTTTTGGTATAAAAAAAAACATTGTTTGAAGTAAAAAATGTTAAGACCTAGTCACTTTGAACTTAGTCTGATTTGCAGGTTATGTAGTAAAAACATTCAAAGTGTTATTTTGAACTAAACAATTGTGAAATTGAAATATATTTTTACTTATTTCTATTTAGAACTAAATTATAAAACTTTTGTGTATTTTGAAAAAAATTACAAAAAGTTTTTACTATTTTTTATGTAGGCATAAAGTTGTTTTTTTTTCCTTCCGTTACTAAACATTTTTTGCTTTCTAAGCTAATAACTTTTACAATTTCAAAAGAAACTAATTTTTAGCGGCATATTTGAATTCTTTAAAGTTTCTTCTACAAAAAAGCTATGGAACACTTTTGGATTGGGGTTCATTTACTATTTTTGACGAATTTTTAAAAATATGCTTGCAAAATGCTAAAAACAGGCTTTTTAATTTTAGCTTTAACCATGCTACTTGGAGGGTTAAATATTAACCAAATACATTTTTAAAGCTCCAAGGAAACATCACTAAAAAAGAATAAGATTTAACAAGTGCAGGCAGTCTCCGTTATACGTGGTAATGCTTTACACGATTTCATTTTTACACGAATTCGTTTCTATACGATTTCAAGCATTTTCAAATTTTTCATTTGCTCTATTGTTTATACTGATTTTGTTTTGTTTTTGTCAACATATAAAATTAATTTGATATCAAAACCGTTTCTTTTAATTACTTAAATCCTTTTTGATGTAAGCCTACTTGATCAATATCAATAATAAGCTGTATGATGTTCTATTTTACCTTATCGCTCCAGTCTATAAAAAGTCTCAGTTATACGCGGTTTCGCTTTACACAGTACTTTGCCAGAAAGCATCTACTGCGTATAACAGGGACTACCTGTATTGATATTTCCAAATTTCAGCCCAAAATTTTTTGACAATAACAAAAGTTTACTTTTGTACTACCACCGTGTTGGGGATAAAATGAAATGAAACGAACTTTAAGCATTAGTTTACTTTTGTACTACCACCGTGTTGGGGATAAAATGAAATGAAACGAACTTTAAACATTCTACAAAAGTAGTAAACATTTATTTTGAAAATGTTACTCATAGTGTTTATCACAAAAACCAAGTCGATAGCTCTATTTGGTAACTAACAGTAGATCAAACTTTCTTTTTCCAAAATTTGGGCCAAAGTTACCCCAGTTGACCATACGTCTTGTGTTACTAAAAAAGTAAACAGCTTAATTTGCTTTAAATTTACAATAGTCGTAGCTATTTTAACGAAAGAAGGAAAACAAGCATAAATATTTTAAAATAGTTTTTGCACAATCACATTAACAGTTCAAACTAAAGAAACTAACCTGGAAATCTCTTTTTCCTGTTTCTGTAGAGGTAATAATATGATCTCTGTAATGTCCTAAAAGCTCAACAAAAAGTCTTAAGAGAGCTTCTGATGCAATTAGATTGGCACTCGTCATAGCAGAATTAATACATGCGGTCATGGATAGTTGAAGAGCTGTTTTCAAACCTCGGCTCAGTCGAGAGGGCAAGATAGAACTCTCATCTCCCATTGAGCGTATTATTCTGCTTTCATCAACATCTACTACTAAAACCTGATGAATTACAACGAATATTATATTACAGTTATATGTATAATACACCAACAATTGTAAAAAGGCAATAAAGAAAATTAAGAGTACATTGTTAATACAGTAACCATCGATTAACAGACCTTCATTAAACAGAAAAGCATGGCAATGATTACTGTAATAAACAGATAGCTAGAATATAACACAGAGCGTGCCAGGAGCAAAACTTCATACGTCAAACCAACATATTCCTGGACTAAAATAATGAAAAAGTTAAATAAACAGAATCACATAGTTTCAAGACAATCTGCTATTTTGAAATAAAATATTGTTTGGCTTAAGCTTTTATTATGCAACTTATTATAAATCAGTGTTATATGAACAATTATCGATTTCCACTAATTTTAAAGACGATTTTAGATTTTTAAAGACAATCCGACAGAAAATATAGAATACAACAGAAAATCTAATTTATTAGAACTAAAAACAAACAATAATAATTAATGATGCTATTGTTTATAAATTTATACAGGTTTGAATAAAATAAAAGGAAGAATTTCATTTTAAATTTGGCACCTTGGAGTTTAAATGAAAGTTTAATTCTAGGACGTATGTGTTGTTGCTGTTGGGCTGATAATGTTAATTATAGTAATAACTCACCCAATTGATGATGTTACTTGTTTATAACCATGCTTACTAGTTTTAAATGAGCAATAAACACTGTTGAATAGAAGAATACGGTAATTTATTTTTTGCATTGCTTTATATTTTAAAATTGTTTTGAACTCAGTTTTTTTTGCAGGTTTGCGTAGTACGTAGTGATGTGGGCCGGTTTTATGCCCAGTGGGCTGGTCGTTCAAAAATGGGCATATGCCCGGGCATTTGCCCAAAGCGATTTTAAGCGCCCATAACTAGACGTTTGTAAAAAATTTAGTTTAAGGCCAGTTTTAACTATTATATTTCATGTTTTAATTATTATAGTTCATGTTTTTAATCTTTAACTGCCTTCAGTGCTTAGTTGTGTTCTTAAAATTAAAATTTTAAGGGAGGGGGTCATTATCAATAGATAAGTTGACAAAAAACTTAAACCATTAAATAAACCCCTAAAACTTGTAATATTTTCAATGTGGTGTTTTGAATAAACATTTTATTGCAAAATTGTTAAATAATATCTAATTTACTATCTGCTACTTAAGCAGGTTTCTACTCTGGAAGTCATAAATGTGTGCATAAGGTAAATTTATTACGAATCAATGAATAATTGAATTTATAGTTAAGTATTAAGGTTTTGTTAGTAAAAAAGTGATTTTTAACAGCTTTGTATTTCAATAACATGAAAAGGCACTTATAAAATAATTATTTTCATTTTGCTTTTATATGGTCCAACACGGGTTTAAAAAAAATATATATAATTATGTTTGTTGTATAATCATTCATGTTTTTACTTAGGCCCAGGGGTGCCCACAGAATGGTTTGATGGCGCAAGTTGCGCCATCAGAATTTTTGGGGGGGAATCAATTTTTGGGGTGTTTTTCACAGTTTGGGGGGGAATTTTCATATGTGAAGATTTGACGATTCCCCCCAAGAAATTAGGAGATAATCTGTTGTTTCTATGTGTTAAAAATCTCCAATTATTCGTGTGAAAGTGCCGTATTATTGACAGCCAGGCAATTCGACTACTAATGCTTGTAGTGCAGTGTAGAGACGAGCCGATAGAGGGCGCCGCGTGTGGTGTAAACAAAGTATAAACATATTATAGGCATTTACAGCATTGAGAGCCTGCCAAGGTCATTCTGCAAACAACTGCCCTCCCCCTCACAACAGTCAAAAAACCATGGTGTAAAACTGTGTAAGTAGATAAGGGGTGCTACTCAGAAAGACGAGTTTAGGACGGGTTCAGCGCATTTCATCAGATGACGTCACGGCTCGAATTAAAAATGCAGCCTTTCGTCCAAACTGCGTTTGCGCATAAATCATCAACAAATGTCTTAAAAAGTGTATAATTTTGGTTTCTGTATGAAACGTGCTTTCCAACAAGTATGAGTTTAACGATACAAATATGAAATTTACTATACCGAATTATCTTCATTTTATGCTCATTAGATTGGTGGTTTCGAAAATGACGTGAAATAAATACTAAAAAAACTTTCCCACTACACATAAATATAATGTTGAAAAAGTTATTATTAGAAATATTCGTCTAAATTCAAATAGGGTTAAAGGCTGACTGTTTTCTAACTTCAATATCAAATTTACATCGTTATAAACTACGTTTAGTTAGCTTTAAAACGGTAACAAATTCATAATTTTTAAATGAGCGGAAGTGAGTGAACAAGTTTGTCTTGTCGTCTAATCAAAGAAAAAAACTTGTGTTCAAATCATAAAAAAATCCATTGAAAGTAGTACTGTATTACTATTCACCTTTTTAAACTAGTTTTTAATACAAAACAGTTTTATTGACTTAGGTATTGCTTGTTTCTTTTTGGTGGATGGAAATCACTTTCTTCATTTGTATGGTTGTCCATTTTATATATATTTCAGTTGTATTTTCTGAAGAAAAATCGGTTCGGTGTATTATTATTTATTTATTTTACATATTGTGCAGTTTTGTCCTACATTGTTTTGAACATTGTTGGTCTTATATTCATTTTTTGACCCTTGAGTCCAAAAAAGGGGTTTTTACAAAATGTCTGTCTGTATGTATACAAAGCTAGAGCGAAAACTATTCGATCGATTTCAAAAAAATTTGCACCGGACATGTCAAGTAGGTCTGTATAGATGCACGATAAACTGGTTTGAACAATTTTGAAAAACAACCCCCTTTTGGCCAAAAAAACCCAGAAAAAATCAGTTAGGGTATTATTTTTTGTATAAAAAAACGGCTCTAACAATTTTGATCAAATTTGGCTTATTTGCAGCCCTTAATGTACCCTACCACATGCAGAAAACCGTATCTTTCTAAAAAATTTGGTTTAGCTAATAATAATAACTAGCTGACCCGTGCGAATATTTCGCAAGTTTAGAGTAGGCCTACATTTACCTGATTTAACACGTTGATTTAATTCAGTTAATTAAGTTTATTTATTTACATTGGTTTATAAATAACAGTTTCTCTATACAATCTTACAGTGTAAACAATCTAACTAACAGCTGTCATGCTAGTTAAACAGATGGTTAATAGATGGCGCCTTTCATTAGGAACATACAGAGAATAATACAATAGTTTTTTAAATCAATTTTTGTTATTAAAACATGAATTTTAAGCTGTTTGTCTATTTTTCCAGTGTAGCGGTTAAGGAAAGCTTTAAAATGATGCCTCATTCATGTAATTTGATGATGTATTAAGGAAGTTATGGCGTACCGACAAAAAAATGGCCTTGAGAAATAATATATGCGATAATAACTGATTTTTAGGGGTTTTTTGGCCAAAAGCCGTTGTTTTTCAAAACCTTTTTTCGTGCATCTATACAGGCCTAATTGACGTGTTTGGTGCAAATTCGTTCGAACTCGATTGAATAGTTTTATCTCTAGCTAATAATAATAATATTTATTAGTTAATCTCCTAGTTTAAAATCACCTCTCCTACCCCTCCTACAAAAATGAAGTGACTGTGAATCTGTTTAATAATTTAAATATGTTTGTGAGAAAGTATGTACCAGTTTCTGGTACCGTTTATTTGAAATGTACGTGTTTGTTTTATAACCTTTCTGTTGTATATTTAACCCTAATGTGTGTACAATTTCTGTAAGTTGCTCTGTCATGATTTTAGTGGTTTAAAATTGTCTAGTTCCCGTCTGGAAATTGCTATTGTGGTTTTCCGTGATACTTAAGTATTTTTTGGTGATTTAGGTTTTTTTTTTGAAAAAGTTGCTCAAATTTCCTTAGATTCTTTGGTCTAGTGTTCTATTCTCAATTGTTATTAAATGTTCGCAAATTTCAGGTCTTAAACCCTGTATTACATGTGCTATTATTTTGTTGTCTTCGACGTTACGGTATGTAATTAATAGATTGATTTGTTATTTGGCTGTCCATCCGTAAGCTCTTGAAGCCACTTCTTATCTGGATATAAAAGTATGTGTATCTTCAGATGGTAAGCCGTGATATTGGGAGGGTTGAACTAAGGGTATTTTCTCTTTCCTCTCCATTTCAGTGTTTGTTTTTGTTTTTTATTTTATTTGGGTGTTGTCTTGCTTCTTCCTAGATGTGTTCGTTTTTTCCTTTGATTAGACCGTTTGAAATTTTGAAAGATTACATTTGAAAATTTTTGTGACATCTCATGATTTCGTTCAGTGGTATCTTGTTCGATAAAATTTGATCTGGTACGTCCGTTTTGACTTCCATTTGCTATCGGGTTAATGTTGTGATTGAAGCGACTGGTGCGATCATACCGTAGCTCTGCGATTATCGCCGTCAGACTGTTGTTATTGAAGTGATTATTCTACCAGTCGCCCGTTCATAACAAGACAAGAAGACCATTTTGAACAATGCAAAGCAGGCGCTCGCGATTATCGCAGAGCGATGATCGCACCAGTCGCTCAATCACAACGTACCTTTACATCTAACGCGTCTGGCCTGTTAGTTTTATTCCATTAGGTTCTTTTGAAATCTATTTGATATTATTTATTATTATTATTATTAGTTATTTTTTGTTATTTATTTAAAAATCTTAATTTAGGGTATTCGTGTTTATCCCAATACTTACACTTTGTAACTACTTTTCAATCAATGTCTAATTTTATCAAAATAATATTAAAACAATTTTATTCTCACTTAATTTTGTGTTTCATCAAATATCATTTATTTGTATTATGTTTTTGTATTCTTCCAAATCGGTTAAGTACCTATTACTGGTCTTCAAAATGTATTGCAGTTTTTATTGTTATTTTCTTACAACATTTTCTTAATTGTTACCAATGAATGTAAATTTATTTTTGTATTTTTCAACTATATATTACTTTTTTTATTAAATTCGAATAGTAGCTAGTTTAATACTTTAACATGTTACATTACATACGACCACCTCCAATAACAAAGATTTCTTTTTCACCAAGCATTAGAGGTTAAAGAATATATTTAATATTATGATGTCTTCTGCTACTTTCAAAAGTAGTAATGTGTTGTTTTTGTTAATAAATCTTACTGAATTTGTGTATTTGTATTATTTTATAAATTACGTAGAACCTCCTTTTTTCCATAAACATATTGTTATAAAAAACTTTAATAAGTTATTGGATTTAACTGTAGGGCCTAAACTTTAAGTTACCTAATGGGTTGTTTTCAGAGACTAAAATAACACTTTTAAGAAAGAAAAAAAAACTATGCGTAATTATGTTTTTTTGTTTGGTTTTTTTTTTTTTTTGCTAAAATGGCATAAAATGTCTACTTTATTTGGGAGAGGGAACCCACAGGCAGGTTTTGAGGGGGGATTTGCGCCATAGGCTTTGGGGGGGATGGGCACTCCTGCTTAGGCCTACCAATTTTTACCAAAAAACAACCAAAACAACTAACTTTTCACTTGAGGTAGGTAGGATAGGCAAGAATTAAGGTTGTAGTTACATATGAAAAAGATGGATGAATGTGGAGGCATTGGCCAACTACTTCTGGGAGGAAAGCCATATGTCTCATAGGCAAGGGTTGGTAACACTGTCTCAGGGTATCATGTGATGTGGCGTCACATCCTTGTTGGATTCCCCTTGTTGACAAGTGAGAATCAACACTTCCTACCAATAAAATAACATATTATACAAGTAATTATTTATTTTAATATAGACTTTTATGTAAATATGTATAATAAGAGGTTTAAAAAGTTATTTAGAAAAGTGGTCTTCAAATTAATTTCCATTAATTAGGTTTATTAGCCTTTAACTGGATAAACGCCCAGGCGCTTATGGATTTTGGGCGTTTATTTGGGCATATGCCCTGGGCATTTGCCCAGACATTTAAACGCCCGGGCGTTTTACATCACTAGTAGTACGAATATCTCACTTTGTATAATCCTCATACAAGCAATTGTTTTATAATTCTTCTTCTCCTCTTTTAATTTTTAAAATTAATTGAGGCACCCATTCATTGAATTTATAGTGTTTCAACTCTTATTTACAAAAGTATATCATGATTATTTGTTATTTATACAACTGACTATTTTTTTTTGTTTTTTGGTGAAAAGTGTGGTATGAAAAATGGACATGATTTTTTTTTCTTTTTGATAGGTGATTATCAAATTATGTGAATATTTACAATTTGTTGTAATACAAATTTATAAAAATACAATTTTGGGAAGGACATAATTTATGAATTACGAATAAATGATATAATCTTCAAATTTCCATTATTTAAAATTTTTTATTGTAACAAACATTTACAAAAATAAAATTTTGTAATTTGTATAGTTTCATAATAAACTTATATTAAAAATTTGAAATAATATGGTATCTACTTACAAAGTTATGTTAAGTAACAAAATAGGGATTGCCTGAAAATGAATTGTTTCCGGTCCAATTATTTATAAATTGCTAATTAACAGATTATTTATAAATTCTTCATGGAAATTTAAACTTTTATGAGCACATCAGAGTTATTATTAGAAACATTATTAAAAGTAAGCACAATCAACAATTAATGCAATTAAAAGTGGACAAGGACACAACACAGAAGTGACTGTCACTGTCACTGCAAAAATTACGACGAATTTGTCCCTAAAAACAAGACAAATAGTAAATTTGAAAACAGTGGAATTTATAGGTTAAACTACAGCGAATTCTTCAGATTTCACAATGGGCACTTTTAAAGAAAGATGCATGGAAAACTTTCAAAACATAGTTTAAGCCAACACCCAACACAGTGAACACCTAATCACCAACAGCATTATCATATGAAAACTCAGAAAATAAGTATAAAAGCAATTATTGTATGGATATAATATTTCATTTATCAATTTTCAAAATCTAATCTCGATATCATTTTAAACAATAAGTTACAGTTCAAATATCACATTTATTATGTCAACAGTTTTGATAGAATAAAACAATGCCTGTAAGATACGCCTGTAAAATTTGCCTTTGCATCCTCCCTTACCGCCAGTTGCATCTGACTAATATAAGCAAGTTTTACAATCCATTCAGTACAATGGCCATACATTGATTTCTGTCAATTTCGAGATTACAATTAACTGTGAAAATATTTGCTTCTTTGTTTTTAACAGGGTGTC
>JAGFPH010000022.1:143391-176614 GCA_018207615.1 Philaenus spumarius
GGGTGGTATCGTAAATCAACCCATCACTGCAATGGGAGTTATTATAGATGGATTTAAAGTTAAATACGGCGACCTATTTTGAGTACTTGTGCGAGAGAGAATGAGATAGTAGCGAGGGATCGCACACTACTTCCCCTGCCCCCTCGCACTACCACTTTGTCACTTTCCCGTAATGTGGCAAACTAAACCGGGCACCTTACTGCATAGTTTTTTCTCACCGGCTGCCATTTTTTTTCTTGACTAATATTTGCTTATTACAAGCCATGTTCCTTACAATGTCCACTCGCGTTATTATTAATTATTGAACGATAATACAATGATTAAGTTAATTATATACAATTACAATAAAACAATGTTAACGGGAATATTAAAAGAATATTGTAACTACAGGCATATAAATCATATTTTATTATAGAAATTAATGTTAATATAATGTTGACCCATTGTTACTTTGTGTAATTAGAAAACAACTCTTTTCACAAAGCTGAGTACTAGAACTGTAGTCTGTTAGAAGATAGTCTCAAATTCACTCGGCCCCACCCCTTCTCTCTTTCCTCCACGTTCTTCAAGGTTTGTCGTCATGAGTCATCTCGGTCTTTCACGAAGCTGCAAGCAAGTTGCAACAGTTTTTCAATTTCAAATATTGTAGTTCCAAAACACATTAACGTGACTCAAAACTTCTTTTATTTTCTTGTGATAATTTCATTCTATGGTAATTTAAAAATGTTTAGATTTTTAAAGGTTTGACAATGTAATTCACGGCTTCTTATTCACGGTTTTTTCACGGTACACGAAATTCACGGTTGAGTGGGCACCCGGACAGTACAATATGCATACTGTTTATTATTTCTTTCTTAAAGTGTTTAACACGGACATAAAAAAATGTGAACTGTTCGAAGCGTTCGTTCGTGTGAACGTATGAACAAATTCACCGTAATGTCATACCTAAAAATATAGTAATTTAACTACTTTGAATTATTTAATCATTGCGCATGCGCCCCCAACCACCAACCCGTTGGCATGGTAATGGCCGTCTCGACTTCCAAGAATAATGTACAATAGCCCATATACCTGCTCTGCTTAGCTTCATTTTCATACGCCAAATTGGATTGCTATTAGTTTCGGTTGTGTTGAGAATATTTCAATGTACCTAAAAATTGTTTTAAACAATTTTATGCATTTTCCCGACTTTAAAAAAAATTATATGTTAATTCCCGACTTTTCCCGACTGTTTTTCATTTCTATGTTAATTCCCGACTTTCCCGACTGCTAGACACCCTGTTTTAACTGTGTAATGTGTAATGGAGATTAGGTGGATGGAACTTTGATTATTAGTTTTAATTGAAGTATACCAGGTAAACACCAGTAATAAATATCATGAATTACCTGATCAACATTTTCAAGTGGTAATAAGGGTTCAATACTAGCGTTTCTGTGTTTAAGAAGTCCAATGATGTAAGGTGTAGGTGCATGGCACAAATCTACCATGGTAGATGGCACTACAGGTACTAACGTGTGTTGCCAATGGAAAGGATATAAAGCTGCTTGCAAGCCTTCCACGCATGCAGAGAGTTTGCTGTTGATGAAAAGAAATGAAATAATGATTTTATTCACACACAAAAATATAATTAGACTATACTAAAATTGATGATAGAATGCATTTTACAGTTTAGTTCTACGATAAAATAAAGTATTTTTCAAATACAGTAAAATCTCGATATTTCGTATCCCGATATATTGTAAGGAAGTGCTGTCTACTTCGAAAAATCGTGTTAATTCGTATGTAACGAATGCATTTTAGTCCTCTCAGTATATCATATTTTCCCCCTCAAAGGTCGACAAAACATTTTATAATTTGTATTTTTCCGTTGAATTAGAGCCGTGTTTTGATGAAGGTTTTCCAGGAATTTGTTTGTTTACATTGGTTGTTGTTGACATGCATTTTACCCTCCAAGGTCGACAAAACATCTTACATAATTCGTATTTTACTTTTGAATGATTTTCAAGATTTGAAGATGGTTTTCCAGGATTTTGTACACAGGTTGTTGCTGAGTCATGTTAAACATTGCTCGATTCAGTCTTTACCATGGCACTTAAAAGAAAACAACTCTCCGTTAAAATTAAAAATAAATCAATAGACAACACACATTTAAATGATTTTTTAATGTAAACAAAAATTTATTAATATTTTCAAAAAATATATTTATAAAAATACATGTTTATTTACTTAATACATATAAAAATTTCAAATTCATACTAACACTTTTAATTTTTACTTTCGATATTAGCAATCTCGATGTAGTGAACATGTCGATCTATCATACTTATCCTTCGTACCCTTGAAGATACGGTGTAACAGGTAAGTTACTAGTTTTAGATTCTTACAGCAGCAACAAGTTTGTAAAATATGGCTATATTTAGGCTATAACGTTAGGCGTTATAAAAATATAAAATGTAAAATGAAAAGTGAATTTAATATAACTTGTTAAAAATAATTAATAAAATGTTGTTTTTAGGTTAAGCCTATACTAGTTTTCTTTACCTGTTGTCTTTTTACAACTTACATCTCAGGATCGTGGAGTTCCTGAACAAGTACTCGCTGGAATATAGGATAGTCAAATTAAACTATAATGGTTCACATAACAACTGATTTTTTATTGGCCGCTTTAGCCCTGCATGGTTCTTTTATATCGAGTTACAAAAAGAATTTTTACAATCTTATAAATCACTTTGATTAAAAATGTAGCCAAACAAATAACATAAATCAATCAATTTAAAATAAAAAAAATAAAAATGTATATGGTACATATAGATATTTAATACTTACGTAAAAGGCAGACACATAAACTAATTAATTTAAAAAGAAAAAGAAAACCCCACTCGCACGCGCCAACACTTTCGTAGCTAGTTCATGTTCGAATTACTTTCACATTATTTATTTAGAAAAGTTCGCCGATCGTAGTGTACACCATTGTCAATGATAGTTATTAGTTCTCGTAAAAAATTCAAATCAGTTTTTCAATAACTCACAAAAAACACCCTTTACGACTTGATGAACAATAAATGTTACATATTTAACTTTTTAATAATGCGCAGCGCGCAACACTTCAAGCATCTTCACCGCTTGGACTCTAGTTGACAAGTGACTTTAGCGTCTTTCTCCACCGCTCAGAAACGTCTGACCACCCAGATGTTCAAAGTTGCGTCAGATCTTTTGGTTGCTAGCTATGCTTTCTTTCTGGATCTTGCAGTTGAATCGCACGTATACCATTTTTCTAAGAAATAGCTTGCAGGTGTTCGCTTCTTATCTCGTCTAGACTGGTGTAGACGTTCCTTTTCTAAATGCGTCTCGAAACTCGTAGCCTATACTTTCCGCGTCTTAAAGTCATTGCATAAACTGTTTATTCTTTAAACTCACATATAGATTGAATATAAGAATTACTTTTAATACTTGTCTGCCTTTTACATTTATTCAAATTAATAATTAAATTTACTTTTAAAATTTTGTCTGCCTTTATGAAATATTGAACCGTCTCATGTCCTATGCATTTTCCCTACCCATTACTTTTAATCATGAAGCTTTAGTTTAACTCTTTTTTATTTCTTTATTTAACCTTAATTTAACAATCTTACAAGGCTAATAGATCATAATTTTAATTTATAACATTTTTTTATTTTTTACATATAGTGAACATCTCAAAGTTTTTATGAGATAAAGAGATTCATTACTTTTATTTCACAGTAATGATTGTTCTGGAATTTGTCGTAATGAAAACTGAAAGTCATTTGTCATGAAAACAAATATTGTTTCACAACACCTAATGTCAACTGAATTTGATTTGTTAGTGTTAAAATGCCATGTGCTCGATGTTACTGCTTTTTTAATTTTTTGTTGGTGTTAAGTTATAATGTCATTAAATACAAATTTCACAACATGTATTTCAATGTCACATGAAAATTTTGATTGAACAAAAGGCAACTTCACTACATTAATTTAAAATTGTAACTTGGTTAGTAGCTTGTGACCAAGGACGATAACAACTAAGGCCCATTTGAATAATAATAAAATTATTTAAAACTAACCATACAAAAATTAGACTGTCGTTATAAAGTTTCTGTTTTTACATTCAGTTAACTTCTGCAGTTTCAGGGAATATTAGTTCTTCCATTAACCGCTTGTGTAGAAAGAGAGATTTAAAGGAATTTCTTTTCTTATTTGGCTACTTGTATTGAATACATTTTGTTAGACAATGATTTGTATGAAATCACAATAAATGATATTTATATTATAGCTTGCCAGAAATATTTAGCTTCAAAGACATGTTAGGTAAGATTTAAATTTATATTAAACAATCAAACAATGAAAAAAAATCACTATACATACATAAAACTTCTACTAAAAAATAAAATAGGCATTATACAACAGAAAGTTCTTTACAGATCCCGGCACGAATGCTGGTACTTCGACTATGGGCTACTAACCATACTAAAAACATCAGTACTCCCGGCGCGGGTAGATAAACCAGTTCCATGTTCCAATTTTATACCATTATCTCTAGAAAATGAACATAAATAATGTAATTAAATTTAAAATTACTTTTATAACCTTTTCAAGGGTGAGGTGACACCACCAGTTCGTCGAAAGAATGAATCACATTATACAGCGGCGTGGGAAATTGTTTTTTGTCTCCACTTACGACTTTTCCTCACTCCCCTCGCCCGGGCAAGGTCAAGTGCCGGCATTAACGCCGATATCTGTACTTCAACTTTGATTTCAAAATTCTATTAAACTAGTTACAGAAATTTCATTTAATGATAGTTATACATTTATCATTAAATAATAATTACCTAATAGAGTGGCTGATTAGAACTACTTTCCGTTCTAAAAGCAGAGTTCCAAAAAGTTGCATGAAAACAGACAAACGGACAAGGTTGAGGAGGCGAGCTATATCTACTTCTTCTTGTCGTTGGTCGAATGGTCTTCGAACAATTTCAATCCTGCAAACAATTGTATGACAAACGGTTAAGAAAGACAATAAGTAACCACAAATCATATATTTTTATAATGAGCAAAATGTTAAAGCCATACATACAACACTCATCTACAACACAATATCAATGTTGTTATTATTTTGGAAGCACAAATATTGTATGCCCAATGACTTACTTTGATTGTGCGTTCATATGAATACAAACATAGCATTACGGAACAACTTACAATGATAATGAAATAAAACAAATCTTTATAAAGCAATTCTCAAAAGTACAAAAATTGTACACAAGGGCTTAAAATATAAATAACTGACCATTTATTTAACACTACTAAATATTATGTCTACACTTACTATATGTGCACCATTAAAAAAAGGATATTCAGGATTACTTAAGGAATTCGGATTATTCTGAACTTATAATAAAATTGTACCCTACTAAAAAATGTGGTCTAGGGCAGTGGTTGTCAACCTTTTAGAATATGTATCAATTTAAATAGCCAAAAGCATTAACGTCCACCACAACTATATTACTTTAAAAAAATGAATTTCAATAACCGACTGATTCTTCACTCATTAACTGCATGTCTTTCACACGTGTTTCATTGTTTTTCCACTGTTTACCACAGTCCCCACAAGTTTAGAACCACTGGTCTAGAGCATCAAGTTATGCTAAAACCTTAAAATTGTCTACAGTGAACTTACACAATCTGTGAACTAACCACAGATTTATCTTTTAATTTTTGTACCTAAATTTAAATCTTCCTAGTAAAATTCTTGCAACCTTTATCTATGTTTTTAAATACAAAATAATAAGAATTAAATTGATTTTATGAAGGGGAAAAATTGGTTATTGTGAAACACAGTAACATTTCCATCAGTACATACTAAATCATATCTTATGTCTTGGAGCAGACCTATTTAACCCATTCTGCGTAAAATGTTGACAACGTATTAATATGTCAATGACCCATTTTTTGGCATTTCTCGTAGTTGAATATATACATCAGAGACTGTGAGAAGTGCCAAAAAATGGGTCATTAACATAGTAATACGTCGTCAACATTTTATCTACTTTTATTTCACTGTGTGTAGTATAAATGCGGCGTTCACTTAAGTAGCGCTTGCATCATTCATTTTTAAATTTAGCGCTAGTATAATCTTTTTATTTCTAAAGAAAGTTATTACTGAGAGAAGTACCTGTTTGAGATGTGAAGTTGGGCTAGGTTAAGTTACATTAGGTTATGCATCATTTGTAAACAGTGTGAAGCAACTAAAAGAAAACTAAACTATACAAATCTATTTGTAAATAATGTGTAAATATTTTGAGTGGTGAATTCTATCAATACTAAACATTACTGAACACAGTATCAGCTGTTCCTTTACGAGGTAGGGTAAGTTAGGTTGAATATAATTATTTTTATGACTTTAAGTTGTCTTGCATGCTTTAAAATGGTTTTTCGAGTATTTATTAGATATTACAGATACAATTAAAGAAAACAAAAAAGAAACATAATAGTTTGTTTTGGTGTCAAAAAAATTGACTGGTAAAGAATGCATACAGAAAGTAATAATATACTAACCTCTTTTCTGTTGAGGGACGAGTAACAACTACTGCTTGTCCTGGGGCAGGATATGGACATTTATAAAGTTCTTCGATAAAATTGGTTAAATTGTGCTCAGACTGTCCATGATGGGATTCCAACTCTACAAGAATCTGATACAGAAACCAAAAAAATTATAAAGTATTTCTGCCCCTACCCTATTGTATTGTATAAGCTATTCCATGTATGGGGTGGGCATTACATCCCATAGTTAGACTACACACACCCTTTCTACCCACTACCTCATCATATAGGCTATAACTGGACAGCATTTTCAAGATTTAAAAAATTTATTTTGAACAATTTTTTTCTTTTTCCAAACTATTTTACCGTATTCTCTGTTTGATGTATAATTATTTATTAATTACGGGATGTTCAATTTTATTATCAGTAGGTAGAAAAAAAAAATGCACATTTCCTGTTTTTCTGAGTAAATGATAAAGATAATTCAAAATAATATATTGAATCAATATCCTCATCTGTTCAGATAATAAGTAATCAGCCACCATCAATTTCACTGATGTTTAAGTTTCGGTTCCCAGGCCAAAGTCAATCATAAAACTATGATTAATTTTGTTTACCAATATCTATTACAATACAAATCACTATTACTGCATGAATAAAGCAATAATATTCAAAGTAAACTCTAAAGTACATTTTTTTTTTTTTTTGTTGAAGCGAGTAGTAAAAATAACATTTCAGACTTGAAAAAGAGAAAAATCAAAATACAATGTTGACTACTTAAAAGTTGACATAGTTTGTAAAATGATTGCTAGGTCATCAAGCGCAGTCTTGTAAGTATTATTAACATACTTGATATGGCAAACCTCAAAGACCGGAGGAATATACATGATATGTAAGGTATGGAAAACCAACTGAAAAAAGATTAAAATGTCCGTAGAAAGTTTAAAAGAACAGTATCTATTTCTGACAATGAGTATGTTTTTACTAAAGAAAGTTATTTAGTATGGTGTAACAAGCAAACTGGCAGCACAAACTATATATATGTACTTTGCATTATGTGATGTAGTTTTCATGAGATTACATTTGAGAGCACAAAATAGTTATAGAAAATGCTTAAAACTATATTTATTTATATTTGGTAGATAATGTAATTAATTTTATTTATTTTCATGTTGAATGTAATGACAATTTTCTTGAAGAAGACTGGAAGGAGTCTCTTATTTTACACAAAAATCAACTTAGGCTTGTTAATAGCAGATTCCTAGAGCAAGATTTCTCACTGCGTAGCATATTTAAAATATGTTTAAAAAGTGGTTATGCTTAACTCATGTGCGTTATCTGGCCTATGCTAAACATTTTTGAAGACATGTGAATTTTATTAAAAATGGAATGCTTCTTGAAAAATTTAAGTTTTCTGATATTTGGCTTTGTAAAACAATACTATATGTATAAATTAATTTGTAATGTGCTCAGGATCTAAGTCTAGATAAAATCAGTGATTGATTCTAAAGCATCACTCAGTGGGCATTTAGACCTGTGATCATAGAGTCCAGTGGAATTTTTTGTTGTGAATGAGTGAATATCAATTTGAAATTGTTATTGTGCTTTAAAGTCATATTAAAAGAATGGTAATGTATGAATAAGTGCTTTCGGGATGGGCGGCGTTTTTGTTGCTACTTTCTTTAAAGTTAAAAAAAATGTATTCCGTGTAGGTTGGCTCAAAAAATGTCTTTAACCTCGAGCCAACTCAGATTCTGAAATTATATGTTTATGATATTTATGAGTAGTTGTGTATATTGATTATTTTTGTTTAAGTTTGGAAATCTTTTGTAAACATTATGATGCAATTGACAATTCAATCAATAAATTTCACTTCATTTAAAAAAGTTTTGTATGGTAAACTCAAGTAAATTCTTTATATGTAAGTTGGATGTTATAAATTCAAAAATTTCTTTTTATTTAATGATTTATAGATATATTAATTCTGATATTAATTTTATAACAAAAATGTGTCATTAAACTTAGATAAATTGCTGTTGTGTTTGTCTGATTATTCATTTTGGGATACACAACTCACAGCTATACAGTACTCTTGCCATGCGAAATTGAACCTAATAGATAGATAGATACTTTTTTCAAAATTAAATGATATCAATAATAGTGACAATGTGAGATCGGAACACTCGCTTGACATCAAACTCAGTTTTACTTGTGTTGACTCTGGCCTCAAGTTGGCATTGGCTGAAGTTAAGTGTTTTGTCATTTATGTGTATTATTTAACTTCTTTTGATATTTGAACTTCTTTTGGAAGTCTGGTGTGATAGATTATGTGGCAAGTTGTGTTAAGATCCACGGTCCAATACACAAGTAAAATGGCAAGCAAACCACCTTATATGTAAGTAAGTAAATGTTCTCTATGGACTGTACATTACAAACTAGATTATATATCTGCCTTCTTCAACAATTAAATAGCAGGTTTCTGATTGTTGAAAGGATACTATTTTCCCATCGTAAGTCAGTACGAAGTAAAATTCCTGGTGGGGCTAAATTATTTTTAAACAATAATGGGCAAGAAGAAAACAATACTTTTATATTTAGCAGTTAATTTCTATTAGAATATATACACAGCCAATTGAGAATTTAATATGACATACTAGATCAATTGAATATTTTACAGCAACTATAAAGAATGTTATTTAAACAGAACAGAAATCAATTTTATCCATTTTAAATACATTTTATAAATAAATGCTTCTGTTTCAAAGTAAGGCAGTTAAAAAACTTACTTTATTGAAGAGTAAATTGTCTTTAAATGGACTGACGACACAGTATGCTAAAGGTAAACAGATGGCAGCACCTTCGGGTTGAACTCTTCGACAATAACCGTATTTGCGGACTCCACTTGAGTTTGTAAGAACAATACAGTAACAACCACCCATTATTGAATCATCTTTACAACCTTGAGGTGGCCAGTCAGACGCATCTGGGAAGCAAAGAAATTCTATTCCATTTGGTACTGACACCTATAAACAAAACAATAATATAAACCCTGATGTATAAAATGCTGGATCATCAAACAGTTATATATATATATTAGGGATGGGTCGCTTCTCAAATTTATCGATTCCAATTCCAAGAAATCGATTCCCGATTCCAATTCCAATTACCATAATTGTAAAGGGAAGTAAACATTGTTATTTAATTTTTACTGCACGGTTTTTTGACTTTAAAGTTATTTGTTATTAAACTAAGAGGAACTTATAAAACTGCCGATTTGGTTTCATTAAAAAATGTATACATTTTTTTCATTATACTGCATTGAAAAAGCTGTTTTCTATACCTGTGCAAATAGACGTAGAAAACACAGACATGCAAGTCCTTATTTTCCATGACAATACTGTAAAATCAGCTGTGTAGGGATCAGTAAATTTATCGTTCTCCAGCTGATTTTAGAAATAAGAATAAACGTATCAGTTTTAAGTAAACAGCTGATTTTACCGTCCTCCAGCTTATTTTACAAATAAGAATAAACATCAGTTTTATGTAATCAGCTGATTGATTTGGTCAATGGAAATATAACAGAAAAATCAATTAAGTTTAATTAAAAATATGTTGCTTTTTCGGTGTAGTATAATGAATGATAAATATCGTACGTAACTCGTCCGGTAAGTTTTTCCGTTCTTGCTCATGCAAATCCCGCACTTGTCTGTGCCTCACCCGGGAACTATCATGCTCGCACGGAAAAACCCTATTTACCGGGCTTGTAATGTAATATACTATTAAAGAGTAGGGGTTTAACTATTTAAGGATAACTTAAGAACAGAAAAATCACATAAAACCAATATCAGTAGGGAAAAATGCAAAACATTCTTAATTTGATGTATGTAGACATTTTCCCCAGTAAAATGTTTAGACAATTGTTATGCGTAGGCTGTTATTTGTACATAAGAAATCAAGTCAGGTAGGCTCAAGGTCAACCACTTATGGTTTCGTTTCTTATCGTGTCTATTTATAGAATTAGGGTGCCTACTGTGACGAAAACTAACACATTTTATAGATCGGTAACGAAAGTTTAAAGTAATAATGCTATTTGTTTTAGGTCGGGTAAAACATTTTGGACATTTTTGGGACTTACGTTACCCGTGATTTATGATTTTTGTAGGGAGTCACGACGGAATGCCTTTGTTTTACTTGTTATTCATTCCTGAAAATAGCTACATTTAATTTCCACTTTTTCCGAATTTTACAACTATCATCTAAATTACATTTTCGCGGACCTTAGCCATTGTAATTTAAATTAAGGTTTACGCCGGCGTTTTCTAAAACTAGCGCTAATAATATTCGGCTTTGTATTTTTTTGACGACATTCTTCATTTTATTTTAAATAATATTTCACCAGTGGTAGTTCATGTTCATAAAATTGGCACAAATTGTATTCGGGCATCGATTTTTTGCGGGCATTCACTGTGGTACTTAAATTATGTTTTAACGCTATAGTATTTAACGCATAGTGTTTATTAAATTGGACTAGGTTAATTGTATTTGGGTAACAATTTTTTATACGGACATTCCATTGTTCTCGGGAGTAGGTTTATTCGCGCACATATGCTGTTGTATAATTCGATTGAATGCCGGCGTTTTATAAAATTTGTTTTGAGGCGAAAAACAGATTTTTCCTTTTGTTTTGAGGCGAAAAATCTGAGCAGTTATCATCGCCTGAGAATTTCTTTTCATTTTAAATATCATACAGCATTTTTTTTTGTATGAATTAAAAAATATAGAAATTATTAAATAACTTTTTAATAAGAAAGAAATAATACTTTTTTAAATATATTTAGACTTTGCTATTTAGATTTTATTTTAAGAAGATGAAGACAATAATTAGTACTACTGATTAAAATAACACTTTCTTAATTATTCTGTAATACTTACATCAGGAGGATATTTTGTCTTTATATATGGTACTTTACAACGTGAAGGGTCTAAATCCAAACCAACAAGTAATAGGTACTCAAATAAATTTGGGTAGGAAGAACAAGAATCAGACACAGATGCTGGACGATGAAATGACTTGCCTCTGCTACAAACTCTTCTCAAGTAACCTTTCCGCTCTGCAGTTCTCTGCTCTCTTTCTTTTTCACGTTCCTTAATTACAAAATCTGAAAATTATTTCATATTTTTAGATTAGTTCATAGTTACTGACATAGCATATTTCATCACTAGTACCTAAAGTGGATGTTTTTGGAGCAAGATTGTGGTTTTATGTGCGAGGCAACGCCGAACAAATAAAAAAGTGATCAAGCACCAAGAAGCACTTTAGGTATAAGTTATTAACACACTTGTATCATACTGCACTAGAATCGCATGAACTATTAATTAATTAAATTACATTATTAACGTTTCTACAGATTTTAATCACGATTTAACCCATGCGCGACAGTTCTACTATCAGTTGGAAAACAGCTGAATCTTTTGAAGTTATAGCTTTTGTAATTTTACCACAATGGATTGTTTACGTACAATACTTTTTGATCTTAGTATAATAAAATACATTTAGATCCTAAAAGATAAAGAAGTTAGCTGGTTATTGAATCAGCTGACTTTTTTAAGCAAGTAGTAAATGACTATAATAAAGAGTCACTTTACGGACGTATACATGCAGACTACAAACTATTTAATTTTTTGTGCAACCATTGTACAGGATGGGTCATAAATCAATGGTCAAAAATAAAAATTTAAATAGCTACGTTATTAATTTTGTATAAAGTACAAATTTATTACAAAAGTTAGCGTACAAAAATTACCTACAAAATATGCTCAAAGTGGTTTCTACGCTGTTCTACACAAACATTGCATCTTTTCAACAATGATTTACAAATGTCGCAAATCTTCAGGGACTGCAGGTTTTCAAATTCTGATTGGATTCGTCCCTTCAAATGTTCAACATTACAAATATTGATGGAATAAACCTAATTTTTTAGTATACCCTAGACTGAAAAATCCATGGGTGTTATATCTGCGGATCGTGGAGGCCATTTGAAAGCACATGCCAATCCATTCATAAAAATTTCCACTAAGCAAGTCTCTAACACAATAAGTTCATAATGAGGGGGGCTCCATCTTGTTACCATATAAACTTTTCCTTAATCGGCTGGAGATTTTCAAATAATGGACTGTTTTCCAGTTCTATTAACACTTCATGAAGAATATCTCGGTATGTTGCAGCATTGACAGTCCCATTAAAAAAAATACGGCCCGATTAGCCCGCCACTGAAAATCCCTACCCATACACTCAAGCCAGGAGCATTCAACTCTGTCTCCATCACCGCATGTGGATTCGTAGAGTCCCAGTAGATACACTTGTGCCTGTTCACTCTGCCATTCACCTTAAATGTCGCTTCGTTGCTCCAAAGAATGGTTTTGTAAAACATGGGATCAGCTTCAAGTCGGATTGTGTACCACTCGCTGAATTCCAAACGTCTGTCCAGATCATCTTCATGTATTAAATAACATACAACAAACAACAACACAATAACCTCTAACTGCTAGTGTCAACTACCTTATGCATAATTGTTGTCGCGTTCACAACATACTACGACTACGCTATGCAAAACAATGTCTGAGGATTGCTAGTGACAACTGACTTATGGCCCACCCTGTAGTCTATTCATCTGTAATAAGTATTAGTTCTATATAACTTTACCTGTAGATAAAGGTGCTTCATGGTCAAGAAGGGTTTTTACTGCTGTGTCGTCAGGTGTTGATGCAATTGAATCGCTGTCACTACCTCCATCTAGTGGCAAGTTTAAACACTTTCCATAAGCTTCATTGACCATCATCTGTATCTATAACAAAAAAGCAAATTTTCTTTATGATAATTACATAAGAAAATGAACTATCTTTACCTATACTTAAACTAGACTAGATTGTTACTACAAAGTGAATGTATTTTGCATAACTTAATTCTAGGTGGAGATATTCTTTTTGATAACAGATGCATTTCTTATTATATAATGCTATTTTCAACAAATGCTATTTATTTGTAAACTATTCTCAACAATATAGTCAACAGCACACCACAGGGATCTGCATTAAGCCCAACACTGTTTAACATTATACTCTTCGACCTGAGAGCGGATCTTACCCTAGAGGCCAATCTGAGTTTGCAGATAACATCACAATAATTATAAAACGTTTTTCAACAACATGGGAAGTGTGAGATTTCACGAGAAAATAGCTTTTAGCGCTACAACTGATAATTTAGCGCTTTTATGGTAGTCATTTCTTTGCATAACATTTTTCTTAACATGTATGTTTAAAGTATGTTAAGCATATTGGAAATTGATTTTGTTTATTAAAAATTGTACTGATTTTTTAAATTAGTCAGTTAAAAATAAATATTCTATCTAATTGTTTATCAATATAACATTATTCAAATATTATGTGCAATTCATTTCATCATCTAAGCTGGACTTACCCTTCCGCGGTGATTCTGAAACAACAATAAAACTCAACAAATCATAATACCAAAGTAAAGGATAGTACACATTATCTTCTAAACATTATTCAAGTTATTTTCTATGAATTCATACCTTAACTATTTTCTGAAACTGCATCTCAAAGCATGCATTTTTATTAGAACAAATCCTTTTGTTGCCTTTTTATATATTTTTATTTAAAAAATTATTTAAAGTTCACTACAAGCGTCATTTTGCAAATGATTGAGTAATATTATTGTGTTTCGTGTTCTACAAACCAATAGAGGTTGAAAATATGAATAAACTGTTTTAAAAACACTTTTTCACCCCTCAATTTTTTAAGACCAACAAACTATTATCAATTAATTAAACAAATATATCGTAAAAGATATCAAACATGAACAAATAAACCAACTGTTAAGAAGAGGTGCTGTGAAACTTTACAACACAGTGCCACTCGCACTGAGACTTGCAACAGTATCAAATGCACGGTTTCACAAAAACTCTACAGATACAGAAACAAGTGTTCAAGCAGATTAAAACCATGTTACTCACATGATGAGAAATCTCTGATGAAAAACAATGTGTTAATATTGTTAATGATAATGATTAATGATAGGTGTAGGATTAGGTTATGATTAATAGGATAAGTAGTTTTTTTTAAATTAAATTGTTACAAACGATTATTAAATTATCGGAGAACAACTTATTCTACATTTTAAATGAAAGTAATGTTATATCTAATATGGAAAATAAGAAATCAACTTAATTTGCGACTAACTTTTTAATATCTTGAAACAGTTATAAAAGGATACTTAACTTATTCGTCAGCATAAATAATAAAATTATAAATACAAGACAAGTTATAATTTTTTCATTCACCACTTTGCCCCATTTCGAAAAAGAAGGATGAATCCCAGGTGACAATACTTAAACTCTTGAGAAATCAAAAGATTTCGTCAAAATCAGACAAGTAGTTTTTGAGCTAAACCATTACTTACAAATTTTTCCTGTGTGTAATAATACAGTATAGATAAAAAAGAGTTACCTTATGTTTGTCCAGAAAATGAGAGTTTATAGCATCCTGATTGGTTAAAATTTGGAGGTTTGTGTTTACAGCTTCTGCAATATTTTGACTAGATTTTTTTCTTCTCGGCGAATTTAAAATAATTGATTTCTCTCTGTCCAAAATGGGAGTAGACTGAAAACAAATGTAATATCATAGTACAATAATTTATGTTTTTATACACTGTTTATTCTTCAGTACTAGGTATGCTGTAATCTTTACACATGCTGTCCTAAATCTTTAAATTAGTTGAATTTAAATATAATGAGAAATACATTTTTTAGTACGATAATTTTTTCACATCATTAACATTTTAAGCTAATACAGTGGAACCTTGATATAACAAACCTCGATACAATGAATTCCTTGATATAACGAATTTTTTTAAATCCCCTTCAACTTTCCATAACACTCAATGCAAATTATACCTCTATACAACAAAGAAAATACTATGAAAACCTCAATATAATGAATTTTTAACATCGGGGAAATACAATTAAAAACCTCTACATAACGAATTTCAGGAACACTGACCTTCTATATAACGAATTCCCATGTTCCGAACCTTGACATAACGAATTTACAACTGAAACTAAGAAATGCCACAATTCAATAATACGCAAAGACGACGTGTCCAGACATGAGCCTATAATGACGACCCCTCCCTTCTCTATTGTTTTGGCGGGGTTTTTGCAGTGCTGCCGGTTTTGCAGATGTCGCTGAGGCTCAAGTAAATTGGGAAAACGTTATCGAGACGCTCGACGTACAAGATATGGATTTTAACGAGTTTGTTACATTTGACGATGACGTAGCTGTATGTGAAGAACTCACTGATAATGACATCGTTTCTTCTGTGGTTCCAACTTCGGCCCCTAACTAAATTAAGGTGTAAAATTTAAATTAATTTAACCGCTACATATTTCCCCTACATAACCCCTACATAAAGCCCTACATATTTCAATAGGGATTCGTTTCTGTGAGTAATGTGAAACACGGGTGAAATCTTTCTCTAGCTGTAACTCTTTAACGAAGCATTTCCAGACCTATGAATAAATTAACTTTTTTCGTTATTTTTGCTAGTGGAATCAGCCCAGAAAGTGCTCGGAACATTATGCAAATAACTTATTATTTTAGCTCAAAATAACTTTAAAATATTTTGTTTCTAGAGTAGGCCTAATTCTGGGTATTGTTGACAACTACCAAGAAATACATTTTTCCTTTTTTTTGTCAATATCTCTGTTGTATTTTGAGCTACAGAAAAAATTTAAAAAAACCATTGAGTTTGTCATTAAAAAAGTAAACTTTTTTGTCTCTTGTAATTTTTTTGTAAAGTTAGCGGTTTTTGAGATATTTGACTTTAAAAATTATAAACGGCCGCCATTTTGAAAATATTTAAAATATTGTTCTAATTTTTCGTACAGTGATAAAAGATTACGCAGCAAATAGGTGTAAAAAGTTTGAAATCAATATCTTTTCTACTTGTAAAAATATTAAGTATTTTGTAAAAAACACAGACAGACAGACCGAAAACGGAATGAGATAGGACACATGTTATATTACATTTTTTGTTTCTTTTGACATGCTGAATAACGTGACAAAGTTTGTTCATATGGTCGCAGGACACCCTGTATAGAGGTTTACAACTGAGATTTTCTGAACCTCTATATAACGATATATTGGCTGGCATAACCTCAATATTACGAACCTCGATTTAAAAAATTCCTTGATGTAACGGATTTTTACAAATCCTCCTGACATTCGTTATATCAAGGTTCTACTGTACATATCTAAAAATGGCATTCACTTTCAACAATTTCTTAAATTAAATTTTCTAATTCGTATAGTATTTTTTCCATAAGTCTCAAAGGTTCTAGTTTCAATAAAATTAATACAATTTGGAATATTTTATGATATATTGTATCTGTTTATTTTGTTGCTTTTACTATTACCCCTTTACGTACTTTTTCAGAGTGTCTATCAGATCATAAAAATTTAATTTCTTGGCTTTACTCTACTTATTAATGCTACAAAGGCAATGAAAATGCAAAAAAAAAATAACAAGTTCAATAACTACAGTAGAGGTCCACTATTCCGAACCCCGCTATTCTGATCAGAGTTAAGAAAAAATACCGATATTTTAAACATAAAAACAGGAGAAATTAAAAAGACATTTGTGAAAAATGTACATTAATTAATTAAAAGCTGCCGCAACAAGCATCCGGTGAAACGGATACAGGGTCAGTCAGAAAGAAAGAAGGATTAGATCAACAGCTAGGCACTAGTAGTGTTGTTGCCACCCGATCCGTTTTCTCTTCCGTTTTCATCACCTCAAAGGAATTTTATTTTGTTCTCGATCTTTTTTCAAGACGATGCGGTACTAACGGACAGACTGCGGGATGACAAAATGGACAGTTTGAAAAACTTATCCCTTCCCTTCCGTTTCTAGAAGAAAACGGAATCGTAACGCAACGGAAGGAAAAAAACCGAAGGTGTAAACCTACACTAAGGCAAGAGCATTTGCTGTGCCTACGTGTGATATGAGTTCAGTTTGAACATTCACCTTCTCCTCACGTTCCTTTGAGCCGATCAATAGAACTGACACTAGCAGATGTCCCCACACTTAATGTACGCCTTAACAAATCAATACGTTGATATTATTCATGAATCCACCTATTCCGAATTTCCGCTAAACCGAACAGTGTTCGGTCCCAATTAGTTCGGAATAGCGGGACTCTACTGCATATAAAAATTAGACTAGGCCATGAATTTATTCAATAAAAACTCACTTCTAATTTGTATTACGATGCCTTAAATATTAGTCTCTGAACTAGTTTGTGTGTGAAAAGACATTTCTTACAACAAACTAAAAAATTAGTTGTAGCTCTTTGATTTTATGTTTTCAGTTATAAAAATGAACTTATAATAGTTTTAGAAAACTGTGTAAAAGCTTTTACACGATGGTGGGATTACTGCCCTGAAACACATTTTAATCTGGAGATAAATAAAGTCACACGACGCATAAATATTAGCCTATAGGTAGTTATTATAACATATAATTATATTTAGAGTCTAGACGTTCCGATCTAGGCTAATTACCTGCTAAATCTTCATTCATAATAATGTCAAAATAAAAACTTGCTATGCGTAAAATGCACATTTATTTTTTTTTATCAATTTATATTTTAGCATTTATTCTCTAACTTTTAGTTGGTTATCAAAAATTAAAATAAAAAACAATTTATGACAAGCCTAATGTTAATTCTCTGCCGAGTAATAATTGCTAAAAGATGAGTTAATTTAATTTCCAAGTAAAACAAAATTAATTACCACACTATTCGGTGTTTCCAGTGTTGCTGAGTGTGGAAAGCATCTGCCGCTAATGACTATCTCAAAAAATGATTTAGCTTTAAATCTTTAATTTAGGCTACACAACTCAAAATTACAACCGTGAACTCCTATTATTGGCGGGATGATTAAATTCACATCATTATCCTGCCATGTTATCCTTACAATAAATTATGGTAATGTACTTCTAATATTTATTACGTGTACTCAGAAATTCATTTTAAAATCAAAAAGCTCAAATAACCAAATAATAGTTCAGAATTCACAGTAGGCCTGTACATTTTTGTATTGAATCAGAAATGTATATTGTGCATATGTCTTGAAGCTGCCACCGCACATAAATCATATAATAGGCTATAATTTTGTAAATTGTTTTAACTGCTTGGTAAGTGAAAACACACAATACATTATAACAAAATAACTTCAGTTTTTAAATAATTTCAATGTGCCACATATTAACTTTGTTAAGTAGTCCTATTGCTGTTGTTTACTAGTATGGGGAGATTAGATAAGCATCCTCCTTAAATGGTTGCTTATTGTTCATGATCTTATGTTTCATGTTTACACTAACAATCAGATTTTTATTACATACTCTATGCTTTGCAACTGTGGAAGGCAAAAAAATAAGTATTAATTTCATCATTTTGTTCTGTAAGTGTATACTGGTAGTTATTTTTCTTCTCTGTTATTATTAGGAATGATCATTTTCATCATATTTTAATAAAAAAACTAATTCTACAATTTTGTTTAACTATTATTATCATCCTACCATTAAAGACATGTAATCACCTGTCAAACCAAACAAATATTGCAACACTAAAGCGTTCGGAAAGAAAATATTGCATTTTAAAAATACTACAGCAACAATTTATATTACTGGTAGGTTTATATATACAGCATATTTAATATCTGTACAAGAAAATGTATGAAGTAAGACTGTCACATTTTAACGAAAGTAAATATAGAACATTTTCACTAACATAAAGTATTTAAATTTAAAATAGATTTAGATTTTAGAAAAATATATATTTATATTTACATGATTAATATAATACAGAAATATTACAAAATTATGTGCAAGCTACTTGTGCAGTGCTCTTGCATACAAAAAGCATTAGGCTACTAGTGAATACATTATAGTGAATAGAAAAAAAGGTGTTGCAAAATTACATACAGTTTGTTAGCCTAATATAATATTAGTGGTTTTTGTAATAAGCATTAATGAAAATGATTAATGTAGCCTAATTTCTAATAGTAAATAAAATATTGATATTCCTTATTGTTAGACCTACTATTTTTTTTATATTTACATTTAATAGTACGCTGTGAATACATTAGCTAGATCAGCCAAAGACATTAATTTGTGGGTTCCATAACTTCTCACTATTCTACTGTTCTTTCTGCAACAATTACTTTCAAACAATAACCATTATTTAAGCCGAGTGATAAAAATAGTTCAAGTTCAGGATAGAACTACTTTATGGTAATAAATTAAAAATTTGTTCTTTTAAAACCTCTGCTCCTCATTGACTTATCAAAAATCGCTGCTTAACAGGGGCGTAAATAAAAGGGGTGCAGGTCAAGGGGCGCCGCGACCCGGGCACATAAAAATAAAGGAATTTAAAAAATAAAATGTAGTGAACACATTATCATCAAAGTAAATTTTATAATGAACAATATTTCATTACAAGATATCTTAATAAAACTGTTCCATAAATAATACTACCCTGGATCATAAGTCTGAAACCGTAATCATTATCGTTGCACAATCTGTTTACTAGCAGTTAATAATAATGCCTGCAAAACTTTAGTAATTATTAATAAACGCGCTATTTGCTCCCCCAACAATCAAATGTATTTCATTGATTGCATTCGTCCGCACTGGTTAGATCCACCAGTAGGTAGATGACATCAGAGTGGTGGATTCAACCAATAACTGTGCGGCCGAATGCACTAGTAGATTGTAGCGGTAACTGAACTGTCAAATTTGTAAGTTATGGTTTTTGCTGCTATGATTTCTACCGTTGTGGTAGATGATGTATCGCTAATTTAATACAGTGGAAAAAATGGTGACCCCGAAAGAGGAAGTGACGTCATCTACCGAAGTCCGGTTAGTGACATTCGGCCGCAATAATACCTACCGGTAGCTACCGGTGAGTGCGGCCGAATGCACCCTTTGATGTAAATGTATAACCACCAGGTGTTAGGATAGGCGCATGTTGGAACACGTTTGATGCTTGTCACGTGACGTGGCACAACGCGACTTTTTGTAACATAAGTACAGTAAATTAATGGATTAGCGCACATTGGTAACACGACACTACGCAGGGCGACTCATGTGGCACGACAGACATGTGGCTCAGTGGCAGTGACACAGTTTCTCGTGCCACGCATCACACGTCTCACGAGTTCAGTTCTGTAGTAGCGCTCAAAGGTTTTGGTGTCCAGTTGTGCTTTTCCCATTAGCCTATTACATTTTTTAGATGTTGGCCCAAAAAAAGCTGATAGAGGCCTAATTAGTTAAAAAAATGTTGAAAATGAAATTGAATTTATTTGAATAATTAAGCTGAATTTTCAATAAACATAAAAATAGTAATTTTTAATAAATACATGTCCACTGAATTGTTTAATAAATATATAGGCCTACTGTATTTTATATTATGTTCATTTTAACCCTTTGCTCCCGACCTCCAATTTTTCATATGTTCCAAAAATCCCAACCATTATCTGTTATGTATGTGCATAAAATCCCAGGCTAAATTCAGCACATTTTCAGTGTTTTGCAAAAAAATATGTATAAATTTAATTATACTGATGAATTTTAATGATTTTTTAAAAATTTTGATTGGAATGAAATGTTCTATAAGGTAGCACCTTTTAAAAACAAGTGTAAATTCATGTTAGATATGAATTTTTTTAAATTGTTACTCGCAAAAAAAAATATTTTAAATTTTGTTTACTTTATTTTTGAAAATGACACAACAAAAAATATCTAGAACAATTTTGTCCACATAACATAATTTTACACTTAAAAATGAACAAAAACCTGAAATTTCATTACATTATATTGAAAAATGACAAGGTTATAAGTTTTTTTTGAAAACTAAGCTACTACATAACCAGTTCTGCGGTTAGTTGTACGTATATAGTCATAAGAATATACACGTCACTAACAAGTGAATGTACTCGCTTCATAATCACAATTTTTCGCAATAAAAATTACTAAAAATGCCAAAACAATCACGTGCTACAACATAATATATGGGCCATAATCAAAGACATATAACAAATCAAATGACAAAAGCACAGCCAACGTACATCACAATTATCTTCGTTGTAGTGCACATAGAGGTAATTTTTAAGAAAGTAAAGATCATAGAGGTAAATAGAACAGTTCTTTCTGATTCCATTAATATATAATAAACATAGATTCACTAATGATTTGTATTTTATATGATGTTTTTTCTGAACGTCCGAAAATTCGGACGTCGGGATTCAACGCACATACATGCAACGTCCGTCGGATGTTGGGATTTAACGGACATACTAACAACGTCCGAAAAATCGGACGTCGGGAGCCAAAGGGTTAATATGAAATAATGTTTAATAAAATATTTATCGTTTGACATTAACCCTCAATTTTTTTTTTTTTAATATATCTTCATAAAGTCATAAACTAACAGGTGAAAATGTTTAAGGTATGTACATAGAAAGGACATAATATGTATCATCCCGTGCGCTTCTGAGAGTTTCGGTTCATCCGGAAGTAGTTAGTAAAAACAGCAAGTAATTCTGGTAAGTCATTTTAAATTAGGATAGATCTAATACCTAAACAGTTTTATCCGTGAATTTGAAATATTCTAAAAAATAAAATGAAATAAAATACACGTGTCTACTGGGCGAGTGTTGGGAGCAACTGCGTTGTAATACGCATTCCCCAACGCGATGCGTATGGCGCGATCGTGTCATGCAGCTCACGTTATGTCATCTCACACGCATCATAATACAATATGCGCCTAGTCTTAATGATGTGTGCGTAGTGTGTACCAACGTCATCAACGTGATAGATATAGACAAAGTATAATCATCCCCTTCAAAGTATAACCCCGCCCTCGTGCTATAGACCTTACACATTAACCGACAAGTATTTTCACATGAAGAAAAGAAGAGGTCTTAAATAAATGTAATTATAACAACTTACAAGATTTTTGTAAATAATAAACCTTGATTATTGATGTTTAAAGTTACAGTCTTTCTTTCCCTTTTAAGATGATTCATTAGTTTAAACTTAAAGCTTGCTTCTTTTGAGTATGATACTCCATAACATTGGTATATTTAATTACAATGCTACTAACATATAGTTTGGTTATGTGAAGAATGTCCTATACTTAAATTAATTTACTTTCATTTCAATTTAGAGTCAAATAATGTCTAATTACTACCAGGTAGTAGTTAGATAAACAACGTGGGGTGAGATTGCTTACGGGTGGAAAGGGATCATCTAGACCGAGAAGTTGCGACTTCGTTTTTCTTTTTGGTTAGGCGCCATTCTTGTACCTGCGGGGGGGGCCAATCAATGTAGTTACGCTACTGCTGCTCAAAATATTCATTTACCGGGGTGATAGTGAGTAGTATTTTATTAACCCTTTGTGGGAAAAGTAAGTGCCATTCCCATAAAGGTTTGCAGAAATTTAACATGTTTACTATTATAACTTTACTTTTGTTTTAGAAGCCTACTTTTTTTTAAATTGTTCTAAAGGCTAGTATACACAACAACACTTTAGTTTCAACACTGAGTGTACAAATCGAGTGTCTTCGTGTGTACACCAATGTCTCTGTCCAAGACGCACGGTTGCGACACTTCTGTCAGTGTCGAAGTGTCCGTCATGTGTACAGGTCATGTCAGAGTGTATCAAGTTTCGAGCAAGTAGAAATTTTTTGCTAGAGCGAGGGTGAAAACATGACTCGTTTGTGGTCAAAAGAAGAAACCAAATCATTCATTTTACATATTTAGGGACTACTGTACCAGAACTCTGGAATGTTACGATTATAAAAACAATTTAAAAAGAACAGCTGCTTTGGAAAATTTGGCTGTGCAATTTAATACAAACGAGTCAGAAGTACACAAAAAACTACACAATATAAGAACCCAGTAAAATCTATATCCTATACTAATAATATAAAGAGGTAAAATTTGTTTGTTTATTTCTTCTTCTTTTTTTTATGTAGGGGGTAATCTCTGGAACTACTGAACCGATTGAAAAAATAGTTTTATTAATAAAAAGTTACACGATCCTTGAGTAACAATAGTCCAGAAGCATACAAATGCTATAATTCATTTTGATAAAAATATTTCTATTTCAATATTTGTAAATTTAGTCGGAAAAAATTCTTTGGTTAGGCTTAGACTGATGAATCAACAAAAAATATTTCTTAAATGTATTTACATTCATTACCATAGCAACCGATTGAATAAAATAAGATATAAAACAGCTGTTTACTCTAATATTTCCATTAACAGCTGATTTCAAAGTTTGAAGCAATTATTTGTATTCCTAACTTTTAGGTTAGGTTTTTATTAAAGTGTAGACCTGAGCCTTGCTGGTTCTTTTAACTTTTATTATAACTGCTGTTATAAAATATACAAAATAATTTGATTTAAACATTTAACCTTCTTAGCTTTGGAGTTATTATTAATCCTACACCTTTATTATAAAGATAACATAACATGATTACGTATATAGAATGCGTGCGGAGCACGCAGGGGTTTCCCCTAGTAATAAATATAAGGAAAATTAAAGTCCACATTAAAAATTAAAGAAAATGTATTATAAGCGTCCAGTTGTTGTCTTCTTTTTATCCATCTTTAAACAAAACTTTTCTATTTTTGCGCCGCCGTTTTTTAATTAAAATGCACGATACTACTACTGCTGCAACACGAAGTTTGTTCATAGTGTTTTGTTCATAGTGTTTTGTAAAGGACTGAATAATTGTAAAGTGTACAGATAAAAGTGTCGCGAACTGCTGTGTGGACACGTCAGGCACTCGAAGTGCGACACCGAGTTTGAGACACTGATCTAGACATTAAAATTGCTTGTCGTGTGGACACCTTTGATATTAGTGTCAACACTGAGTGTTGCTGTGTATACTAGCCTTAAGAGGTTTTCTTTAATTTGTACTAGCCTAGTTGGAATCATCTATATTTTAGATAAAGTCAAATAAAATTTTAGAAAAATATTGATTTATCTTTGAATAACTGGACTACTAAATAACACCATATCATATCCCCTCCCAACTGAGCACACTTGTTTATAAACTTAACACTTACCATTGTTTGAATTATATATTAACCCTAGAATTATAACCATATTTTGGGTATGGCACTAATCATAATCATTCGCCTGTGAGACTATCAAGATTAAACAAATTTAAAAGAAATTATTTTTAAAAAACACTTTATTTTTAGGTTACATCATTTTAATGAAGTACGAGCAATAAACTAATATTTTGAGTTGTTTTTGTATCATACATTTACTTTAAAGAGTATTTGACACTATTTTCCACTAAAAGCTATGCCAACAATTTGTTGTTGTTTTTTTTTTTTTACTTGATTTGAACAGTTTTAGTTTGTAGTACATGAATATCCAATTATTCTACCAAAGTGTTAACTCTAAATTACAACAACAACAAAATATTTTGTGTAATGATAATAACAATGTAAAAGTGCACTAACACTAATCCTAAACATTCGTCTCATAGACTGCGGCATGAAAACAAAACGACATAACTTCAAAATTCAAGATCATTCTATGTTGAATTGCCGCGGTGCACTAACAGGTGGCAGGGGAGGATTAGAATGGGGTAGACAATGCGTCCTGCATTCCAACCTAGCTAACGACAAATTTTGGTGAACTTATCTCTTCTGTCAGATGAGTGATTATGACTCTAGGGTTAAAAATGAAAATAATAAATAAATAAAATTTCCTTTACCAGGTTAGGTTAGTTCTTCAAAGGGTTTTTATTAAAAAATGAACCAAAATTACTATTTTAGCTTAGAAATGGCCTATCCAAGCACAATCTTTTCTATTTCGATATTAGTTTAGTGTAAATGAGGGTGAAATTAATTGAGAGAAATCTACATTTTGCCAATTTTATTTCTTATCATTAAGGAACTGTTTCGTTTACAATGGTTATTATTTGTCTTTTTTGTGCCAGTGAAGTTCCTTAGTTTAGTCCAAAACTAACCACAATGAACTTTAGACAGCATATTATGTGTTTTTTTTTCTCTCTTGATGTCTATAATAATTTGTCAGCAACTGTTACGGTTTGCCTCTTTAGTCTGGTTTCAAAATATGTAAAAATTATTTTAATATCGATGGTCACCCTTTTCTACATAACTACCTACTCAAGGCTATTTCTAATCTACGTTATAAACATAAGTTGAAGTTAATTAAAACTGATAATTGATAATATTATTGAGGACTACGCTATTCGATAATATACATTATTATTAGACTAATGAAGTGACTCTAGACCAACCACGGCTAACAACCCCTGAACACCTAAGTATATATAGTATCCAGTTAGTCACATTTTCGACTTAGTTTTTTAGATTGATTAGGTTATAATTCTGAAGTTAAGGTAAAGTTCATACTATACTGAAAACCTATCCTATAGATGAATCACATTAAAATTTAATTTATGAGAAAATAAATAATTTTGATCTTTTAAATTTAACTTAAATATAAGAAAATTAATTAATTAAAAATGTTGCTATTGAATTCTTACCATGTAGTGTAGTTCGTTATTTGACTGATTCGAATGAACTTTGGTTGTAACACGACCAGGTTCTTTGTGAAAAGCAGACGTTTCCATTTCATTCTTTACAAAACTTAGAAGTGGAGTTTTTACCTGTTCAGGTTTAGTTTTGTTCTTGTCACAAGGTTCTGCATATATATGTTCTTTATTAAATTGTCCATCAAAGTTGTTAGGTCCCCTACTGGAGTCAATGTTTTTAGATACTAAACTTTCAGTTTGAAGGAAAACCACAGGCTTTTCAACAAAAAAAGTAGATTTGGGCTCAAACGGAGTGTCATAAATATTACATGTACTTGCTGCTTCACTAGAACTAGAACAGTTAAGAGATTTAAAACACAAGGTTGAAGGCATTTGTGTACGTTCATCTTTTTCTATATTTACATCATGATCCATTAAAGTTTTTTGTATGCCTGTTTGCAATTGTGAACAACTGCTTTTTGATTGTTGTCCAGAATTATGAGCTCCGACTTCCTTCTCTTCTTTTTTGATACCTTTTGATGCAGAACTTGTTAAAGCATGTTGATGATTTAAAAGTGCAATCTCTAGTTTTTTCAACATTATTTGAGACTCAGTTTTTGAGCGAATAGGTCTAGGAACAGTATCTATGATTGGTGATTGATTGTTGTCTACAATGGGGAATGACTTTGATTCTTCTTCTGGCGAGTTTATTTCAGAGTCTGATAATGTAGGCCTATACTTAGGATGGGATGGAAAAGATTTTAAAGTATGAGCAAATGTTCGAGGTGGTTTTTTAGGAGGTGGTCCTTTAGGTAAAGGAGATTTTAATACTTCATTTAGGCCTATTGAATTTTTTTTAACTTGTTCTGGTAATTTTACAAAATTGTGTTTTGCAAATTCATTATTTTCAAATACCGATTTTACCTTATTAAAAGATAAATTAGAGTTAGAACTTTTACCTCTAATTTCATCAATTTTCTCAATCCTTGGTTTGTTTAAAGCTAACACATGACTATGTCTGTCCCCATGAAATGAATTTTTAACAGTTGTCTGTGATTTCTTCGGAGAGGTTGATTGAGAAATGTTGTGCCTATGTGCAGTTTTAAACAAAGTTCTATTCCTTGGTTTAAGTACAATGGAATAGTCTGGCTGGTGTAAAGACTCAAACTTTGTTTTTTGTGTTCCAGAATAACACGAAGCACTTTCAACATCATTTTTAATATTAGGTAAAATATCTAACTCTAACTTAAGATCATTAGAACTAGATCTTACAATTTCTTTGTTTGGATTAAATTTTACATTCAATTTAACCTTAGGACACCCACCATGAACTGATATCTGATCCGATATGAGACTTATTGCTTTTTGTAAATCCTTTCTCGGTCTATCTGATGATTCAGTAACTGTACTTGCCAGAGGTCTAATATTGGTAAACTTGGAGTTTTCAGCAGTAACCATTTTTCCAGGAGGACAAGAAAGAGTGCGAGGTTGTTTGTCAGATCTAAATGCATGAGATCGTTTAATATTACCTTTATTCCCAGAATTTGAAGACCCACTATCCTGCCTTACAATACCTACACCTGAAGAAGTCTTCTGAGATTTTGGACACATATCTAAGGATTGTACAGGATCCCTTGACACTGCACCATTATTTCCTTTAAATGCATTTAATCCTTCAAATTTCTTTCTAATATCTCCCACACGAGAGCTATTCTCCATTTCATTTCTACACAGTCATGCATAATAGTTTACTAATACTTCACACAAAAAACGTCTAACCTAGAACTAAATAGGCTACAGCCCATCGATAAGTTTAAAACTTAATGCTTAAGATAAGTAAACAAATCACATAGTAGTATGAAACTTTTGGAATTAAAATTGCGTTAACTTTTCAAGCACTGCAAAAACAAGCAACTGAACAATTCTATTTATTTTTGTTTACCTTGTGTGGCACAATAGTTCAATGTGAATCATGTTTACACACAAGTGACACAAGACACGCAGCGACCACTAATCAATTCGCAACTTTTAATAACAAAAACTAAAAAAGTTTGGGCTGGGGCTGGGTCATAGATTGCCGTCAATTTTGTTAAAAGTTTAGGATAGGTTGACACTTTCTGTGCCTTTATAATCACATTTATGCTTTGACAATATTTATTCGTAAGTAGGGCACTGAGAAGAGGAATGACAGTTGTAATACACATAAATAAAATTATTGCACACACAATATATAACATAATTATATAATTACAAATTACGCATAAACTACACTTTTTGCTTTTCCTCTACAGTAATTACTTTTGTAATATACTGCAGTAATTTTGTATATTTAAAAACAATCTTATACGTGCTACATAACATGAGAGTAGCTGTTAAACCATAATTATATAAGTTACAAAAAATGTTTGGATTTACTGTATCATTGTTTAAATAAGAAAAATACACTAATTCTCACACACATGCGTTTGATAATCAAACGCGATTCAAAGACAAAGTCGTCATCTTCAGTGATGAATAACTTATATAAGTGCAACTAAGTTATAAGTTTTCAAGGTCTCTAGATAGGAAAGGTTACCTCATTCGGGAAATATCAAAAAAAGTGGAGAGGGGGCTGTGACGTATTATTAGTATACCTAGACAGTCATCAAAGCTCTGACGTTGACGTTTATACGCGTTACTCATTATTTGGAATGTTTGACGGCTTGTGTTTTTTGTTTAAACTTAAACTTTTTTTAAATTAGTGTATATAAAGTGTTTTAGAAGTGTAGGTAGAAGAAATAAATTATTTAGGCCTACAATGGATAGAAAATCAATAAATAAACCTAAAGGTGGTTCCATTTGTGCGGTTGCAACTTGCAAACATTTTAGTATTTAAAAAAATATAAATTAAAATTTGTTAGATCGTATTTTTATTTATTATTACAAACTAGTCGACCCGCAATGCTTCCCTATTGCTTAATTTAATTTTAAGGGTAGTTATCCCACTGACTTAATAATCAAATTGCAAATAGTTTTGTATTCTCTTAAAAATACCTTAATATAGCAACCCCATTTCAACACTTTTTCGAGACTTCGGCTCGTCCGGACAGATCATACGAATTGAAAGAAAATTAAAGTTAAACATTAGTTTTTATTTGTTACATTTAGTTTAAAAAAATAAGTTAAAACGTTACCCCACACAAAAATGTCTTTTCATAAAAACCTAATTCGGACTATTACGAACATTTTAAAACAAAAAATAGCAAAATCGGTCCAGCCGTTCTCAAGTGATGCTTACCAACGAATAGCATTTAATTTTTATTATATAGATTAAAATGTATTATCGTGATTACATTTTTTTCTTTTTTATTCTGTAAAAAATATTAAATACAATTTTAATGACTGCTTTTTAGTTATATGATTTAAAATGTATTACCAAGATAGCTTTTTATTTTAAATTTTAGTCAGTAAAAATATAAATTAAAATTTTTATGATTATATTTTTGTTATTATTGTAAATTGCAAATTAATGACATAAACATAATGTTTTTGAAAAGGTTAAGATATATTCTTACAATTACAAATGTTGAAATGTGTAACTTAAGTATCATTTAAAAAAACTGCAACCCCAAAAATAGTTTAATACATCTATTTTTAAAAAAATGAGGTGATTTGTACGACGAAACATACATCTTTCATGGTAGCGCGGTGTTTTTATACTATAATGACGTCACTGGACAGGAAACGGGTCGAGGGGTTTGAGTTTGTTTACATGACTATGAGGTAACCTTTCCTATCTAGAGACCTTGATAAGTTTTTAGTTGTACTGTAGCTCACTCGTCAAGCTCAAAGTTTATTAAGAAGCGGATGATGATATGGAGGAAGTGGCGAAGCATCCCTCACTTTGGTAGCTGTCTCATGATTCATACAAAGATGAACGAATCAAAGATAATAATAATTATATGGGTGTTACAAGTTTTGCATCATACATATTACATTACATATTTCTGTTCTATGATTCTTTGTAGATGTCGTCTTTAATTAATCTCCAAATACGAGGTCAAACAGAAAGACGGGAAAATTCGTAGAACTTTTTGTTATCTTAACGCAGACAGGGCCGGTGCAAGGGGTTTTTCCTGAACATGCGAGAGTAATTTTTGGCGCCCCCTCTATACACAACCCCCCGCCCCTATATCTGTATATATATTTATATATCTCCTTATTGCAATAAAAAATGGGTACACTAGTAGTTCTGTGAACAGTAGACCTCGCTCGTTGAAATAACAAATGTGGTTTCGAGCTTAGGTTAAAAATAGTGTGCCAGTAATTAAGTAAACAGAAGGTTTAGCCAGTGAAACATTATTTTGCAATTCCCGCGATTCCGGGGATTCTAGTACTTGTTTTTTTCTTTTCTTGAGCTTTAACTGCTAAAGATTTTCTTTTAGGGGGCATTGTGTTTTATTTAGGTTAACAATGCGTAAGGTAGCTAAAAATATCGCGGTATTGAGGGAAAACATAGAATTAAATATTTACATTCTTAAAAAACTAAAACTTAACAATGTATTTACAGTTCCATATCATATTCCAATATTAGAAATAATGAAAACAAACGATGTTAAAGCGTCGTGATAGTGATCTCAACCCATATATCAACACTTCCCACGCTGTTCAACTGTCATTTTTTGTATGTCCTTTATCGCCGCTAGGTTTCATTTGTTTCATCTCATTTTGTAATTAAAGTAAAGCTAAGTCAAATACTTTTATAAAATAATAATTTACAAGTATACAGTTCAATTCTTCGATTTATCCTCTATACTTTCTTATAATAATATGTCATTTTGGGGCAAAGGATATCTTATTCCTAAATTACTATTCAAAACAAACCTAGTTTTGTTAGCAGTCTTGTAATAGAAACATAAAAACTGGTGTTTTCAAAATAAGACATTTTAAATTGATAAATATCATTATACATTTCTATTTAGAACTAAATCACGAAACTTTTTTACGCTTATGAAAAAATTTAAAAAAATGTTTACCACTTGTTATGTAGGCCTAAAGTTGAACTTTTTCCTTTAGTTATTGAACATTTTTTGTTTCTTGAGCTAATAACTTTTACAATTTTACATCAATAAATTTTTTGATTTCATATATGAATTCTTTGAACCTTTATCTACAAAAAAACTATGGAACACTTTTGAATTGGTTTAGAATAAACGTATAAAAACATGGTTGAAATACAACAACTTGGACGATTTTAAACAAATTTGACGTTTACGGCCATTTTGTGAGCTTACCGTTAGAGATAAAAAAATCAAGAATACAATTTTGTTCAAAATCTGATTTGCTACCTGCAAAATGCTATTATTTTTTAAATTCTACTTATGGTTAAGCCACAAACTGGCTTTAGAAAAAAGCTTACACTGACAGAAACGGTTCGGCCGCCATTTTTATTTTATTTAAGAGGTTAAAAATGAAAATGGAAAAACCCGTATATATACATGGCTCGACCTAGGAATAAGGAACTTTCATTCAAAAAATCATCACAATCGGTCAAGGCGTTTGGCCGTAATCGTGAGACAGACAAGACACACAGACGAAATGCCGAACGTTCGACTTAAAACGGAGACCTCGCTTCGCTCGGTTAATTAATTCATTCCAAGGCATTTTACATAAACATGTCAGATTGGTATGCAGCACACTTTGATAGTTTTAATACCTCTTTAAAATTAAAAGAATATATTGTTCTATCCTTGCCTTGGAATAAAATCAGAAAGTCTCACCGACACAATCTATACATCTCTTTATATATGCAAACGCCTCTAATCTGTAATTATTGTATACCCATTGGTGTACTGTTATCATCTTAAATTTTGAAAAGGTTTGGCTTTTGTTTGTTGAACCTCAAAAGATATATTATTACTTTATTTATAATAAATATAGAGTTACATGTTGTAACTTAATGTGCCACTTCCCTATCACCTGATTCAAACTTCAACATAAGTTTCAAAAATTCAAACATTATTATGAAATTACACATTTTGCGGAATTTAAACAATATTTTATTTATTTTAGTATAAGGCAGTAATGTTGATTTCCCTAAAATAAATAATTTATTTCCTACCAAAAATTAAAAAAAAGCAATGACATCAAAAGTTTTGTTCCGATAGACCTAAGGCCCATAGAAAATTCAATGCGTAAGGTAGTTTCAAAATAAGAAATTTAAAATTGATCAATATTTTTATACAGTTCTATTTAGAACTAAATACCGAATTTTTTTTACATTTATGAAAAAATTAGAAACAATTTTTACTACTTTTTATGTAAGCCTAAAGTTGAACGTTTTCCTTTCGTTACTGAACATGCTTGTTTCTTGAGCTAATAACTTTGTTAATTTTACTTCAATCATTTTTTTTTTACTGGCATATATGCATTCTTTGAACTTTTATCTACAAAAAAGCTATGGAACACTTTTGAATTGGTTTAGAATAAACGTATAAAAACATGGTTGAAATACAAAAACTTAAACGATTTTTTACACTTTGAAGTTTACGGCCATTTTGTGAGCTTACCGTTTGAGATACGGAAAAAAATCAAGAATTTTGTTGAAAATCTAATTTGCTACCCGCAAAATGTTATTAGTTTTTAAATTCGACTTACGGTTAAGCCACAAACTGGCTTTGAAAAAAGTTTACACTGAGAGAAACGGTCCGGCCGCAATTTTTATTTTATTTAAGGGGTTAAAAATGAAAAATGGGAAAACCGTATACAGTGTATAAGTATACAGTGTATAAACATGGCTCGACCTAGGAATAAGGACCATTCATGCAAACAATCATCAAAATCGGTCAAGGCGTTTGTCCGTAATCGTGAGACAGACACACAGACGAAATGCCGAACGGTCGAGTTAAAACGGAGACCTCGCTTCGCACGGTCAATTATCAAATGCATTCCAATTGAAATTATTTAACTATACAAAATCAAATTAAAATATAACATCGAGCACAATTTTACCAAAATTAC
>JAGFPH010000022.1:192347-203168 GCA_018207615.1 Philaenus spumarius
CAAAAAAAAAATTAGTGTTTTTTGTGTGATTTCTAATATTTGCTGACTAATTTGTATTGGGCAACTTCAGATTTGTGTTCAAAACACCAAAAAGATAAAGAGTAAGCCATACAACATAAAAAGAACTACACAAAAACTTTCCACTTCAAATTTTTAGTAGCAAGGAACTACTGTGTAATAAGTTTATTGAGTTGGTTTCATCTGAAACGCCACTATTTCACACCAGAAGAAACTGGTAGTCTAAATATATTTTAACCAGTGCCCTACAAACCAATGTTGGAGGTGAGGATAGTTAAGAACTTCTAAATGAAAATAAATATAGATCAAAAGAGTTACACCAATTAAAGATGTTTGACTTACTCTGTCCAATTTCAAGATGGCGGCAGTTACCCATAACATTTTCATTTTACAATTATATTTACCAAAATTCAATATTCCATGCAAGGTAAGTATGAGTACGAAATTAGTATAATTATTGAAGAATGTTTGTTGTTAATTAGCTGAACTAATTCAACTACTGCTTACTATTAACTAGGACTTTATTATTTTTGTTGTAACTTGGAAACATTGATTTAGCTTTCTTAATTTCTATAAAACAAAACTTTTAATAATTTTACTCAATGTACAAAAAATCTATTCAACATTTACTCCTGTTATTAAAACTTGCGCGTTATTGTTTTTTAAAGCTTAATTTTGCGTGTAAACACTCTTCGCCTCTCACCTATCATAAACATTCCTTTCCCACGGAATGAAGGGACTCTATTACCAGCACTTACAAAAATCGAGAGTTTGCCGGCTATTTCATTTTTTGAACTATTGTCGGTCGCCGGTTGGTGCTATAAAAGGTAAACGTTTGGTGCAGGGGACAGGCCTAGTGGCGGCAGTGCAGTGGCACTCCTTCGTCCTTCAAGATCCCTTTCAAGACGAGAATGAAACGTGCTAAGTTTAAATATTTTAATAAATAGTATTAATACTAATACACATATTGATTATTGTTGTGAATGATAATGAATCTAAAATAATAGTCTAGTAACTAGGGTAGACCCCTGCGAGCTACGCATTCCAACCTAAACTTGCTCCTCTCGCACTGCGCGAAATAGTTTATAAAACCTATTTCTGTTACACAGATAATTTATTTTGTCAAGATTAAGTTAAAGTTTATTTTATGTTTTCAAAATGAGAAATTGAAGTTTCCTTGTACTGTATATTCACATGTGTTTAACTATTACAAAACTACCACGCTTTCTGGGCGTTCTATCTCTAATATTATTTTTATTAGCCTACACATATTATATATTATATTATCCCTGAGTAACATAGGCTAGAATTCATATTGATAAAAACATTTTTGTTTTCAACATTATTTTGTAAATTTAGTCGGAACAAATTCACAGGATCAAGTTGGGCGTTAAACCCATAGCGTCACACTGCTGAAATCCTATTACTTTAAATGAGCAATTCTTGTATCTATCTTTGTATCTTTGTATCTGTATATCTTTGTATCTGTCACGGATTTCGAAAACGGCTCTAACGAATTCAAAGAAATTTTGTATTTAAGTGTAGTTTTGATTTTTAAGTACACCCATATTTAAGAAAATCTAATTTAAAAATTGACTAATTTTAACATGGGGCCTTATGGGTTGCCATGTTGGTAACTAAATAACAACGAAATAGTAAATAAAGCAATCAAAACAGTTGTTTATAAACAAGCCATGAGATTGAGTACTATCCAAAATCAGCTGTTCATTGGATAGTTTTTAATTACTGTTAAAAAAACAAACTATTTTATACTGTTTTAGCACTTTAGGATTAGAATAAATTGGGCCTGATTTAACAATTTATTTTGTCAAAAAAAGTAAACTTGGCAAAAATGGATAAATTCTAACAGTCAATTTTGTAATATAGGCCTGGCTTATTTCTGAAACATATTATTGAGGTTATGTTAATCCTGCAATAATGTTTACTACTGTATATTTAGGCCTGGTTTCAAAACTTTAGTTCACAGAAGATAGTAGAACTAGGACTAACATCGTAATGAAAGTCACTCACGTTTCTAAAGCATGTATTTGAGGTTATAATTAATCTTGTAATTACTGTAAATATATTTAAGCCTGGTTTCATAATTTTACAAACCGATGTACAAACGAGCCAAAGATAACGAGATTCTTTAGCGAATTTTCCAACTGCGAACGAAGCGAAGCGTCAAGGGGCAGAGCCCCTAGTACCAATAAATAAGCAACATTATGAAAAACTAAAAGTGACAGTTGAAAAATGAAACTTATATCATTCAAAACGTACTGTGTAAAGATGTGCACAAAAAAATGAATTATTAAGGCAGGTAAAATAAATTAAACATAACTTTAGGTTAGGCCTAGACTGATGAACCAACACATTTATATTTTTTAAATGTATTTAAGGTACATTCATTACCATAGCAACCAATTGAATAAAACAACAGATAAAACAGTTGATTCGGATGTCCAGCTTAGTACAAAATAATATTGTAAGTTACCCCTAGGCTGAACCAACACATGTTTGAACACACACAAACCAGTAAAAACTTGCGTTATGGAATTTAAAAATAAGAAAAACCATGTTATATCCTAATTAAAAATAAATAAGACATATTATAATTTAATAGTAGCCCAATTTATTGATAATAAACGGTAATTGATAGTGAGTAACCAATATTAAAAGCCGATTTCAAAAATATGAAACAATTATTTGTATTTTTAACTTTTTGGTTAGGTTTTTGATTAAGTGTACACCTGAACCTTACTGGTTATTTTAACTTTTATTATAACTGCTGTTATAAAATATACGAAATAATTTGATTTGAACATTTAACATTATTTACCATCTTAGTTTTGAGGTTATTATTAATCATATACTTTTTTTTATAAATAAAACATAACATATGTTTTTAGAAGGTTCCATTGGGGTTGGCGTGCATAGCACGCAGGGGTCTCCCCTAGTAAGAGAGAGGTAGTGCGATGGTAGTGGGGGAACCAGCAGTGGAAGAGAAAAGAACGGCAAGGTGCCCGCATCAGGCTCTATTCGCTGCAACAATACCCAACAATACCAACAAATGCGTCGGTCGTAAATTTACACTTTTCGCCCTATGTTCGGAAACATTTTTATCATATTTTATCAACCTTATTCAAAAATCGAAGATATAACAATTGTAGGTTTTAAAGTCTACTTTCAGAATCCATTTGGTAAATTTAAATCGGGCCACACAGGTTAATAACCGCATTATGCAAGATAATGGCTTAAATTGTTTATAATGAAATTGTGAAAAAAGCTATTAATGGGACAAATTTAATCTTCCGCGTGTTTGAAGTATACATAATAAAAAATCACTTTCTGAAACTGCCTTTCATATTTTAAGTTAACGAAGATGTGAATTTTTGAAAAATTGTAATTTTTAAGCGTTAAAAAACGTTTGATTGGTGTCTATTAAAAACCATTTTGTGGGGTGTTTAATTCTCTACAAATGTCCCATTGGAGCTATCGTGATCTATTTATAACTTTTTATAATATCAAGAAAAAATCCAAAGAGTCCTAATTTTTTGTTATTTTTATTTATAAAATATGCGCAAAAGCTCCTTTCCTGAGAGTTTTTTTTATTTATTTTACATACCTATGTGCTACCCTTAGGCGGGTTACACACTGAAGTAGCGTGGCATGCAGCTTGCTGCAAGTGGCAAGTAGCTGCTCGCTACTCGAAAATCAACCAATGCTTTTAAACGGGATCCTACACACTGAAGTAGCAGTGGCGTGGCGCATCTTCCGTGCATCGCGCTGCGCCACGCATCTGCCACTCGAACACCGATCAGTCGGTGTTTGGCGATGCATGCCACATGCATCTCGACCCAGCGCATGCGCAGATACCACTTTCTGGCCTTCGTCCAGTGTTTAATTCAGGTCTGATTTGTGTTCCATAGGTACTAAATTGAACAAATTTATAAATATTAATCCGAGTTCAATGAAATTTGAACCATATATAGAAAACATATCTATAATAATAATATAAATAAATCAGTTTGTTACAACAAATTTTAATACTTTTACTGATTAGGCCTATAAAAATAACTTTCCCATATCTTAATTCGGTGAAAAATTGTTTGTTCATGTCTTCAGTAAAAATTGAATAACTTTAAAAATATCTAACCGATTGTAATAAAACTTTATCCACATATAGAAAACATATCTATAATAATAATATAAATAAATCAGATTGTTTCAACAAATTTTAATACCTTTACTGATTAGGCCAATAAAATCACTTTCCGATATCTTTATTCAGTGAAAATTTTTTTTTTTGTTCATGTCTTCAATAAAAATTGAATAACTTTAAAAATACTTAACCGATTTTAATAAAATTTGAACCACGTTTAGAAAACATACCTACAATAACAATTTTAAAAAATCAGATTGTTACAGCAAATTTTACCTTTACTGACTAGGCCTATAAAAATTACTATTTAAAATTCGACAAATCGTGAACATTTTTTTTTTTATTTTACATTTATTTAAGTTATGTATTGGGTTATGAATATAATAAGTTAAAGATAATTTTATTGTGAATCCAAATCTTTTTTAATATTTAAAATCGAATGTATAGATCAAAAGATATGTACATTTAAAAAATGTTTTGTTTACAAAGTATATACGTTTTCGATACTAAAGATTTAATAATAATAATTTATAAATGAAGTAATTCTAATAACAACGGGAATAGCTCGTCTTCACTTGTTGATATTTTTGAACATACTGAGTATAGTCAGATATAAATGTATGGCCATGTGGCGCTATTCCAGTGTGTAAGCTCCTTGCATCGTACTCGCGTATGCACTGGCACGACGCATGCAGCGTGCCTCCGCGTGGCAGCCACGCCACTTCAGTGCGTAACCCGCCTTAAAGGCACTGCGATGTCGCTTGTTGTTAAATTCAATAACAAAATTAGCGTTTTTTTTTTTGCTCTATTAGCTGGGCTGTATCTAATAGTCCTACCACTTTCAAATGATAGACAGGAAAGATATTTCTGTGGCACCTTTTTAATGGAAGGCCCGGGAAATGACGTATAAAATGCAATTAGTATACATTTCACAATTATTATTATTTTAAAATTAATTTTTTTAAACTCTTCAAAACTTGATGATAACCACTAACATGAAGTAGTCTTACCCCTACCACAAAGCATGTTGTAAAGTTATTAGCAAAAACACCCACCAAAATCGCATACTTTTTCGAGTGCCATTTTGGAAGTGGAAATAATGAACATTCGATTTGCCTCTAGTATATAAATGAAATATAATTCTCAACAAAAAATTGCCATGATTAAAACAAAACCTTCAAGGATGTCTATAACAATCAGATTTTGTGTTAGACTAAACATTTCGGATATTTTTTTAATAAATAATTATAAATATAAAAATTATAAAAATAAATAATAAATTACAGAGTTTTTTCATTTGTATCCCAATGACTTAAAATATATATAAATATTTATTTTTGGTTGTCAAAATTTATTTGTGTGAAAATTAGATACACATGTCCTCTAGCGTCTGCAACATATAATATATTGCATACATTGTTGACCATGTATATCTGCCAACATAAAGACCAACTTAATACTGCTGTTCTGTGGGGCCAGAAGAGTAACAAATAATATAAATTGTTTAATGCATAAGCTACCTCTACTATTGATAGTATATTGCTATTTTATTTATCTATTTAGTGTCTGTCAATAATTTCTGTACGTATTCAATTTAATATGAATTGTTTAATTTATAAGCTACCCAGATCCCCATTAATAGTAAATTACTACGGTATTTTTTTAAACTACAGTATTTTGTGTTAGTATTTAATTTCTGTAGATAAATATTTTAATATCAATATTTTAATACTTAGGCTAACCATCCTATTGATGGTAAATTACTAAAGCTATTTTAATTAATTAAAACTATTTTTGATTGGAAATACTGTGTGAACATAAACATGATAACATTCATTATTAAATCCATAAGCAACCTGCATTAGTCTACTTTAATGTACCAACCTCTAAATAAAAAGTCAGAACATTTTAGTACGGTACACATCGTTTTAAAGTTAAGGTTCTTTTTTCAAGACTTTGTATTTTATATTGTAATGATTTTGTAATATTCGTATACAATGACTGTGTATATTTGTACTTAATAATATCAATAGCTTGATAACTGTACTGTATTTATAAAATACATCTACAGATTTAATTTAAATTACTAAAATGTCACATATTATTATTATTAAACAAACTAAAAGTGGCAATTTACTGTCTAGTGACGGTAAGTCGACTGTAGCTCATTCTAGTCGTCAACAAAATAACCATTTTAAACATTTCAAGATCAGCTCAACCTGTCGTCAGACATTGACACTACTTGAACCTTTGCTTCAAAAATCTCTCACTAAAGAATGCATTAGGTGGCCTATCTAGAACGTCCATAATCAAAATATTTATATTGTAGTTGGCAGTACTGGACTGGCACTGGCAGCTGGCAGTAGCAGACCAAGGTCTCTAGAAAGGAAAGGTTACCTCATTCGGGAAATATCAAAAAAGTGGAGTGGGGGCTGTGACATAGTTGTTAGTATACCTAGACAGTGATCAAAGCTATGTCGTTTACGTTTATACGCGTTAAATTAGTGTATATAAAGTGTTTTAGAAGTGTAGGTAGAAGAAATATATTATTTAGGCCTACAATGGATAGAAAATCAATTAATAATTAATTAATAAATAACTTTTTGTTCAGTATGCCCACCTGGTGACTTGAAGCTTATTAAACCCCATGAACTTCCCACACAAAGCGTGTTAAAAAAAACAAACAAATATACTAATATATTTTATTTACAGTTGATGCAAGGAATGTTAAATATAGGCCTACATATTCAATAAAAATACTGCCACCCAATTAAATAAACTCCATACAATTTATATGTAGGCTATCATAGAGAGATACATTTTAGAATGCTATTTTATTAATTCTGATATATTTATCTTTTGCTTGTTATTTACAAATTATTTTAGGTTATTCACAAATTAATAATGTTTACAAAAACAATCAAAATAATTATGCTACCAAAACAAAACATGTATATAAATTGGTGTGTAACCAATTCCTAGTAATTGGGATTTGTTCAATAGAATTTTATTTCATTTTATTTTATTTTAGCAATTCAAAAAATATTTCTTACAAGTTCTTACAAAATTACTTACAAGTACAAGTAATTACGTTCTTTACCGACACAAAAAGAAGTAATTACGAGGATAAGTTTATTTTTGTAGTTTAAAATAAATGTTAATAGTAAGTAAAAAGAATACTTATTTAAAATACAAGTAAAACAAATACTTGTGGTTCATTCACTTAGTTATAAGTATTTATTTACAAAAAGACAAGTATAAGTATTTAGAATGGTGTATTCAATTTAGCCTTTATAGTGTTTAATTTTTGTGTCATACTTATATTTATTTAGCTTTCCAAAGAATACTACTTATCAGAAGCAATGGATACAGAAATGCAAACGAGCCGACAAATGGAATCCTAGTTCTGCCTTCATATGTTCAGTGCATTTTAGTGATGACGATTTTATCCGAGATTTAAAAGCTGAACTTTTCAGTGTTTCAAACCATTTCAAAATTCAAACTTTCGAATTTTTTCAAACCATTTCTTAGTGAACACCTATGGCCCTAGAGGAAGCTACATACCGAATTTCATTCCAATCTGTTCAGTAATTTTGGAAAAAACGCGATTTAGTAATTTTTACCCCTCAAACCCCCCTAAAATTTTCAATTTTTTAATACCTTTTTTTAGTGAACACTTATGGCCCTAGAGGAAGCTACATACCAAATTTCATTCCAATCCATTCGGTAGTTTTGAAGAAGTCGTTTTTTAATAACTTCGATCCCCCAAACCCCCCCTAAAATTTCAAATTTTTTCAAACCGTTTCTTAGTGAGCACCTATGGCCCTAGAGGAAGCTACATACCAAATTTCATTCAAATCTGTTTGGTAGTTTTTGAGAAATCGTGATGAGTGAGTCAGTGGGTTTTGGCTTTTATATATATAGATTAAAATGTATTATCGTGATTGCATTTTTTTCTTTTTTATTCTGTAAAAAATATTAAATACAATTTTTAATGACTGCTTTTTAGTTATATGATTTAAAATGTATTACCAAGATAGCTTTTTATTTTAAATTTTAGTCAGTAAAAATATAAATTAAAATTTGTATGATTATACTTTTGTTATTATTGTAAATTGCAAATTAATGACATAAACATAATGTTTTTGAAAAGGTTAAGATATATTCTTACAATTACAAATGTTGAAATGTGTAACTTAAGTATCATTTAAAAAAACTGCAACCCCAAAAATAGTTTAATACATCTATTTTAAAAAAAATGAGGTAATTTGTACGACGAAACATACATCTTTCATGGTAGCGCGGTGTTTTTATACTATAGATGACGTCACTGGACAGGGAACGGGTCGAGGGGTTTGAGCAACACCACCTATAATACTATTGGTATTATAGGTGGTATTGGTTTGAGTTTGTTTACATGACTATGAGGTAACCTTTCCTTTCTAGAGACCTTGGTAGCAGACAGCAGTGTACAGTGTACATTATCTTGTATTATTAATTTATTATCTCTGGCACAACTGGCAGTGTAGCAGTGAAAGTGGGCACTTATAGGTTACAGCTGTTTCGTTGAAAAAGTATTGAAATTTATAATATAAAATTATTTAGTAACACAGTAGTTGCAATTGAAATTTAAAAATATTGTTTAATGTAGCCTACTATCAATTATTTTAACAATGTATTTATTATATTATGATATACTTTTATTATTAAAACTTTATTGCTTTAATATCTATAAAATTCAAACAAATAGGTTATGAAACATAAGTTCGTAAAAATTTAACCTAGCCTATTATATTAACAACCTATTTTCTTTTAGTTACAAAAAAATTTGCAGTAAAAACGGGCGAAAGTATACATCCACACTCCAGCTAATACATATCTGCAAAACAACTTAATTGTTGTTAGAAACTTATATGGGTCATTCTCAAAAAAATATACAGTTCAGGGAACAAATATTTTTCATTTATAATAATTAAAAATTGGTTTTAAAGCCTATGAATTACAACTTTGAGGTTAGAAATTGGATTCTTCTGACTTAAGAAATATACACAATGAAATATAAATATAGTTATCCTTATTAAATGATAGAGATAATTCTTACCTGAAATTGTTTGGTAACAGAAATGATGCAGTAAGAATGATGAAATGGCTTATTAATGATCAACAGTTGAAGTAAAACTATAGGCCTACTTTCAGAGAAAATCACTAAAACCACTCTATAATATATTATAAATTACTATTTTCCCTCATAATTCGTAAACAAGGGACATACACCCCCTGCTGTGCACTTTGTTGGAATTGTTTACAACTAGTGAAGGAATGTCCACAGATGTGACTATAAAATGAAAGACACTTTTCAAATAAAAATAAAAAGATAATCTGAAATTGATCTAAATTCATAGATGTTAATTTCATACAACTGTAGATGTTTTATTGCCAGTGTTAATCAAATGATGCTAAAAATAAACAAATTAATAAGATTATAATTCAAATGTTTTAAAACATAGCTGGGAACTGTCCACAGAAGTGATTTGTCACCTTCTGTGGGCACAATTTCTGTCAAAAGAGTATGTAATGTACAAATTTTATCCAAAGTTATTTTTTTAAATATTTCTTTTATTATAGTATACAGAATGGGTGGTGACATCAAACTGTACACTTTTAGGAGAATGACCCATGTAACATGTTGACATTGCAGTGACATCAGAGCTGCGCTCGGGTAGGACTGGCGGCACCGTGCCGAGATCAAAAAATGGTATAGCCCTTGTTATAGAGCCCTGGTTATCCCACCCTGCCAAGAGGTAATACCTATGCATTAAAATATCGTTGTATAGTTTGGTTTAATATGATTTAATTCTTATCGCTTGAATGATATCATTTGTATGAAATTAATCGAAATTTGCATTCCGGTATATCATAATAATTATTTAATACCTAACAAAAGTATTTGAACGCCAGTCAAGAATCAAGAAACTGCCATTCATCAACCGGCACAAAAATATCGTATCTACGGCTCGGCCGTACGATATTTTGGGCAGTGAAGATTAATATCGTATCGGTGGGTCGACCGTACGATATTTTGTGCGGTGAAAATTAACTAGGAATCTTGTGCGACTTGCAGCTTGCAGCAGAGAGCAGACACAACACACTTTGTGTATGTGCGTTGGTATGTATGTATCTTACCAACCGATTAGGCCGACCTTTGTTCCCATTCATTTCTTATCTATTTTTCCCCAAAATAATTATATTTTCCTTATTTTTTGTGGATTTTCCCCGGCCAAAATTTCCCCAGCACAGTCCCAATTTCCCCCGAACCTCGTTCGGGCGTTCGGACATATGCAGGCCTGCAGTAGCCTATATTAAGTTTATAAATGGCTATCTTCTATTTGTCCATCTAGTGATCCACTTACTGGTATTTATACTACCATGGTGTCGGGTGTCTCAAGCATCCATTCTCAGGTCGTCTGAACATTAACCTTTTGCGCTCCATAGGCGAACTCAGTCCAACATCGCTAATTTGCCGTTGCGCTCCACTGTCGGACTCATTCCGACATACGTTTTAATATGATTTCTATGTTCTAAACAAGTGTAGAATCTGTGGTTTTCGGTCTAATGAGACTTCAATGTTGTTCAAACAGTTT
>JAGFPH010000022.1:203268-214169 GCA_018207615.1 Philaenus spumarius
ACAGATTATATTGGCTGTTGAATATATTTTATATTTCTTTGAAGTTGAGCAGCTGTCTGCCAGTCATGATCAAGAAATACAAATAGCATCGTCTTTTATCTTGTGTCATATAACTTTTGTTTACGCTTTTTCAAGTGGTATTTATTTTTACTGTACATTATTATTTTGCAGTTTTGTGTAAATTTTGTTAATGTAAAATAATGTAAAGATCTTGTTTTTGTTTTATTTTGTGTTGAGAAATTGCAACTATTTAAAGTATAAGTTAACGTGGTTATGTACCATTATTTCGCAAAAAATGTATTGTTAAAATAAATGTTAGAATAAATATAAATACAATTGACATACTTAAACAGACATATTTGCTGTAAAAACTATTTTTAAAGATCTAGGTAATCATTTTTATTACTACTTTTAAATTCATAAAAAAACATATTTTTTTGACCTAATACATTGAAAATAGGCCTACTCAATTAAAATATGTTGTTAAACCTCAAGAATATTTTTAAAATTATTTATTATGGTCACATTTAGTGTAATAAAATATTTTAAAAGCTCTAAACTCTATTATTCTTATTTGTAATTTCATTACAAAACAAAATAATCCATTGATTTTTTTGACCGATTATATTCAAAATAGGCCTACTCAATGAAACATTTTTTATTTAATCTTTCAACAATTTTTTCCTTATTCTCTGTTTTATTCCGAACAAAATGATATATAACATCTTATGTTTACTATTTATAGACATGTTTTAGCGAATTTACAAAAATAATTCTGCAAACAGTAATATTTTAATTGGATCTGGTGGAGCAGCCAAGATTCAAATAAATAGAGTGCAAAAGGTTAAAAGTTATTACAACACATAACGTAATACAAACATTCGTCACCGTATTTCGCCCTGCTCCGGTGCTTTGTTCCTGAACTAGACAACCTCGCAAGATGGTAGCTGAGACGTATCTGAAACAGCGGTAGTAGGCCTATATTTCAGTAAGGCGGACAAATAGAAGGTATTTATAAACTTAATAGGCTACTGCATATTTGCAACTAATCTTGCAATAACAGTTTTTATTTACAAAGTAAGGAAACTGCCTTTTATTGTGTACCGTATATTAGCCAAAAATACATTTACATAGCATGGAGAAGAAATTTTGGGAGTAAAAAATATTTACAAAAATTCTGCATATGTATAATAAGCATATGTAGGCCTATTTATCATATTTTATTTTTACATAACTTATTTTATCTTACAGTAAGTAAAGCTTCAGTAGAGCTAAGCGAGTTGGTGGCATAGTCATGTATTTAGCACACAACTCTTAGGCCTACTGCAATAATTTTGTACCTTAATAATTCAGTTATACTAAAATAATAGAACTTAACAGTCAATTGCATCTGAATTTGATAATAATACATGTGTCAGAGGTGCTGTTTATTTGCTCTCCTTTTCACTACAGTAATATTGGATCTGAAAAACTCGTCAGGTAACAGAAAATCCTTTTCTGTTATTACTAAGGTAATCTTGAATTTACAATTATGACAAATTTAGAATGTAATGAATGATATAGCCTATTAAGTTAACTCTAAAATATTTTTTCAATTTTCGATTTCTTATAATTGTGTTCTACTAGGTAATAATTATCACATTTAGCAAGTAAGTACATCCTCTACCAAAACATTCGTATGAGTAATGCGATATATGAGGTTTGGTGAAAATCATGTGAGAACATATCCCCACCAATGTATAGAAAATGCTTTCAGTGTATATTAATAGTAAAGTTATTTTTGTTGCAAATTAAATTAAAATTTTTTGTGGTTGGTCTACAGTTTGATTTTGATTTTCAGATATGTTGATCGCAACAAGAGCATGTAATACACCCTTATATCCTCTACTGTTTATAAGAATTCTGAAAACAAAACAAAAATATTCAACAAGTAATTTTGCAGCAGAATACGAATCAATTCATATCCCTACTACATTTTTTCAGAAAAGTATCCTTTCTGTGGGTTCATCGTTAGTAACACTTTTAGATCCAACCAGAGCAGGTAATTTTGTGTACTATATTTCATATTTAACGATTAGCTATCAATTTAATTGCATTAACCTTATAATTAAGCCTAAATATTATATACATTTATATCCATAAGCTTATATTATATTTACTTCTATAATAAAACAGGAGTAGATTTTATAGGCACTAATGAATCATTAAATTTTGGTTAGGTAACCTAAATAGATTTTTAAAATGGATTGTAAGACATGCTTACAGATATTTATTAATGTGCCTTTATTCATGATTCATGGGATAGGGCTCATCCATCCTGGAATATGCTTTTAAAATTCTTGGATAATTATTTTATAGGGGTGTGCGAGATTTACTTTTTGAATTTGAGACGAGAACGGGATTTTATTTATTACAAATTATCGAGATTGAGAAAAAGACGAGAGCAAAGGTTTAGGAACAAGCAACAAACGAGAGTTTATTAAATACAATTTATCGAGATCGAGAAAAAGACGAGTGCTGAGCTTCCGGAAGAAACGAGAATTATTAATACACTTTATTGAGATCGAGAAAAACAAAAATAGCTATTTAGGAAGAAAAATGTAGGGTACCAAAACTTTAATTTTGATTTCAGAGAGAGAAATATCAATGACTTTTTACATCATTGAAATATAATGTACATGGGAATAAGTTTATTATTAAAAAGTTAATAATTAAGTTCTTTCGATTTAATGCATTGTGTATTGAAAATACTCCCAATACAGGGGTTGGCGTGAGAAGCACGCAATGCTCTATGTATTGAAAATACTACAAATATGGGGATTGGCGTGAGAAGCATGCAATGCACTTTGTATTGAAAATAGTCCCAATACTCCTGTTGAGTTGTTTGGACAACTTCCGTTTCTCTTCTTTTCATCTTAATGTAACCTTGTAAGTTTTATGAAAATACTAAATCTAAAACTCGAGATTTAAAAAACATATCGAGAAATTTATGGCTGAATCGAGAGAAGTACAATTGTGAAATGAATTTTATTCTTGGTAATGAGATCGAGACGATATTGAGTTATTTCTAGTTACTGCTCGAGAGTTTCGAGATCTTGCACACCCCTATATTTCATTTTTCTTGACTTTCAATAAAAAAAAATTCGTGTTTAGCTGAGGAAAGTGTTGTAAAGAAAAGTTTCATAAGACAACCCTAATCATAGTGATGACCTAATCTTCATTTTGTTTTGATTTAAGTTCTTAACAATAAATGCAATTTAACCATTAGTTTTGGACGTTTTCAATGTCAGTGGCCTGTATTAATCTAAAATTTATGTTGGAAGTAACCCCTGCTAAAGAAAAAGGGGATGTTACTAAAAATCTTGGTTAAGAAATAATACTGCTTTTGTACAACCGCCAGGCAATGATAACCACCTAGGTTTCTCGCCTTAAAAAAAAAATTTTTTAAAAACAAACAAAAAATTGTTCCATCCCTTCTCTTCTACATGCATTTATTTCCAACTCAAAATTTGGATTTATTTAAGTCACACTGACTTTGATTAGGTTCTATAAGTAAAATTAATTTTTTGAATGTGCCTTAAATGTCAGCAATATCAAAAGTAATTGCACTTTATTAGTCACCATCATGGTTAGAGTTATCACATCAAACTTTCCTTCACACTATTTGTTCCACCATAAGTGCCACTTAAAATGGTAAAATTTGTACCATAATTTTAAACTATAACTTAGTTTTGATGTCTCAAAACATATCTTGAATGTTTTAAGTTTTTATTTTACTGGATACAAAATTAAAATGTCTGGTGTTCCTGGATATTTAGGACCTCTTTTATGGTTTTGTTTTTTGAAATTCAATTGATTAAATAAAAAACAATTGGAAAATTTGAGGTTAAAAATTATCTCAAATGCCTATGTTTAAACAACATAATGCTTTAATTATGCTAGTAATATTCTTTATAATTTTGTTCTTACATAATGCCTTCTAAATATTAACTATGCTGACGGTCACTTTGTTTATTCCAGATATGCTATCAGCGTTTGGCGAAGTAACTGGAGAGAATGCATTGAATTATATGTTGGAAAAAATGCTTCAGAGTCCAGAAGGTCAAGACATTCTTAAGTAATTATTAACTTATACTTAATATTTGTATCAAATATAATATCTAAAGTCACTCTCTAAACAACAGCTAGCTAAGGGTAAGAGGTATGGTCCATTAAATTATAGGTCCAATAGCATTAGATGAGGGCAACAGTCGTTTATGTTTTATTTGAAATGTTAGAACAATGTTTTTTCAAGATATTGTAACACAGCCTCCTTCCGAGCACAGAGCTTCTAGTAGCCTAACTTTTCTGGGAATGTCTGAAATAAATAGTCGAAGTAATTTTTTAGAAAGTTTAGATATTGTGAACAAAGTTTCACGCCATATAGAACTCGTCATAGTAAAACTGATGCCTCTACTCACCCACAGTATTTCTCATGCAGCTCCAAAACTAAGATTGTTTTCTGAACAACTCTTGTAGTTAATTAGCAAGTAAACTAACATAGGCCTACTCTTATTTTTTTATGGATTTTTGTTGATTTTCAACAGTATTTATTAATTTAGTTCTTAATTGAAAATACTGGATTGCTTTTTTTTAATTAATCAGCTATAATTTTGGCAAAAATGTGTGAGACATTTTTTCAGTGTACTGGTACTGTTTCACAGGGGTGCAAAAAATGTTTTAGCTCACAAAATTTTACCAGAACACACTTTTTTCATAAAAAATTGCCCAAAATGGACCGCTATTCGCTACAGATGCGCCGGACATTAACATAGTTTGTTTATCTATTTCAACATATTTATTGACATTATGTTTTAATAATTATTATTATATTCATTATAAATTCCAATATAAATCTTAAAAAAAAAATATTAGTAGCATTATTTTTACTTAATTAACACGGTGAAATATCATCAGATGGTCCCAAAAGGTTTAAAACAAAGAAATACAACTTGATTATTGCTATTTTATTATGTTTAAAAGTAGGCCTAATACTTAAGTGGTAAATACAAAGTTAAATGTTATGTTTAATTAGTTCCAATTCAATTACCTACCACAGTTACTACTGAAAATATTACAAAACACTATAAATATAAGTAATACTTAATAACCCTCCGATGGTTCACTACATTGCCTCTTAAAAATAAAAATAATAAACAATTGTGATGGAAAAATCACTGTATAAATTTAAACATCTCCGTAATAAACAACCACCTAGACCCCTTGCTACTTATTAACTAACAAGGTTGAAAACTCGAAACGAAAGATATATAATAGATAACAGATCCCATCCCTCCACCCTGATTTTTTTTTTTTTATATTTTTCTCCAGCTCAGTTCCAATTTCCCCCGAACCTCGTTCGGGCGTTCGGACATATTCTGTAGGCCTGCTGTTCCAAGGAGTTAGTGTACTTTAAAAATTTAAGACTCACTGGTTTAGAAACAACTTGTCTCTATAGGTTAGAACAGAGAGTATGAAATACAATCATTCTGACCTTTGAACACGATTAAAGGAATCATAAATTTTTATACCGTTTACAAATAAAAACATCAGTGTAGTGTACAACTCATAATCCAAATCTAGAACATTGTTCTGAGTAAATCTAGAACATTTTCTTTGACTTTGTCACTGTAAAAAAAATGTTTAGTACGTAATGACTCCTTTAGTGGACCAAACAAGTAGAAATAGTACATTCTGGAAGTCTGGGCTATAATTAAGATGAAGAATCTAACCTCTGGGTTACAAGAGATTAAAAATAAAAATGATGAAGTTAAATTTTGAATAATCTATGGTTACTTTATAATTGACAGTAACAACACATCTGTGACCATAAAAATCTTTGATTAAAAAATATGCTGACACATGGCCACAGATGCAAAGAATTCATTCTATGACACCGATGCCTGCCAAATCCAAGTAACGTATGGAACTAGTCATGAAACATATGAAGAAGGTCAGATTTGCCACCACCCTATGCATTCTGCGAATAGACCAACTTTCACCTAGAAACCACAACGTCACAAATCGTTTCAATTTTATTTAATCTTAAATATGGAAAATGAATTAAGATTGTTTGTAGTGCATGAAATGAACTTAACAATGAACTGTGGGTGTATTAAATGAAATTAAGCGAGAAATGATAACAGCTGATTATGATTGTTTGCGAGGGGGATCTCAGAAGCCGATGCGCAGGGAAATATGGTGTTGATGGAGAGAATACCAACAGATGGAAAGAAATAATTAAAAGATTAGCATGGATAACATAGGGCCAAACTTGTATGTTAAATAAAAAAAGGTGTACCACACATGAGGCAACTGTAAAAGAGTTAGAGAGGGGAGAACAGATCGCTGCCAGGAAGCTTATACTCGGATATAGATCAGCGAGACGTTGACATAAGTTGGGTTCCTAGACGCTTCTAGTCAAATTAGTTGATTATACTTCTTCGAATAATTTTGTGTTACGAGATGAAAAGCTGTTATTCTACTTAGACATCGGCTATTAGGAAATGTCAAAATTTATATTAGTCTGATACATTGATTTGAATTCGCTATTCTACATTTAGAAGATTGTCTATTTGGTTATGTATAATTAGACCATTACAACCAGAATTGCAGTCAGCTGACCTTCATCATGTAACTATTTCAATTACCATTAAAATGAGCGAGTCACAATAAGCATCCATGACATAACGAAGATTTGACCGGTCGGATTCTGACAACTACTAGAACGACTGCCAAATGGATATTGAACTAAATAATGAGATCACAACAAGCGAATAACAAACCAGAGAACCTAAAGAAGATCTCATGAACCGGTCACATCAATGAAGAATACTACAATTTATATGCAGGGACTACGAGAGACGCCCGACCTCGCAGAGGTACTAAACTTCCAGATCACGCTTAACCCGAATCACTGTACCAGCACATCACTGATTCAACTTTAAAGCTGCTCAGAGTCGAGGGTCGCAGTTAACAAGGTCTGTCAGAAAAAGTTACAATGTCCCCTATTTTCATTGTAAATTGCCTGAGTTTTCATGAATTTATTGATACTGGGTTGAGATATTTCAGACAGGTTTTTAAGTCTTATTATAGAGTATATGCAATTAAAATATTAAATAAAATATTTAACATATAAATTAAATTGGAAAGGTTAAGAGATAAAATTCATAATTATATAATTAGAAATAAAAGGATTTTAGAAAAGCATATTATGGTTCTGCTTATATAAAGAATTAAGTGTTATTAGAAAGTTGAATTATTAGTTTATTGATGTAGTGGAAAGAAATCCACAAGCATTTTTAGTTTGATTTTTAATTAATAAATTTTGAGTTAGTATAAATCGCACATCTAATTAATAACTTACTTTGTTTTTTAAATATCGCCATTCTTGGTAAATTCTATATATGATAAAGTGTATTCAGTGTATAATCATAGGAGGTCTAAGAAGCATAAGTAATTTAACAATTCTAAGGTCAGTTCCAAAGTTCTCACGTCTCAGAGATTCTCGAATATTTTTCAAATTAAATACTGAGCTAAGCATATTAAACATTAATAGTAAAGTAAATAACTGGAAGAATTTCTATACAATATTAACTGTTGGGGTGGCTATAATCATAGTTATCCTAACCAGAGGTACGTCACTTAGGCTGTTCCAATTGGTTTGCCTTATTCTTCCAGTAGGTGATATAATCTCTTTTATTTGCATCGAAACTGGTATAAATGACAGATATAATTTTAGTTTAATTGTAAATTTGAATTTCAACAGAGAACAAGCAATTAAACAAAATAGCTTTGTTAGATCGTTGCTGCCTAACCTGGAGGAAGGCGACATATATTTTGTCAAATACTAGTAAACAAAGTTTTGTCGCAGCGGCATTGGGTGATTTTTGGATGGGTAAAATCTTATGAGTTCGCATCACCAACATGCTATAATAGCAGTATATCTGTAGCTATAAGTATGACGTGACGTGTTGCGCTCAGTCCTTGTGGAAGAGTACATTGTATAATATCGTATCTACATAAAGTTTTTTTGACTATAATTTTTGTTATTGTAAAATTGTAACATTAGTGCTGTATATATGGATATAAGTAAAGTTAAATTGACTACTTGGAAAGTTTTATATGTTTATACTGTGCATTGTTTATATTGTGTTTTAGTGTCCAAAAAATACCTTAAATGTTGCAATTCAAACCTAAACATGCAAATTTACTTTTATTTCAAATTTAGGGTTTCTTAGCATACACTATCGAAATTTCAGATTGAAAATATGTATATTGAAATGGCAAAATGATGGTTTATTATTTTTACATGTCTAAATTTGCTAACTTGGTTGCTATCGTAATGAATGTAAATACATTAAAGAAACGTGTCTTGGTTCACAGTATAGCCATAACCTAAAATTATGTTGATCAATTTTCGGACTAAACCAATATAACCACTGATTTATATTCATGACGGTTTTCACTTCTGACATCAATCCTACGTTTCCTTTCTTTTTTTTTTTTAACTTAGGTGCAGCTGCTGTGCTTGTCATATTAATTTTTGGAGCAAAGTCCTTTTCTGTTTTACTTGGGTAATCTACAACTCATGGCAGTAACTGTTTATTTAACATATGATTTAAATATTGTTCTATTAATAAAGCAAGTTATTTATAAGTCTGAATTTTTTTAGTCTAAATTTTGTTTATCTAATGTTATTTTGTCTGCTTACATATTCAATTGTTTATTATCCAGAACCACTCAAGTTTTTTGCATTAAAAAAAAAGTTGTTTATTGTTTCTTATTTATTTATTTAAATTACATTTTTCTTTAACACATACATGGAAATTGCATACATTACAAGTAGAGCCTCCCATGTCAACTTTGATAGTTTGCATTTATCCGTTATAATATTTTTACTTATTATTTCGTTCTAATAATGACTTGTAGCCTGATTTAGCCACAAGTTGTGAAACCAAATTTATAAAAGAATTACTATTTCTTTACTGAACCAATATTAAATAATATAGACCTTTTTGCTTTACAATTCTTTAATTCTTTTATTAAAGTTATTTTATCTTTACAGTATGATTACAATTACAATTTATTCTTCTATGAAATATAGAGCACTTATATACAATCAGTTAATTAAGTTATTAATAATTATAGTTTTATAACATTTTCTTTAAAAAATTACTAATCTCGGGTCTTTTCAGTTCGTAGCTTTGATTTATTAAATGTGCAGTTACTATTATAATATAATTAATCTTATGTTCTAATTTATGCCTAAAATACTAAAAAGTTTTGAAGTTAATTTTATTCTGATGCCAATGATGTAATAGGTTCAATTTGAAAAAAGTTCACTTTGAGAAAATATACGGCTAGATATTACCTTGAATTTAGGTTTAACTTATTAATACTCTGGTTTAATACTTTAAATACTTAAGTATTTTACTGGTTTACTGATCTGTTTTAATTTCTTTGATCTTCTGGTCTGAATATCATATACCTTTTACTGTTTCATACTGTTCCGGTACGTCTATACTCTTGGCTGGTTCTAACAATACTGAATTTGGCTTGGGTTCATTTTTAAACATATGCGCTACAGTTAAAACTGCCACACTTAATTTCTTGTTCGTACACTTTGTCTATTAGGCATTAAGCTTGTATTTAAATTTATAATTGTTTGCTAAAATCTTGTTTTCACCGTTTATTTATATCACTTATACTTTTCATATTATTTTGATTAATATTTACTATCGAAACTGTTTTTTAAAAGTTATTAATTTTGAAATATTTGTTTAACTTATAATACACTGTTTTTATATGTCACTGCCTTTCTAGCGATAATCGATTTTGCCGTTTACGTTCACGTGGTTATTTTCATACGTAAATTTCTTTGCTGTGCTTGTATTTACATTTTGTTCTTACAAAAGTTAATTTATACAATGGCAATCATTTTTGATATCTTAATTGAACAATACATTATGCTATTTGATACACTAAAACTAGTTGTCTGCACGTTTAATAAATTTAAAATTATTTACAATGGTGAAATGCGATCAAATCTCAATTTGAGGTTATGCTCTAATACATAATTAGTTACTGTTTCTAACTGTTGTTTATAAACATATTATAAGAAAAGGTAGGTTTTAATTTTAAGAAAAGTAAGTTCATTTTAATTTAGTCCTCTACGGTTACTTTTGATTGTTTAACATTTTAAAATTTATAGTTATTTGTCTTAAAACATTTTTGTTAGGCTAGGCCTACCTCCTTCATTTAAAAAACAATGAAAACTTCATATTACACAATGTGAAATCAAAACCTTACTCATTTAAATGTTACACCGTCAATGAGCTTGTGTGTATGAGTGTTCGACCTTATTTTTACCACACTCTCTTTGCAATGGACAGTCAACTCTTTCTGAATCCATTTTACACTTGTATTACCTTTTTGGCTGATGTTATGTACTACAGCAACAGTTATTGAAATTTCTTAGCTATTAGCTCAACTGTTTTGATAGTGTTTGTGTAAATTTCAACTAACTCAAATTGATGACCATATCGGAGCTTGTCAGTCACTGAAGTTAGACCATTTTTAAACTGTTCTAGCAATTTATAACAATTTTCACAGTTTGTAGAACTTTATCAGTTTTATTTAGTCATATGAGAGTACATTTTAGGTAGGTTTTATGATTTCAACATTTTTTAATCTTTAATGTACATTTTATGAGTTTCTCTCTATCTAAATTGTGTTTTTTGTGTTTAGGGACCAACCAAGAATCAACACAAATACTGTAGATATTTCCAAGTTAGAATCACTTCCTGAAGATACACTTGGCAAAGCATATTTTAATTTTTTGGAATTTAATGTAAGTCTTT
>JAGFPH010000022.1:221377-242858 GCA_018207615.1 Philaenus spumarius
GTTCCAGCTGTAGAAGAATGGTCGATGATGCTAACCAATTCTATTTCCCAATTATTTTTAATAGAACATAACATATTTTACTTTATACCTCTTAGCCTAATGACATGGGGTGTAGACTATCTAGCGCACATAAGTTGAATGCCAGTGACTATACTCTAACTTGCGCATTTGTGTGTTGAAAGTTCCAGCTGTAGAAGAATGATGCTAACAATTCTATTTCCCAATTATTTGTACATATTAGTACTTTATCTGATATTTATTTATAAAATTAAATGTTATTAATATCATTATTAATTGGTAATTAAATTAACCCTTTGGCGAGTACATGTTTTAGCGTTAAAATAGTATTCACGTTCCGTAACGTCATGTCCTGTTTATGTGAAAAGGAGTAGTGACGTTTTGGAATGTCACCTATCAAGATTTGCGCAGGTCTAGTTTTTGGAGTACTGAATCAATTAGTGAAGATACGTGGTTAAGCAGCATGTGTGTATTGATGAGTTTAGTTAGTAGTGGGGAGGGGTATCAGCTGGATAGGGGTAACAGTTGATGGAGGGGAGAGGCGCACCAAATTGATGGGCGATCAGTCAACTGCATGACAAGACTAACCTGTATTGTCAACAACTGTTTGTGAAGAATGGTTATGGCGGGCAAAATGACACAATCTTACTGTTTCCTGTGTAAACATATGTCATTATATATTGGTGCGCTGTATTGCATTCACCGAGCTGTATTCATTTGGTCCACATGTAAAAACTAATTCTAAAATGTTTTATTTCGGGTATTTTCAGCCTAATACAGGTATTTGATGATGCAAACACTATGTTTTAATAAAATTGCCTTAAGTAAAAAAATAATAAATGTTTACTCTCTTTTTAGTTATTTTAATTTAACACTCTTAATCCTTAACAGTTGTGGAATTGTGACATTCCAGAATGTCAATAGTCTTTAAAGGGGTAAGATAATAAAATATCTTTGTTCTAGACAAAGACAGCAATATATCACAAAGAACTTGCCATGGGCCATTAAAACAGGACTGAATAGCCAGTTTATACTGAACATATACTTTGAGAAACGTTGGGAACAATCCATGAGAGACTTGCGCAGAGAACTCAACATCATTCCGTTAGCAGTACAATAAGTCAAATAGATTGTAATATCATGTTTATATGTAAATAATAAAATATTTAATATATTATATTGTGTATTGTAAATAACAGAGGTAATGATGTTAATGAAACAAAAATAAAGTGTTGTTTTTAAGTTACCGTTTAATAAATATAGCTTATTATTTTAAAATATTGATGTTTTGGTTGTTATTAATATTTTTGGTAATCATGATTTTTTGTTTTTGTTTTCCAAGTATTACACATAAGATAACAAGTATTTCTTGAATTGAAGATAAATATATACTTACTTGTCAAGAATATATTTGCCAGCAGGTGAATAAAAAGTTAATCCAAGAGAAGACCAATATTTTGCAACAGAAGAGACATCACCAATATATTACCAACAAGGCAGTATTAATTCTGAGGTGATACAAAGTATTAACAAACATAGTAGATGATAACGGCAGAAGTCCAAAACAGAATGAATGCAGGAAATTTATTTCTTTTTTTTTTGTATCTATTTTTTAACTGAGAATGTCGCCAGAAGCACTAAAATCAGATTGTCATTCAAATTTTCTGTTATTACTGAGCTAAAGATAATGACTCGACACAATCAAACAAGCATCTTTTGTGGCAAGTTGTGTTTGACTACTGTGCCTCTAAGTAATTTTCTGACTGTCTCTTCTTCGATGTGCCTTTAAATTCCAATAAATATATTGCCTTACAATATAATTCTGTGGCCTCTGTAGAATGTTTCCAATACACCTCCATTTCTTTCTGGTTATCTTAATTTAAACCGGATTCTTGATCTCCCACAAATCTTTATTAGAAATCATTTTAGGCCACCATATTCTCAGGATATGTTTTAAACAATGATTGTCGTTGGATTGTAGACAGGTAGTAGTGTGTACAGCAGTGAAGCTTAGACTTGTTATATGGGACTTGTTTTATAAGACTTTTAGACTAGTAATAATAGTTACTATGCTAGTAAAACTAGTAAAGCTTCACACTAGTCTGTTTCATAAAACTACAAGGGTAAAATAATTCGACCACGCAGCTGAACTGCTGATGTGAGTTGAGCGAATTTCCAAAATTAAGTTTGTATGGTTTAGGGTTTCAACTATTTGGTAAATTGGTCTAGTTTCATGAATAGCTGCCTTCGTGTACGAAATATATTAATAGAATTTGTTTGCACCTCAACCTTCAGCTCCGGCTAATGCGTTGCTCTGTTCCGATTGCAGTGAAAAACTCGCTTTGCAAATTTGCATCTCGATCTTGCGGTACCGGATTATGAACTGCTTAGCTTCGTTCGAAGCTGACAAATTCACTTTTTATGCTATTTAACTTTTTGACCGATTTTGGGTTAACCAGACGGGGTATAAAGTCGTGTAAATAAACAAAATGTGCAGAATAATCTGCTGCATTTATTTTTTGGATAAAACTTTAAAATGTTTTTTTCTATTACGAAAAATCATACAAAAATTTTTCTTCTAGTTGTTGGATTTTTCTGCTAACAAACTCGTTCGAGCGACTTGGAAAAGCTATGAGTGTACTAAATCAGACGTAAAATAAGCTGTTACTCATTATTTTTGTTATTGAAAAAAGTTAACAAAACTTTGTATATATCTTGTGTTGCACAACAGGACAATTTTTTTTACATATCTGACCCTCTATAATTTTGGGGGTTAGGGGGGCAAGGGGGGTTAGAAATTTCAAATATGAAGGTGGGTCATGTAATAAAACATTGAACAGCTTATTAAAAGAGAAACACAATGGCACAAACTAGAGCTTAATATCTTACTTCGTTTCAAAGTAATGGCCAATCAAAGTTCTGGAAAATAACATACAACCTTCTTATTTCTAATATTAACAAATTAAAAACCTGCTTTGATCCTATGATAACAATATAATTTTTCAGAACTTAGTCCATTACTTTGAAATGAAGCAAGGTACTAAGCTCTAGTTTGCGGCATTGTGTTTCTCTTTTAATAAGCTTTTCAATGATTTAGCACATTACCTACCTTTATATTTGAAAATTTTAACCCCCCTTGCCCCCCTAAGCCCACCAAAATCATAAAGGTTCAGATATGTCAAAAAATTTGTCCTGTTATGCAACACAAGATATATACAAAGTTTTGTTAACTTATTTTCAATAACAAAAATAATAAAGAGGGTTAAAGGGACTTAAAGAACACTTTATATACAATTTTTAATGACAACGTGTTTTGGGGGCTGTGATCGGTGCTGACTGACTACTCTCTATCTTAGGTTTTACAATAAGAGTCACTGCAATAGCTCATCTTTCCTATCAAAATTCACAAATAATATTCTCAAGTGACTAGTAAACTAGTTATTCCACTAGTCCCACTTGTAATTCTGATTCTGAAATACCTACTCTAGTAAAGTAGGCTTGTGAAATACTAGACAAAATCTTCAATTGAGTATTGAGTATGGTAATTATTATTTCTTCACTAGTTGAGCGAAACTTTTGGTAGCTATGTGTATTTATAAAATGTGGTTCAGTGACTCTGATTCAAGAGATGATAAAGTGATCATACTCGATGTGGAACACTTTACAATTCAATATGTTGCATCTGTCTATAATGCTCCTGAAACATGATTTGTTTTAAAAATACAAAGTTTTTTTAAATGTAGATATGAAGAACAACGAAATTATAATAATGGGACCTATGTGATTTCCCTTTAGACTTTACGTACCTGGTATAAGAGGTGTGCCTAGAAAATAACTTCAACGACACTAGCTTGCTCAGTTGGGAAACAGCCTTCGTTCGTATCAGACCATGTATCTACTACAACATTTTAACTCTCAATTTGCTATTAATTTAAATATTCTACAAGAAAAATACCAAAATAGAATATTACAAATAACAACTCAAAATTATTTACTGTCTAACGTTATCAATGTTAGACTAGAATAACAATATTAAATGCCTTCAATGTTTAAAGATTGGTAGAGCAACGAAAAATCTCAATCTCGGGTAAAGGTTAGTTACTTATTATGCTTATCGCCATTCCGACTATTGTTATATATAAAATATAATTACAACTTACAGTCGTCAATAGTCAATTGTCGTATAAATTCTTCAAACGACGGCCGTTTCGGCTTATTTTGCCATTTTCAAGTTAAAATTTGTTGGAAAACATCTTTAAGAAACAAGGATATACTACAGCATTTAAAACAGGATATAATTTACAAAGGGTGATTAACACAAACAGGAATAATAGAGACAAATTTGACATCACTGGTGTTTATGAATTATCATGCGCCGACTGCCAGATGAAATACATTGGACAGATGGGTAGATCATTCAAGACGAGGTTCAAGGAGCACATCCCCACTAGTAAACAAACTCTACGCCTACAAGGTGTTGAATCCAAATATACTGAACACCTTATCAATCTTAACCACAATTACAATACAATAGTCCATACCTTAAGAATACTCCACCACTGCGAAAAGGGCAAATTATTAAATGCTTTAGAACAATATGAAATATATAAAATGTTTAAAACTGAACCGCATACCATACTTAATGAAAAGCTTGGATTTGATTCCAACGTTTTATTTGATACAATTATAACAGAAACAGAGACCAAATAAATTCCCCCCCCACCACGTAATTGATAACAATCTATTGAAAATTGCAACCCAGTGAACTTTGATGACATCAGTACAGTGCGATACAGTGGGCCCACGAGACATGTGATTTCTTAATAGTAAATTTGTTTGTGTGTTTATTATAATTTATTCTGAATGTTTGTGTGTAAAATGTGTATATGATGTGTGACAACGGATTAATTCATCCAACAAATTGTAACTTGAAGTAAGCCGAAACGGCCGTCATTTGAAGAATTTATACGACAATTGACTATTGAGGACGGTAAGTTGTAATTATATTTTAAAGGTTAGTGCCGTCTTTTCCCAAAAAGAAACAATATAAAATAACACAAAGAAAGTAAATCTGGTAAAGAACTGTTAAAAAATGTAATAAATGAAAATATAAAGATGGTAGATAAAAAATGAGTATAACAAAATATAAATGCACATAAGTATATTATAATAAAACACAAAATAATCGTTCACGCACAAAATGTTACTAAATACACATAGAAGGAAATTGTCTATAATATCAAAATTGTTCTGATTAGATTCAAAGTTTATATTTATTAGTAGTTCAAATTCTAATGATAAATTATTTTAAATATGGTTAGAAAATATGGAAAGATTTCACCAAATTTTAAGATCTTCTAGTCTCTGACTTGTATTGGATCTTTAATTTCAAATATTAATACTTAATCATTTATTATTCATTAAATATCTTCCTAATGATCCTTCAAAGACAATCGGTTTTCTGTGCAATAAAATATCCCGCCGCTTCAAATATAAAGGTCTCAGTTTAAAGGTTTTTACAAGTATAATAAAATTTTAGGCCTTATTTGTTGAAGAGCAAACTTCTTTTTCTACACTATTTCTTCTTTCTTCTATAGATGGTTATGAATGTATATGCATGTTAAAAAAGAAATGAAATGTAATCATATTTAATTATAATTTGGATATGTTAAATGGGATTGGTTTAAATTTTTATGAAAATAAGATAGTGAATATAGAATATATAAAGTATAATTACTTGGACAAAATACGTGACTAACGCCTTATTACTTTTATTGTTCTACAATTTAGCCTTTATATTCGTTGTCTATTTTGCCCAAAATAATTATTTGTAATTTATAAAAATGCAGCTGATTACATAGACCAATATTAGGTGGGTTCGTGACGATACGCGAATTCGTGCCGTGACGAGCACGATGTCTTCTGTCGATTCGACTGGTTTACATTAAGTTTTTGTATTTTCCTAATTTATCGTTACTTTATCATATTTAGACTAAAGACCTTTTATATATAATAAAATCCATTCTTTTTATAGGCCGTCTTGGTTTTTTTTCCATTTAGAAGTTACTTCTCTCGACTTCCCGAGTTTATTCCGGTCGTTGTTTATCAACGCTAAGTGTCGTGGGTATCCATTCTTGATTGTAATTTAAAAGAAAAGTTTGAAATCTTGGTTCTTCCTGAATTGATTAATTTACTATATTTTGTTTATTAATATTTTGAATTGTTACACTACTGCACGTCGGAAAATGGTAGGTGTTTTAATTGAGCAATGTGTCAATGTGAAAATTTTAGTGAAATTCGGTAAATCAACAACAGAGATCTATTCTCTCTTACAACAATGGGGATGAATGGATGTCTCGAACACGGGTTTTTGAGTGGTATAAACGTTTCAAAGAAGGGCGAGAAGATATCAAAGATGATCAACTCCTAAGACGTTCTTCAACTTCGAAAACGGATGAAAACCTTGAGAAAATAGGCAATCTCATCGGTCAAGATCGCCATTTGAGTATCCGTGCAGTTGCCAAGACAGTATAGGAATCGACAAAGAATAAGTTCGACAAATATTATATGACATTTCAACATGAGAAAAGTGTGTTCCAAAATGGTGCCCAAAATCCTCACGCCTGAACAAAAGGACTCACAGATGGAAATTTGTTCTGATATTTTGAAAAACATCAAGAAAGATCCTTAACGATTGGAAAGAGTAATTACGTGTGACGAATCATGGTTTTTACCTATGACCCAGAAACTAAGTGCCAATCAATGCACTGGAAGAGTCCACATTCACCAAGACTGAAGAATGCTTGAATGTCCAAATCAAAATTTAAGGCTATGATGATTGTTCTTTTTTCGACGAATGGAAAAAAATGGTTGTTTTTTATACCATGGAATTCTATATGTAAATTGGGTTACTGAAGGTCAAACAGTGAATAAAGAATATTATGTTGAGGTTCTAGCCACTCTCCGTAAGCGAGCAAGACGAAACCGACCAGAGTTGTGAAAGAACAAGTCGTGGATACTTCATCAGGACAACGACCCAGCCCACACTACACTCACTGTTAAGTCATTTTTGACCGATCATGGGATCCCTGTGTTGGAACATCCACCCTACTCACCAGACCTAGATCCGTGTGAATTTTTATTTTTCCGAAAGTCAAGGAAGCTTTGAAAGGAACGAGATTTGATACAGTGGAAGCTGTGAAGGACCATGATCGTGCTTTCAGAAAGTTACTTAAAGCACGGTTTTGAACAGTGGAAAATTTGAATTGAAAGGTGTAAGGATAGTGGAGGGGAGTATATTGAAGCGGATAAAGTGAATGTTGTAAAGGAATAATAATAAAAAGAATTACACCAAAAGTCTCATTTTTTCTAGCCTACCTCGTACAAATTTTATTTTTATGGATGAAGAGGAAACTAAATTATAGGCTGTCGGCTAAAGAAGTAAATTATATCAGCAAAATACTTAAATCTTTTAAAAAGTATATTTTTTTAGAGTTTCTTCAGCAATTTAATTGCCTTGAATAACTAGACTGATGGAAAGGAATGGAGATTAATTTTTTAAACATGTCCAGTTGTTTTACCTTGACAGTCATATTTTTCTAAAAGTATAACTGAAAACTGTTTGACAATTATTGGTGTTAAATCTTCTCCTAAATCAAAAAAAATTTGATGATTTTCAACAAGGAAAATCCTTATTTCTCATAATTTACATAGTTTTCTTCATATTGCGAATGATGCACCACTTTTGAAGTTCTTGACAAATACAGTAATTTTTAGTTTTAAAATCACATTTAGTATTTAAAGAAGGTTTTGAAAAAAAGAAACCAATTAATTGTTAATGCAAATTTCAAGAGATGAATACATGAGTAAAACCTGTTTTTACAGGAAAAGATAAAAAAGATTGCCTCTAAAGAAAGAGTGTTGTTTATGCATTGTCATGATAGAATTCTCATTGTTTTTTTTTTTTTATTATTACATATACAATACTTTGTATAAGAAAGGCTTTAAGATATCTTGTAATTTAAAAGATTATCATTTTGGGTTGACTGATGGTAGGGCCTACAGTTATTACCAACCTTAGATAAATGTTATTTGATTTTGAAAAAAGGTCAAATTTTTTACGTAAAAAGTGAGAAAATTATAATTTTTTGTAATTTACTTTTAAAATGTCATGTGTTAAATTTAATTTTAATTTGATACTTACATTACAGACTCTAGTTTGAACGTTCAATGAATATTTTTGTGCTATATGAGTAGTGTTATGCTCATATGTACATGTATTTATGAAGTAATATCAACCTTGCAATAAACTGATTTCTGAAACACTAGCAAGATACAAAGAAGTAAGTAAATTTAATCCTATTCTAAAATTAAATTAAAACCAGAAAGATTATTCACAGAAAGTAAATTATTCCCCTAACTTCAAATTATAATCTTTATTTTGTCGTTTGAATTGTAAATTGTCAATTACTTTTAGAATTAATAGATATAATATAATAGAGACAGTGGCATAGCCAGGCGGTTTAGTGGGGGGTCAGAACCCCCCTATTGCCTCAAAAACAAATGTATTAAAATTTTAAAATCCAAGAATAACAATCAGAAAATAATAGAAACAATAACAGATTAAACGGTACATCAAACACGAATAAATACTAACAGTTTATTTAATTAGTAGTGTTAAAGCCCTCTGAGGATGGTGACTATGTCATTGAAATGTGCATTAGGGTAGTACATTAAACATAAGTGTTCATTAAATTTTTCTGTTATTGTTTTTTGTTCCTTCTATTTGTAGTTCGGAGTTTCATTCAATCATTGTGAATTTGTCGCCACAGTGCTCTTCAACCTTTGTAACCAAACTTTAAGCAGAAAGTGCTAGAATAAATTGAAATACGAGAATATAAGTTTTAAATAGAAAAACAAATATGGCTTATTGAAAGAACCAACTCTTACACTGTATACGAAAGGTCTTTGGCAAAAATCTAATATATGCATCAATAAGCCAAGAAAAATTTTAAATCGTGGACAAGCTATGTAAAATTTTCCAACAGTCAAACACCATTCTCAAGGTTTGGCCCGCCCACGAAAGCAATCACGCTTGTGATTGGCCAACGTGTTTACTACGAAATACAAATTTAACATTAGCTCCTCAACTAATGAATATAAAATTTAGATTGTTAGATGTAATAAGGAGTTATTTAAGTATTTTAGTCAATTTATTTGGTTAACAACATTTTATAATATCTGTAAAGAGGAAATCTATTAAAAAAAAAGAAACATTTTCAATCAAGTAACATTTTCTTACTCCTTAACACACACACACACTATCAAACCTAATCCCAGAAGAAAATAAGATCAAGTCAGCGCTAGAGGAAATTTCAAGAATGAAGAGAAAATAGCTTGATTGGAGATCATGATTGGAGATCATGATTGGGGAAGCCATAGACCAGTACAGAATACGATTTGTCTACTGAAGTTATTTTTTTAAAGCCAAAGTTCAGCTTCCCATCCTACAAAAGTATATAGGAACAGTCAATCTAAAGAGTATACAAGTAAATGATAAAGTGTTTGTGCGCCGCTATTTAAATTATTCAGCAATCAGAAAAGAATAGAAAAAAAGACTACAGATTGGTGAGATCGTTCCTATCTAAACAATCTTGATCAAATTTTTTATTTGATATAGACCATTTTATCAAACTTTCAACTTTATAAATATCAATCTAACACACTTTAATGCCTGACTAGAATATTATAACTCCTGTATATGAACTAGTGCATTTTGTCCTAGTGACTTATGGACTAGTACACACATACAGACATCAGAAAGACACTAATTACAATTTTCTTTTTTTTTTATTAAATTAACATCTTGTTCAGACATAGTTCATATGATATTTCATAGTTATTGTTATGATTGTTTTGATCTAACTTTGGGAAGAGTCGGCACCAACCTCCCGAGATGAAGTTTTCTTTTATGTTCAATAGACAGACTTTATTACTGTAATGAAATTAAACTAATAGTGCTAGCTGGAGCCTATATCGCAGAACCCCAACTGTTATGTTGAAATTGTATTAATATTTTGTTACCGGTACTTTTATAATTTGTTTTCTTTTACCTGTGAATTTTATTAAGAATTTTATAATTGTCAAATACTGACAAACAGGAGTCATCTATTATAGTTAAAAGTTGTTATGGATAAATATAGAAATTTGTTTTTATGTACCGGTACTAACTGCAAGTTGGACAACCGATCAAAGATTTTCTTAATGTTAATCCTTGTACTAAGATAGTTTATTTCATCGATTAATAATTAAAAGAAGCAAAACTTCAGTTTCTTACATTGTTACTTGTGTCTGTTAATTATTAATTTTTCTTTTATTCTATTATGACTTTTTTCATTTTATTTTCTAAAAGAAGAAGTAAATTATTAATTATCCCGAACTTATTAAAATTCCAATTATGACACTACAATTTGTGGATTTTCTAAAGCAAAATAAAAAATAATGCACTCCTCAAACAATTTATAGGGTGTTTGTAAACCTTACATTTTTTATACTATTACCGATAACCCCATTCCATTCAACAATCCTGGATACGCCACTGGGAAGAGAGAAAATTGAAAAACGATAAAGTAATTAATTATAACAACAGATTTATTTTTACATAGAAATTAAAATATATAATTATGTACTTATCTCTAGACAGATTTACAATCATAATCTAATCATATTACATCAAAAGTAGATTGAACATGATTTTAGAAACAAAGATTGCTAAAGTTCTTGTTAGATCTATAAATACACTTAAAATAGTGATAGATTTATAATTTTCTTTTATATATGTCACAAAACTTCAAGTCTATTTAAGTAAAGTCCAAGAGTTCATTTATTTGCAAAATTCTGTATATTAGAATCCTTTTTGAAATAATTGATCTAAATAATTTACACAAATTAATTATCTATAATTAATTGTTTTAAAACCATCAATCACCATTAGGAGCTTGCTTAAATAGATGACTGGCATTATTATCTTTTTGTAATATTTTACTTTGTTGTTGTTCTTGAAACATTAATTAATTTGTTTATAGTTTAGTTAACATATGTATTTTATTTAGATCTTTTACATTTTATGATAACATCAGCTTTAAACCACATATATAGTTGGTCAACCTTCTAGCAGTGCACACCGATTCCTCGCGGCAACATATTTTTGTTGAAAATTATGTGTGTTTGTATTTGTGAAGTGTTTTTAATATAATTCATGACGACCTGACCTTCAGAGAAGCCCGATGATGGAACATAAATACCGAAACGCGTAGCCAGAATAAATCCGAAGTCACACGATGGATATACAAAGGTAAATATATAATTTTTACTCACATATATGTGTTAACAAAAAATAATAATTATCAATTTAACACTAAATGTTTAAACTTTCCAATGCATTTATTTGTATACAAAAAACATTTATTAAGAACCACAGTACGCTTTGCAAAGTTCCAGAAAACAGAAAAGTGAAAAAACTTTGTTATTTAAAATACATAAAACACCTGTCACAAAATTAAATATACATTTCTTTTACGTTTTAGAAACAAATAAAATCCAACATACCAGCAATAAAAATAATTTATATTTACATCTGTGTTCAAGATAATTATTACATTTTCATCTTAGTAAAGCTAATGCAAATACTACAAAACTATACTTACTTATTAGTGGTAGTCTAACTGGATTGTTTATAAATATATATATATTTACTTTTTACAATCTGTCGTACAATCCTTGTTTTTTGTCGTTTTTATATGATGGCCGTTTCGACTATTTTAATCAGTCATTACCAAATATCCAGCTGTTCGCACACTGGGAACTTTGTCAAAATTAAAACATTTAAAACACTTACACATACATAAAACACTTAAATGTACATTAAAAACATATAAAGTTAAAATCACATTAGAACCGCAGCAGAAAGTATTCGGCACCGTGTTCAGTTCAAACTCGTACTGTCCACGACGAACTCGCAGGTCATATAAAAACGACGAAAAACAAGGATTGTACGGCAGATCGTAAAAGGTAAATATATAAAATAATACTGTAGATAAAACTGTAGACAATTTAAAAGTTAGCAGTTTATACAAATATGTTAGAGTGTTTAGAAAACAAAGTTATATTTTTTTAGTTGTAGGCCTACTCTTTGGGTACCTTTTTATTTTGTGGAAATGACTTGATTGAGGTTGATAAACAGACTTAGCCATTTTACATTCACAACATATATTGGACGGACTATAATAACAGTCTTAGTTTTACAAGGCCTGTAAATGTAATTTGAATATAAACCTACTGAAATTTGTTAGCATATTTCTTTGTTATTCAATAAATTGTTTTTATGTACTAATTCATGCTGTTTATAAATATAACAAAATTATCAACATTCAGTTTATACTATTGTATTAATAAATATAAGCTATTCACTACTGGAGTTACTTACAACATGAGTAAATTAATCAGAGTAAAGTTGGTAGTCTGATGTAAATAAATAGATATATATGAGTATATATACGTAGTACGTTTATGAAACAGTTAGTTATAGTTATTTTCATGTTCTGTTAATACTTCTTTTAGATTTAGATTTGATTTTAAAAATTTAATAACTTAGCAACTTTTCCGGCACTACCGGTACTCAATTATAACTTGTTTTGAAAAAGCTCAAATTACAACCGGTTTAATATCTATATGGCTTATATATGACTAAAACAAAACCCTGCTTGGTTATATTTTATTTGGCTTTAATTATATTATTGTATTAGTAATCTGAATAGTATTAATAACTTTACAAAGTTTATAGATCATTCATTGTGATAGGCTTACTTAAATCCACCATAAATGTAAGTATTAAAAGACCATGAAAAAGTATACCTATTTCCTATCAAGCATCCAACTATGTATACACACTTACCATATACATTAATATTATCTTTAATTGGAAAAATGTCTTTAAAAATGTATTTCTTCTACCTTGAAAAAAGAAATAAAACTGCCACAACAAACGGAACTATATATAAAGATTTTTGGTATATTGAAATCGCAGAGTTTCTGCCGCCTAAACCTTGTTGATTAGGCTCGTCTATATCGTTATCGATCATCATTTGCTTTCCTGGCCTCGATGGGTACCAAGGAGTTTCTGTTTGATACCTTCCTGTGACCGTCCATGTAGACCCTGTTGTGGTTTCAGTTGTAGGATAATTCATCCCTCTTCCATAACTGGATCTTGAGTTGCTACTTTCAGAGTGCGTTGATATAGTGCCAGAAGTGATAGTTTCTTCACTGGTCCGGCCTCTTCCTGGCCACCATGACTGCGAAGCTGGTATAGTCCAATCAGATGTTTTGCTTGTAGTGCCTGCTGTTAAGAAGAAAATTTACATAAGTATTATAATTATACATTTTGTACTTTGATTATCATTTTTATAAACCTAATGATGTTACGTCACAAATTTCAACATGAGAATTTTATTAAATTATAATTTAATTACCTACTTTATTGTATGTCATTTACATTTTGTAAAAGTAAAAGAAGTCTAAACATTCATTTGAAAAATACAGCTGAATATGTCCACTTTTATCAAACAATAATATTATACTGTGTTTGTATTATTTTTTATATTAATACCAACAAATTGGGAAAGGGTAGGGCGTATATTTTATATGTTTATAGTTACACAAAATAATTTTAACAATTTTATTTCAACTATATAAATAGATATACAAATACAGAAGAAAGCAGGTTTATGGCAGAAGAAAGCTTAGAAAAACTTGTTAGTATTCGATTAAACTTCTTTATAAGTTTAAAAATTGTTTTTTTATAAAACTTAGAGCTAAATAGTTTTAAAAATTAATCATATTTTGTTTATTCCTGGAAGAACAGAAAAATGCCTTCATTTAAAAAATGTTTGCATTGATTTTAAATTGTGGTTTTGAGAAGATGCAAAATTGAATAAGAATGTGTTCAAAATGACAGCCCATTTTAAATAATATTTTAATTAATATCTATTTATGGAGGAAGATCAAAAATATTGCTCATAGGGGTGGCGTAGTATATTTGTTAGTTCGCACTTCTAAGTTTTCTACAGTTGGAACTAAATTCAAGTTTGATTTGCATGTTTGTGTACACCTATTATATTTAATAATAATATTACCTTAATAAAGTCCATCACATGACTTCTTGTCATAATTGGACTTGGTAATGTTAGCTTTTATGGTTGGGAAGATATTCTTTGTAATGTTCACTGAATGCTCTCGCTGTCTGACCTATGTAGAATTTATTATAATCCTGGCAATAGATTTTGTAAACTCCGGACTATTTTCAGTTGATGTGTGAGTTTTACGTTTAAGTGGGTTGATAAATTATTTGTTGTCAGACACTTATAGAAGACAAATAGAGATAACCATCGATAGGGCTTTTTACGTAATACCGGCAGTATTTCACCTACATACTACGATAGTGATAGGTTGCGCAACTAGTGAAATGAGTTGCGCGATTTTGTGTTAGTTTTGTGTATACTATCTATTTTTTTTCATGTGCGATGATCCCTTTGGAGTGATTAAGACTTGGAGATAGAGTTACAGCTCCAAAACTTGTCGTCTTAAATGATACGAGAAGAAGTCATGTGCCTGACCTTATTAAGGTAATATTATTAGAAATTAAATTAAAGGTGCTCAAGTTTGAAACTAGTTACTGGCATTCAGCTTAAGTGTGCTTCGCTACTCTAACATTTTGATTAGTTTAACTGGCATAAAGTTGAATTAGTAGTATATATTACCTACACAGAACATAATTAATATCTATGTTTGGTGCTTCCAGAAAAGTTTTGTAAAAATAGCAGAGCTGATAATACAAAAAAAAATTAAATTTTTCAATGATTTCTTACGTCTTGTATGGCTTGGTTCCGATTCCCAAGTAGGCTCACTTTCAAAGTCTGTAGATTTACTGTTAGATGCAGTTGACTCAATTGATGGTCGAGTGTTCAGGACACTTGTTTCTACTATTGTGCCATCGTCTGTTCTGCCAGTGTAATAGAAGTCAGCTCCTGGACAGTCTCTAGGGCTGGGTCTGCAATTAGTAGTTTTAATTAGTGAAATTGTATTTATAAACATATTTCAATTAGCCTCACTTTTATAAATTAAAATTTTACAATCTTACTTACACATAGCTTACACATTGGTCTCGTAGGAAACTAAGAGCTTTATCTAACATTTGGTGAGCGAACGGCCCAGCGTCTTGTTCACAAGTTCTACTTGTTTGATCTAGTACGCACTCTCGAAATCGATGATGTGAACTATAACATTATCATACAATTTGATTAGAATAAATCACATTATTAGAATGCTTATTGTCTTTTTAGAAAATTTAACAATGGTAAGAAACTCTTTATGTCTGTTTTTGCAAAGAAATTGGGGAAGAGTCACTTAATGTAACTTATTTGGTAATTTTTATTGAACATTATTAAATACAAACTCCATACTAAATATGAACATCCTTGATCTTCAGTAGACTATAACTGAAGAGTTTGATAGAAATCTAAGTTCTAGCTTTTGATGAGTTAAATTACAGAAACTGAGTCAAAGTCGCAGATGTAAGAGCTACACTGATAAATAAATAAATATTTTGTTTATTGTTGTAAATAAACTATAAATAAACATTCGGATAGAATGTGATGTTAAATATATATAAATTAATGGTCTCTTTCAATAGCTTAGTTTTAATGCAAAAATTATGTTTTTATCAGATCCAAGGACTGCTTTATATATATATGGGATTGCAAACATAATTTTTTAACCTGCATATTTTCTCTAATTAATGAAAACACACATGCCTTACTATTTGTCCATACCAATCTCGGAAGCATTTAAAATTTTGCTATTTAAAAAAATATTTCCAAAATATGAATGGATTTTTAAAACCAAACCTCAATGCATAAATAAGGACAAGCTACATTTGGAAATTTGGAGTGATTTTGGTCTTTGTTGCTGCTTTAACAGTTGAAGTTTTAAATTACTTTCAACATTTACTTTGCATGGTTTAGGCCTGTACTTACCAACAAATCGTGATTCTATTTGTCTGTCCTGCTGAGACCTGAGCTACAAGATTTCTGTAGTGTCGACCGCAATGAGCATCTTCAGTCAATGTTGCCTTCATACACTTTGCGTGTTTCAAGTATTCTGTATTCAGTAAAATATTAAACCAAGTATAAAAATCTTATAAAATCTATAACATATTGAATTAAATTTTACACATAACTTTTAAAGGCAAGGTTTATTAGTTACGGTAGTGAATACCACCCTCGGACAAAAGAGATAAGCAGCCTCTGGTGGACAAAGGCCCTCATTGTGAAATCATATTGAACATATTGAAACCTTTAATCCAACTATATCTAACTATAGACATGAACATGCACCTTATGTAAGATACCTACCAAGTGATGTGACAATAAGTTTTGTGCACTCGGATTTTCTTACAAAACGCCCTGAGTTCAAAGGTACAGTGTCATATGAACTACACAGAAAAATGGTTAAGAAACAAAAAATTTCATTTGCATCCCTTGGTCATGAAGAGTGCGAAAGATGTGAGGAGTTTAAATTACACGGCCACGCCAAATCCACTATTGACGGAAACTTCGAAATTTGCAAAATTTGGTGTGAGCATGATAGATTAGTATTAAAATCTTGTGAGAAATACAAACAGTTTTCAGAAGGGCAGGATGATAATTTGTTTTTTTCAGCAGATCTACAAAAGGTAATAATTTACCAAGAATCAAAATGTTTGAGAGTGTTTTATTTACTCCTAGGTTAGTTGCATACCACGAAACATTTACTTCTGTTGGCAAGTGTTCTGGGCTAAAACCACATGCCATTTCCATTTTATTGTGGCATGAAGCCCTATCTGGGCTTAACAAAGAAGATATTGTTAGTGCCATTTTTAGTGCTTGTTTACTTTTTAATTTATGCTGTTAATTCATTCATGTGAGTTGAGTGTTTGATGAAATAAGTCTTTTGTACTTCAAACCTGGCCAGACAGAGCAGACAGCTTGTATTTATGAGCGCAGACAGCTTTTACCACCGAGTAGAGTCATCATAAAAAAAAAAAAACAGAAGAAAACCTAAGACTTTGTGGACTTTGTTTCTGCAGTATCAAATGCTAACTTTGGACATGTTGAAATCCTCAAAATGCAAGTTAACGAGTTTTACGAGTGGCTAGATTGATCATCTCAACCAAACCTAAAAGTGACCGGTCGACATTGGCGCCCATACCTGTGGGCAGAGGCCCTTTATCTCCCAGCGAAAGGAAAATATATATATTATTAATTATAGTCAGGAATTTTCCTTTTAAGAGATTCATACTAAAATATGTTTTAAATGTTATATGCTGTGGGGAGGTGAAAAATTTCCCTGGACTCCAAAGGAGGCGAGGGTATTCCTTAATTCCCATAATCCGGTCTAGCCCCCCCCTCTAGAAAATATCATATGGGCGCCCTTGCCGGTCGACCTTACCTAAGAGGCATTGTAGAAGTGAAACGATACGGGGTGCATATCACTGCAGTATAAATATGACTATGACGATAAAGAATTTAAAACTCTAGACTTTTTAAAGAAAAAACACATGAGTAAAATACCCTTACCCAAGCACAACAGACGCCCCAAGGGTTCCAAACAGTGAAAAAAGACTGTATTCTAAAAGAATTAAAGTCAGTTTTACTATAAAATAGAAGAGCTCTTTGGCAAAACCTGCCTGACACAGTATAGAAGAAATTCTTGTCATAAAGAATTCACATGACTAATTTAAGTTAAAATTAGTTGTTTAATTAATAAATTATTTAATATTCTCAATGAATTATAATGCAACACATGCTGCATGTTTGTTTCATTTGTTACCTGAATCATGCTCAAAATGCTACGCATAAATGCAGTATGTGCTTTTTCTGGAGGTTGTAATAAAACCAAATTTTTTATAATTTTATTTGAATTTTACGCATATTTTACTACTATAATTGCTAAAAATTTTAAATAAATGCTTATAGTTTGACCAGGCTGGCTAAAAAACTTTGGCTTCATTTTCCTCAGTTCCTAGATTTAGTAGATACTGCACTCTTCATTAGCAGATGCTAAAGGGAAAAAAAGGTTTTGGGAAATATCTAATCTTCTAAGTTAAAAGTAACATAGATTATCACTAGTACATTCTTCTTATAAAAAGAAATTTATATTCCTTCAACATTTGGTATTTTCAGCTCTATGGCTCATAACACAAATTAGAGGGGAAAATTCTGTTAAAACTTTTCTTTGGCAGGTCTGTAATGTCAACTCTGCAGTATCTTCTGGTATCCGTGTTAATTGAATTTGATTTTTTCGGTCACATTAAAACATGATTTAACAGAATTTTACCTTTTAAATCATTGTTGTTAATTACCAACAAGATACGGACAGATAAATCTTGTTGTTGTTAACAGTTATGGACAAGATGTATCAAATTTCTGTTCTTCAATCATATAGCAAATGTTTTCACTAATAGGTACATTAAGTAGTAAATTATATCTAATTTGTATAATTAACTTAATTACAATTTACTGAACCGTTAAATCAAATCTCACTGAAAGTTGACTTTAAGAAATAAATACTTATTAATTGCTATTGTTGATTGCTATTGTTGTGACCACATTTTTAATATCAAGAAGTAAAGATTTTACAACTTTGCAAAGAAACTATATACTTCAAATTAATAACCTAGACAGACAATTTATGAGGAAGATATCAACAGGATAAGGTGATTCTGATTTGGTTTACACAATTTAAAGCTTATTACTATAATTATTTTTCTTAAATTGGGAAGCATTTTATTTGATTTGTTATACATAAATTGTTAGTTCTCTTATAATTACCTATTTAGTTCTAAATTTGACTAACTTTTTGATGTTTGTAATATTAATTTTATTTTAGCTTTAGAGTTTATTATTGTTAAGTAATTTATATGTTTTAATTGGGGCGTTTAAGCAGGCCTAAGTTAGTCAAAACTTGGATGTCGAAAGGTCAAGGAGGTGGAGAACACAAAGGAGGAGATATCTATTGCTCTCAGAGGTGTAGCGTACCCATTGCACCCAAGACCTTTAGAACCCATTGCATATCAGGTCAGGGACTGGCACTTATCAACAGAAGCTTCCCTATAAGACCACAAGTACATAATGTTTCAACTAGAAACATCAATCACCCATTTACAGAGATCCGAGGGCGATTGACTAGGGGTGCCGAACAACTGTCAACTGTGCTTGGGTCCATGGCGGGAGGAATAAAAACCTTTTCATCACGGACTGATATCAGGACAACTGCCCCCTTGGTAGCAGGAGAAAATATTTAAGAAGGCTATTTAGCGCCTTAAAGCAGAGTGGAGATTTGAGAAACTACCATTCACTTTCACATCATACAGTAAAACTATCAGACAAGCTAAACTTGAATCCTGGAAGGCATTTACCGATAAAATGATCAGCCTGTAGACCTCAACAAGTCATGGCTACAAAACCACATAATTCCTTTGGCACATAATGGGATCCAACAGGAGATTACACTAAATCAGCAGGAGACATGCTCAAGTGGAAATGAACACATTTCCACGAATGTATAAGCAGTGACAGTGCAGATAGCAATCACAGTCAAGCTGGTCTCTTGCATCTGGGGCAGACTGGAAATTAACCAAAAGCCTAGTTTGATCCTAAATTAAAATGGGCGATAAACAAATCCAACCCTTTTAAATTCCCTGGTAAAGATGGCATCCATCCAGTACTATTGCAGGAAGGAGCAGACTCCCTGATCCAACTGATCTGCAAGCTGCCAGAGATTCCACAGGCTTGGAGAGCTAGCAGAGTGACATTTATTTCTAAGTGTGGCAGAGCATAGTTACTCAGATGACTAGTACTACTCTAGTAGTAGTAGGTCATGGCTACTAGAGAGAACCTACAGTACTCTCACCTCTGCTGTGGAGTGTGAAGGTCGTTTGTCTTTTTAAGGAAGTCAGTCAATCAAGAACATACATTCAATGCTAAGTAGGTGACATTCCAATCTTGGACATTGGAAAAGTGATGACACTGTCTCGGAAATCATCAACAGAAGTCTCAGATGTGTAAAAAACTTGTTTGTAAGGGAAGGGTTGAAGGTCAATCCTAGCAAAACCACCATAGTTTCCTTAGAAAAGGAACTTAACAGACTTGAACAGGTTATCCATGGACAACAAGCTGAGCACTTTCAGGTCAAGTCAGTCAAGTATCTTGGCATAATTCTTGACCAAAATCTGACGTGGAATGCACACCAAGACAACTTCATAAGGCGAAATGGGTACGATTTGGGTACTCAAACCTTTGATAGGCTTTGCTTATATAATCGGTGATTAGATCCCAAATCACACATGTAGCAATAGTTGGAAGGAAAAAATCTGTGAAACTGCTGCAGGGAATAAACTGGCAAATCTGTAAAGACTAATATGCCTATGCGTAACCGGACTCCTGCCTCGATACAACATCCTGTATCACCTATATAAAGTCGGAGGCTAGTCTGCATTCAGAATAATGAGTGTAAATTAATGGTGGAAGGGCATTACGGAACATGACACTCCGCATAGAAAAAACTGTACTTAAAATTTAGTGTTGGACAAGAAATCTGAAGTTATGTACACAAAGTATTCCTTTAGCAGCCCTTTCTCAGTTATCCTTGGAAACTGAGAAGACTAGGAAGGGAACAACACACCAAGAATCGCTAAAGAAACTTAGTCTGGTAAAAAGAAAGTTGGGGACTCGGACTGTAGCGTATCTCCAGGGACAAATTAACTAACTCCCAAGCTAAACCAAGTGATCAAGTTGATAGAATAAATTTAGAACACAAAATCTCACAACTAATACGTTTATTAACTCAAATGCATTTCAACGACAAAGTCGCCATCTTCAGTGATGCACGAGCTACAAAAGTCAAACTAAAACAATTTATTCTATCAAGTATATCTTCTCACAAGTCAAGCTCAATATTTATTTACACGTGTTTAAGCTAAACCATCAGTTCAAAAGAGTTGTTGCATTCAAAACTGGACACAGTCACTTCAGGAAATATTTAGCAACAGTAGGAGCCTTAACAGAGTTCAAAGTCCAAGAGTCTGCAAGACACGTTATCTTTGATTGTGAGATGCTGGAGCACAGACACAGAAGGCTCCTTGGAATCCAGCAACCAGGAGACAAAGACGACATGAACTTGTTGGGGAAAACTCTGGACCTCACAAGAGGTACAGCTTTCTAGCTAGCTAAGGACAACATCAAAGGGGCACAATAAACTTAAAGTTGATGTACCATAAGTCTCCTCCAATGCAGAAATCCAGCCCAAATTAATCTAATGTAATCTAATGAGTTTTAATTCTAAGATGCAGATTTTTAAATTTTAAGTTTAG
>JAGFPH010000022.1:242868-313571 GCA_018207615.1 Philaenus spumarius
GTTTGTAATTTCTGTTTTTAAGTGTATTAAACAATGCTGATCAACAGCTCTTTGCCTTACAAAAAGAGAAAAGGATTCTTAAAAAGTTCTTGTGTAGTTAGGTTATAAGTGTATGTAAGAAGAATGTATAAAATTAAATAAGGTACATCAATAAAAATAATTGTAGAAACAAAATAGCGATAAATAATTAGAATCTTATATTTTAATTAGCGAAAGGTATATTTATACAGTTAAGGTATAAATAGAAACATTTATCAAAGTAGACCTTTTGACATGCGGTATATACTAAAACTTTTTAATGGTTCTTCATACTGGTTTATGTATTTATTTATTGACTTCATGTGGATCATTATAATTTTACTGCACAGTAGATTACCTGTTTGATAGTTAGGCGTAGCACATAGTTCATGGATCATGTCCACAGGATTTTCAACAGCTTTGTTAAATTCTTTCAGCCGATCATCAGAAAAGCACTTCTCTGTGTAAGTCTTGACACAGTTTACAAACTGTACCCATGTTCTGAAATTGGGAACTAATTAATTACACTTCTAGTAATGCAAAACAAACTACAAAACACCGTTTAAAAATATCAAGTTGGTCCACCAAGAGTTTTCTTTTTTTTTAACCCCCGACGCAAACAGATGGGTGTTATAAGTTTAATGTGTGTATCTGTCTGTGGCATCGCAGCTCCCAAACTGATGAACTTTTTTTTTTTTTTGTGAAAGGTGACTTGATTGAGAGTGTTCTTAGGTATGATTCAAAATACCTGTTCAGCCATTCGGGGGCTTTTAAAATTTTTAATTTATAAGTGAGATATGTGGAAATCTATTTTGTATTATTATAATAGTATATATTATCTTAGAAATAAGGAGAAAAGGCAGCTTCGCTGAATACCAGAGTGTGAAGCTTAAGGAACCCTGTTTGAATTCAGGTGAAGTCCAAAGATATTTATTTAGTTGGAAAAAAGGCAATGATAGCTCGTCGGTGCATCTGCATTAAAAAAAGTAAGAAATGTAATAGATGCAAGCTTAAAAACGCTTTTAACACTGCTAGCTGGAAGGATATGCTGTACGCCCTCGAATATTCATTCGGAGTGCCAGAATATCTATTGCGGATGGCTGTTGAGAGCTATCTTAGAGACAGAGTGCTAACATATAACACCGTAGAAGGACCATGGCGGAAAATTATCACTGCTGGTGTTGCACAGGAATCAATTCGGGGATTCGATCTGTGTAACATTGCCTCAACGGGATCTTCCGTTTGGAAGTGTCAGAAAATTCTTTTCTGAGACATGTGTGTACTTGGATAGAAAATCACGGATTGCTCCTCGCCATAGAAAAAACAGAGATTGTCCTATTGACCAGGAAACGAATTCCCATCAACGTAAACATGCAAGTTGCCCAGAAAACGATACAGTCTAAAGAAGCACTTAAATATTTGGAAGTAACCCTGGATTCCAAATTTCCTTTTTCCAATTGTTTCAAGTAAGAGACCGAGAAGGCAGAGAAAGCCAGAAGTGCTCTCACCAGATTAATGGTAAGTTTAGGAGGCCCTACTGGAAATAGAAGAAGACTGCTCATGATGGTGACACAGTCTATCCTTCTTTATGGAGCATAAATCTGGGTGGACTTTCTCAAGCTGAAAAAGTTTAGATCAAGTAAAAAACGCATAGCGAGTTTTTACAGGACAGTTTCAGAACCTACGATCTTGGCGATTACCTAATGATCTTTTGGCAGAGGAGAAAAAAATATCTATGGAAGTCAGGCGGAGGTGGGTAAAAATCCGGCATCAACTGAAGCTAGAGAGATTATTAAATGCCGGTGGCAAGATTGATGGAATAAGGACCAAAGAGGTAGATGGACAGATAGGCTAATAGTATAGATAGATTCCACGTTTAATCGTGGTTTTGGAGAAGTAAATTTTTTCCTCACTCAATTTCTCACTGATCACTTATATTTCAGATCATATTTATATAAGATGGGGAAAATAAGTAGTCTGGAAAGCGTGTATGGGGAACCTCCACCATAGAAGACGTCAAATCCACCTTTTTCAAATGTGAAAGATTGGCTGCAGAGAGACTAGAGTCAGAGGTAGGACCTATAAACCCTGATAACATCATCGGAGTTATGCTGCTGGGCAAGAAACAATGGAAGAAAGTGGCAATCTTTACTTAAACATTGCTCAGACAAAAGATGTTGGAAGAGAACTTATTAATGGCCCAATAAAAGCTGCCTAACATACAAGATGAAGCCGTAAGATGGCGACAAGTGGCTCCATGCCGAAGTAATGCGGTTCCAGTGTGGGTTTAAGCCTGGAATAAAGCGGTCACTTAACCCCCCGATGGTGCCTAATGCATTCCCTACTCTATAAAAAAATATGCAAGCTACCTAGGTGATGTATGATCAGCACCTTACTTCACTGTAATGCTAGTACTCTCAAGTAGAGTTTGTTATTATTTTTATCATCCTAATTTCTATCAACACAGCAAATCATTAGCTCTGAGTCAAGACTATTAAAATCAGTTTAAACAAATGTCTTTAAGTCACTATCCTCGACCTTAGAATAAAAAAAATTATAAATTAATTATTTTAAAAAGTGGAGAAAATATAACATTATAATATAGTTTTAGACTTTGAATTGCTTTGGTAGCTTTTAAGATAATTTTAGCAGCATTTTTCTTTCTCTGTACAGATTCAGTTTTAAAGAGTTTTAACGTACTATATTCAAAACAATTTCTAGCAAAAACTTTCAACTTCAAATAAAAAATCTACATTGTTTTTTTAATGGAAGATGATTCGGTAGTAATAGATTCTGTGAAATGTGATAATTATAAATATTACAAAAATAAAATAATTTGATCACATAGCAAAATTGTTTTGTATTATTGCATAATGTTCAACTTCATCTTCGTCTTCAAATTTTGTATCTAAATAACACATGTCCACCTTCATATTTACGAAAAATGTTATATTAAAAATGGCGAAGAGATATTTGAAACATAAGATTTAGTAGTTTTTGGCTATCCGTAAACCACTACTTGTCATCTCGTTCTATTTTTTATTCATACACAGATTTATAATACTAAACTGGTACCTTACATTTCCCCCACCCTTTACATTTAAAATTTATATAATGTATAAAGTGCTTCATAATATTAACTATTACCGATTATATATTCAAATTATAAAATCAACATATCAGTTTTTACCTGCAAACTTGATCGACATCAGCCATGTTATCAGGGTAGATAAGCCGAGGATCTTTGAGCAGAGGATCTGCCAACTTGAAGCAACTTTGTTGATACTGTTTTGTACATTGTGTTGATCCCAAACTCACATCTAAAATAGAATAAGACATTATACGACTTGAAATGTATTAAATACATAATATATATATGAATAGGTATCTACTATAATATAATAATTCATTCAAAACGACACAGACAGAATGAGAAGATGCAGTGGAGAGTGAAGTCTGCCTAAAGTTGTACTAAGAAGACACAGCTTTTTTCCTTTAAGCAGGTTTTTTGGGTCAGTAGTGACTAATGTAATTTTGGGTTTATTTAACGGATTTGTATAGTTAAATTCATTTCGCCTACCTCGTGAATACTAACTGTAAGGGGACCATGCGACTTAGCTAATTTGACATTCTGACAACATCCGAAAGCTTCGGAGCAGTGGACATAAGGACCTCCATTCCTTAAGAAAAACTTGCCATTACACTGGGCACTGAATTAGCCGATATCTACAGTAAGGGAACGTCACAATAACTATAAGCACAATCTGTTGTGTGTTTAAGTTGCCGAAATAAATAAAGCAATAATTTTAAAACTATTCAAATGTGCTTATTTGCAGTTAAAAAGTAAAATAATTGCTTGCCTTACAAATTTGTACAAGTTCACAATAATTTCTACCATGCAGCTGAACCGCTGATGTGAGTTGAGCGAATTTCCAAAATTAAGTTTGTATGTTTTAGGGTTTCAACCAACTATTTGGGAAATTGATCTACTCACGAAGGCGCTGAATAGCTGCCTCTGTGTACGAAATACATTAGTAGAATTTGTTTACACCTAAGCTGGAGTCTTTGACTCACACGCTCCTTCTTCCCACTCGCAGCGGAAGAACCCGGTTTGCAAGTTTGCACCTCGACCTTGCAGCCTCGGGTTGTGGACTACTTTGCTTCTTTCGCAGAGTACAAACTCGGTCATCGGCCTCGGATTAGTAGATGCCCTCCACGGTAAAATTTCTTACATGTAACAGGTACTTTTATGATATTTCACGTTTTGATCGATTTTGAGCGACTCAAGCAAACTATAAAGGTCGTGTAAAAACATAAAATGGGTAGAAAAATATTCTACATTTACTTGTTGTAAATAAAACGCTAAAAAAGTTTCATGATCGTACAAAAAGTCTCGATAAATAGTTACTTACGGTTATAAAACATGCTTCCGGTTGTTAGATTTTTTGGCTAACAAACTCGTCCAAGTGACAAAGACATCCAACAGGTACCAAATCGGACTTAAAATTTAATGCGGCCATTAGAGTAGGAACACATATATTCATATACAGAATTTATGTAGCTAATTTTTAATGACACCTCAAAACCTGATTTAGGGACCATGATCGGTGCTTATTTACTACTCCCGACCTTAGGTCTTACCATAAGAGTCGCTGCAATTGCTCATCTTTCTTATGGAAATTCGCTAATAAGAGTTTATATAATTGTACATAATGTGTGCTCCTTTCCAGCTACAGAAAAGTTTGTGGAATTTATACCGTGTGAATCAGACCACTCGTGCGCAAAATAAGTTTCCGAGGCTCCATTTTTTTTTGAAACGGTTAGAAATAAAGTCAAACTTTAAATACTAAAAATATAATTTTTTTTATGACCTTTTCAATGATGTGCTTCACGACTAGCGTTACTAACTGGAGTTTTGAGTTGTTTGGTTCAATCGCAATACATTGTGCATGGGTGGTCTAATTCACCCTGTATAAATGCTGTTGTTTATGTCTGTAGTCAGAGTTTTTAATGTTTAGTAAACAAATTATATTTTGTGCAATTGTTTAGAATATCTAGGCTCAATGAGTAGTTAACACTAAGTCCTTAATTATTATAATTTACTGATCTTGTTAAATAATCAGAGATTTACAGTTTCGAAAAAATCGTCCATTTATTCTAGTGAACAATTTATTTATCATGTTTTCTCAGTTTTGTATTTCTTTGACACTTTCAACTATTTAGAAATTGTTATCAATTCAGATAAGATGTACCTAGGTTTAATATTGTGCTATTGAATTTTTACTATTGACCTAAGATACTTAATACAATTCCATGTTAAAATGAAATACAAACACATTATTTTATAAAATTCACATTTCTTGTAAATTATAGAATTTCAGCAAATATTGTGTTTATTGAATATGCTATCAGAGCCGTAGCGGTTTTATTGGTGCCCTAGGTAAACTTTAAATTTGTTCAAGTCAAAAAAGTTTGAGATTTTCATTTAGCAAACTGTAAGATTTAACCCGTAAAACAGTTGCATCCAAAAAATTTAGTAAACATTTAGTAAGAGTGTGATTTACTAAATTAGTTACTAATTTAACTGTCTTAATACCTCATGAATGTAATAACAACTAATCAAATGAAGAAAACAAAATATATAGACTAGATTGAACCAAGAAAATGTTTGTTTGAATTAAATTACAGATTTTACAAATTTGTTTAACAAATAGTAATTATTATGGTTAGTGTTAGATGTTTGCTCCAAATATCTAATATTTAGATTTAAATATTGTGCTAAACAATCTGAAATAACCAAAATTTAATTAATTCAATTTAATTCTGTAGTTGCTGATTAAGGGTCGGCTCTAGTTGTCGGCCATGTTGGCTGACACTCCATAACACCAATGTTAAATTAAAATCGAAATTTTTCCTTTATTTTTTATCGGATAATTATTATGAACGATATGTCATTTTAAAGCTATGGCCAATATGCATGCAAATGGCTTTTTCAAAACTAAGAAAAATGTTTTATTTAATATTTAAAACATTGATTTTTTATATTTTTTTATGTTGTCACTATTAATTATAGCGAAAAACTACCAAGCCATTCGCATGAAGAATTTCGTCCCCAAGAGTTTGGTATTTTTTTTAAAAACGTTATTTGAACAATTGCGAGTTTTAAATGGATTTAGGATGAGCAATGTCTGCGTAACCTACCGCCGCTACGCTGGAGTCGCAGGTTCCTTTCCGTTTTACTAGAGCCCGACCCTTAATAGGCTACTTACAGTTTGGTAATTTATAGTATATAGGCCTACCCTATAATAGTATACAGGGTGACTATTTTAAATGTGCCACCATTGGTAAATCAGAAACGACAAGATTTACAGGAAACTTTAAATGGGGGACTTCACCTACTTTTTAGTGGCCATTAAACATATGAATTTGAAATTTCGCAAATATGCCGCCATTTTCCAATATGATTTGGATTTGGATTTTACATGCAATTTTAAGACTTTTTTATTCTTGGTGATTTTTTGATAAACTTAACCGTTTAGCCGCTAGGAGCTATGTAAGTTTCAGAAACTCTTATTTCAACAATTAATTATTAAATAGGCTTATTTTCAATTTGCAAACAATACAATTTAACTCAAAGTTCAATATGTTTTACAATGGAATGTTAAAAACCTGTTGCAATTTCATAAATACTGTATTTTATATAAAAAACGTACTTAAATTACTGTTAAAAGATCGCTAACGCAACCACTGTGTATTGTGTAAATACGCAAGAAGATGTATTTATGTGCGCACGCATGTATTTATGAAGATAGAGGACACTTTGAAAACCTGCTTTAAGTCATAATTAATTAAGTCATCTTGACTGCCTTTTTGTGTTCCAAAAAATTTTGTTGCTATGTTACAAAGAAGTTTCTTACAGCACTATGTACGCTTTACGATGTAGGAGAAGAAATCTGTAAAAATAGTAAAGTTGTCATGTAAGCTATTTAGGCACTTTTAACAGAATAGCTTTTAACTTAAAACAAAAAACAAATTAATTTAAACTAATAAATTATGACTTAAAGCAGATTTTCAAAGTGTCCTCTATCTTCACAAATACATGCGTGCGCACACCAATACATCTTCTTACACAAACACAGTGGTTGCGTTAGCGATTTTTTAACAGTAATTTAAGTAGGTGTTTTGTATAAAATAAAGTATTTATGAAATTGCAACAGCTTTTTAACATTTTATTGTAAAACATATTGCACTTACTTTGAGTTAAATATTATTGTTTACAAATTGAAAATAAGCCTCTTTAATAATTGTTGAAATAATAGTTTCTGAAAATTTCAGCGCTCCTAGCGGCTAAACGGTTAAGTTTATAAAAAAAACACCAAGAATAAAAAAGTCTTAAAATTGCATGTAAAATCCAAATCCGTCTTAAAAAACAGGGGTTTCCATAATAAATTCGAAAGTTGGCCGCCATATTGGAAAATGGCGGCATATTAGCGAAATTTCAAATTCATATTTTTAATGGCCACTAAAAAGTAGTTGAAGTTCAACATTTAAAGTTTTTAGTAAATCTTGTTGTTTCTGATTTACCAATGGTGGCACACTTAAAATAGTCACCCTGTATAGTATAGGTTTAGGCCTATAATGTTATCTATAAATTCTTTATTTTAGCGAATTTCCGCAAGAAATATGAGCTATTGCAGTGAACATTATAGTGAGACCTTATGTCGGCAGTGTTCATTGAGCACCGATCATAGTCCCCGGAACACGTTTTGGGGTGTAATTAAAATTTGAATACTGTATATGTGTTCGCACTCTAACGGCCACATTTTAGACCGATTTGGTTCAAATTTGGTACACAAGTTGGTTCTTTAAGTCGCACGGACGAGTTCGTTAGCCAAAAAATCCAACAACTGGAAGTACGTTTTTTGACAGGAAATAAATTTCTTTGAGTTTTTTGTACTAGAATGAAACTTTTTTGGTGTTTAATCCAAAGAATACATATAGGAGATTATTATGAGCATTTTGTTTTTTTACACGACCTTATAGCCCGCCTGGTTCCCCCAAAATTGACCAAAACCTAAAAGTACCCTAAGTGTACCATAAAAAGCGAGTTTGCCACTTCCACTGCGAACATTAAAACTAATCTAATTGGCTGGAAGTGAAAACTTCTTCCACCGAACACTTTGTGGATGCGGTTAAATATAGTACGAACTCGCGATACGCACAGTGCGACGCTTAGGATTTTGTATTTCGTCGATGATCTATCTCTTCTTCTTCATTGGTTTGCACTCGTACTAATATAAGCCAGAAGTTTAATGTAACAGCTGATCGTAAGAGAAGAAGAAATCGATGAAATAAAATAGGCAGTGGTAAATTCAAAGGCTTAAGCTTTAGTCACATCACTATACCGATGAAATGGACGTTGTGCTTCCTCATTCCGTAAATTGTGTTAAAATAGTTTACTTAGTAATGCCTCTGAAATGGACATTGAACTTCATAATTTTGTAAGTTGTGTTAAATTAGTGAACTTAAACATTATACATCTAAAGTAATGAAATTTCGGATTAAAAAAATGAACCAACGATTTAAATTCATGGCAGTTTTCACTTTCTTTTTTGTCGTTTACTGTTTTTGCATTTTATTGAATCTATTTGTTGAGAAAAATATTGAATAAGTTATACCACAGATATTCTATAGGTAGATAATATTTTTTCTGTGGTTGTACTGTAACAAACAGAAAATTATAACAGAAAAATATAATTATTACCAATTATTAACTAAGCTAATTATTATATATAAAATAACATAATAATAAAAAAGGTACAAAATAAATAGTATGTACACAATCTACACATTTTTAATTTCGAGAGTTGTATCTGTTGGCAAAATTGTAAAGTGGGATGTTTTAGTCACCTGGTATAATAGAATTCAAAAGAAATCTTAAAAACCACAAACAATATGTAGCAAAATTTGAAGTTTTCCTTAAATCAACTCATAAAAGCGAGTGTACTTTTGTACGTACGTGAGTAACATATAATATAACAGCTGACTTCACCCATCATCTTTAAGTAATACTTAAACAAAATCCAGCATGGATTATACTTTGGGGTTATGTTTACAACTTCATCAATTATTATAATTTCTTGCGAAGTTGATTTAAAAAAATATGAATTATAGAACTAATGTATGCTATAATACATTATAATATTTACTTGGAGGTTATAAACTGAATATAAATACAACCTTTTATCATAAATATATTCGTTTATACAAATTTAAAGAAGAAAAAATACCTATTCATTTAACTTCGGACACATTCGTACATCTTCGTATAACGTATAATTTAAACATATTATTTGATTATTATTAAAATTAATTCACTATAATATTAATAACTTAAATCATTTGATCTATCAATATGAAATAAACTGCAATTAAAATATAATATTTTTATCTGTCTTTGAATATATAATAATCTATATAGGCCTAAATACAAATTTTTAACAAATAGGTTTACAGTTTTATAATCCTTTTAATTGTACACATTTACCGAGTTAAAATCCCTGACAGCATAGATAAAGTCTGTTGTTTTTAAATAGTATTCTTTTAAATGATGTATTTCTGATGTGTATCTAATTAATCTGCTTGTGATTTTTCACGGGGGCTTACTAGTAAGTAGGCTACATAATACTTAAAAATAAGTCAGGTACTTATTCTGTTTAAAACATAAAATACAATACCAGAACACTGCAGCTAAGCAACTGCAGAGTGTTTATAGTAGTTAATGATTACGGAAATCCCAAGTCAAGTCAATCAATACAAGATAAACAAGTTATTTTAACTCCTATTACAAATACCTTCACAATAGAGGCCAACCAGGTAATCTTAGTTGATAAAATGAAATGACTACAGAATTTCAAATTGATAGATTAGTCTTCAAAGTCAAGGAATACAAGAAAATGTATTTATACAAAATCCTGTAAAGTTAGTGTAAGCTAATAAAGTAGGAGAGCGAAAACAATGCACTGAAATATTAAAGTGGGAGAGTAGGCAGAGCTAGATGGACAAATTAATGAAAAATATTTCGACCACGCAACTGAACCGCTGACGTGAGTTGAGCGAATTTCTAAAATTAAGTTTATGTTTTAGAGTTTAAACCACTATTTGGGAAATTGATCTACTAACGAAGGCGCTGAATAGCTGCCTCTGGGTACGAAATATATCAGTAGAATTTGTTTGCACCTAAGCCACCGGCCTCCACTCGCAGAGTTTGAACTTCGACCTTGCAGCTTCGGGTTATGGACTGTTTCGCTTCGCTCGCAGCGTACAAACTCGGTCGTCAACCTAGGATCAGAAGATGCCTCCTAGGTAAAGTAACCTACGTGTACAGGGTACTTTTATAAATATTATTTTAAGTTTTGATCCAAACGAGGAATAAGGACGTGTAAAAAAACAAAACATGCAGAATAATGCCTTACATTTATTTTTGTACATAAATCCCTTAAAAAGTTTCATTCTATTTTCATCTAAACAAAATAGTTACTTCCTGTCAAAAAACGTGCTTCAGGTTTTTTTGGCTAACAAACTCGTCCGAGCGACGTAGACAACCAACGTGTGTACGTACCACTAGTTACCGTGGTGTGTACCAAATTTGGACCAAATCGGACTTAAAACGAGTCCGTTAGAGTGCAAACACATACACACACACACACACACACACACATATATATATATATATATATATATATATACAAATTTTAATGACACCCCAAAACGTGTTCTGGGAACCATGTTCGGAGCTCATTTAGCCTACTACTCCCGACCTTAGGTTTTAAGAAAGAGTCATAGCAATACCTCATCTTTCGCTTGTAACAGAAGAACAGCGTACTTAATGAAATGCTCTTGCGAATTAATTATTACCTACGCATTGTTGCTATGGATGTTGAACACATATTAACTATTGAACGAAAAATAAAAAAATTAAAGAATTTGCTAAAACTGTCGGCACGCTGTTTCTACGTGGCTAAAAGAATTGCGTTTTGAGTAAATTGTTGGTATTTTATACAGCGATAATTCATGAAGTATTCAAAAGTCAATTCCTTACACCGTTCTTGAGTAACAAGCTCTTGAATTGTCCGGTTCATGCATTTGGTACAATCCAAAACTAACGAAACTTTCGATATTTTTTAGCAACGGCTAAAATTCAAGCGATGAAAATAATAATTTTTATAAAACCATCTCTAGGTTAATTTGGAACAAGAATGTTACATTGATGAATTATTATTATTAAAAAGAAAAAAGTAGATTCCTTGTATATTATCCGAACAGATGTTTTCGAATTTCAGTATTTCAGTAGGAATAGATTGTAATTCGATCACGCAGCTGACTCGTTGACGTGAGTTAAGTGAATTTACAAAATTAAATTTATATATATAATTAAGGTTTCAACTGGTTGGGAAATTGGTCTACTTATGAATACCTGCCTGCGTTTACGAAATACAATATATAAGTAGAATTTGTTTGCACCTCAGACACCAACCCCGGACTGCGCCTTGCGAGTTTGCACCTCGACCTTGTGGCCTAGATTTTAGACTGCTTCGCTTCGCTCGCAGCGGACAAACTGGCGAGTTTGCATCCCGGCAGTCATTTTTGCATCCCGGAATTTTACGTTTAGATCGATTTTGGGGGGACCAAACGAGGTCGTATAGAAAACAAAATGTGCAACATAATCTCATATTAGGGGTAATGTGTAGTCACGAGCGTGGACCTGAGAGTTACAGGCGCTAAAATCATTGCCGTTGGCCACGGCTGTACTAGCCATGTCACTAATATGTTTTTAGGAACCATCAACCCTCTGGTTTCTCAGAAATGCCGACTTTCAAATCCTAGCTGATTACCTCGGTTAACATCCCCCAAAACTATTGTTAAACACGCGTACTAATTTTTAATAGAGAGAACTTCCGTGTTTTCAAGAGAAAAGATGCAGACCGATGTTTTTAGAAATGTATTTAAAATAAAAGACAGGGCAAAACCAATGCACTGTGCCGTGGGGTTGCGTTCTTTCCAGGTCCACACTTGTGAGTACAGCACAGTACGTACATTCCTATATTTATTTGTTTAGATAAAACCCCAAACAAGTTTCATTCTAGTAAGAAATATCTCAAAAAATATACTTCCAGTCAAACAAGTGCTTTTGGTCGTTTGATTTTTTGGCTAAGGAACTAGTCCGAGACACTTACAAAACCAACGTTTGTACCAAATTTGGACCAAATCGGACGTAAAACGCGGCCGTTAGAGTACGAACACATATATTCATATACAGTATATACAATTTTTAATTACACTTCAAAACGTGTTCTGGGGACCATGATCGGTGCTCATTGACTACTCCCTACGTTAGGTCTCACCATAAGTGTCACTGCAATACCACATCTTTCCTATGAAAATTCACTAATATTACTAATTTTACAGTTTATTATTTTTTCGGCGTACTTCAATAATATTGCTGATCTCATCATCTTTACTGTGTAGTACCATAGATAATGAATAATAAATAGATCTTGCATCCATACGGGGGTTGTGTGCCGGAAAAAAGGTGTTCGCGAAAATAGTACATGATCGCGCCGCGAGGTAGCGCTAGGGAGAAAGCATTGTAAGTATTGGTGTTTCCAACCAGCTTCCTTCGTTTCCCCAATAGATAACGCCAAAAAAGTCGAATTTCCAGTGGAACAAAATATTGCATTGGATCGGAGTTCTATTAGGTTATCCAAATACAATGGTACCATAGATCATGAATTAGGTTATCCAAATACAATGGTAGTACTCACGAGTGTGGATCTGAGATTTACAGGCGCTAAGACTGGTGCCGTTGGCCACGGCTGTACTAGCCATGTCACTAATATGTTTTACGGAACTATCAACCCTCCGATTTCTCAGAAATGCCGATTTTCAAATCCTAGTAGATCACCTCGGTAACATCCTGCAATACTACTGTTTAAACACACTTACTAATTTTTAATAAAGAGAACTTCTGTGTTTTCAAGAGAAGAGATGCAGACCGATGTTTTTAGAAATGTATTTAAAATAAGTGACAGGGCAAAACCAATGCACTGTGCCGTGGGGTTGCGTTCTTTCCAGGTCCACACTCGTGAGTACAGCACAGTACATATAATAAAATAGTAAACATACTTTTGGTCTGTTTGTAATTTCCACAATGGCGGAACCAATTTGGATGTAGTTTTGAGTGATGCGTTGAGATAAGCTTGGGCTAACATTTGGTGTTTGTTTCATTTAGATCGGGTTAGAAATAAAAAATATCCGTCAATATTAAAGCGCGTCTCGCAAAAAATTCAAATCTTAAACTGACAGCATGTATAAACATTGCATAAACGCGCCTGGAAGTCATCAGGACAAAAGTGTAGCAGAAAATCGTAGACGGTGCAATACCCCCGTTACTGATGAAGTTGTGGAAGTCTTAGTTGATCAGGAATTCAATAACATTGTGTTGCTTACTCACGATGATGGCCTAAAACTCATTTTTGAAACAGTCCGGGCTTAGCCTTTAATTTATTGTCAAGGTGAAGATGGGTAAAATTTTGAAAGGATGCTTATAGAACACATGTTTTGCGTATGAAATCCCAGGCACAGCTAGTTTGAAATAAATTGTGTTCCTCAATTTTAGGTTAGGTTTTAGATAACGAGTAGCATACGCTGTTTGTATAGATCTAGTATTGGTTTGATCCCTTTAACCGTTCCTGCGACATTTGACTGTAACAGATAAATTTATATTGGCGGTTCCTTTTTTTTACTTTCTCCACCCTATACGTAGTATATGGAGAAAGTATTGTTTTCGTAAAAATGTTCGAATTTGAATTTTCAGTTGAATTATCTGTTTTGGTGCTCCCAGAACCCCAAAAAATTGTTTAGTGCAATTATCTGTGTTGGTGCTCCCTGAACCCAAAAATATTTTTAGTGGAATTTTTTGTTTTGGTGCTCCCTGAACCCAAAAAAGTGTTTTTAGAGTGGTGTCTGTCTGTCAGTCTGTCTGTATGTATACACGACCAGAGAGGACACTATTGGTCCGATTTTCATGAAATTTGGTATGTAGGTACTAAACCCTAATATCTCCAGGCGTTTTTTTCATTTTTTGGAATTTTTAATTTTTAAGGGTAATTTACCCCTAAAAACCCATAAAAAACGACAAAAATGCAAATTTCTCAAAAACGGCTCTAACGATTTTGATCAAATTTTCAGTATTTATAGTGCTTAAGATGCCAAACAAAATGACACCACCCGCTTTTATAAAAACTTCGGCGTTTTATAATTCTGGGGAAATGTTTAAAAATAAACAAGTTTGTGTTGTCAATCTAGCATCGCGGCAGCGGCCGCACAGGGTAGCACCACGGTAGCGAGCACGGCCAGTAATTCAAAGGTCGCGCGATCGAATCCCGCCTGGGACAATACATTTTTTATACGATTGACGTAGGTAGAATATTATTTTTTTGTTTTGTTCTAAAAAGTAGTAAATAAAACGATTAAAAACAATATTATTTTGACTACAGTAAGTTGGGAGAAAGTTTGACTGATACCGTTTATTTTAATAAGTACGAAACCCTAAAACAAACAAGGTTAAAATTCAAACCTTTTTCACGAATTTCCAACGGTGTAGCATATAATATATCTATTCTGTGAAGGCGTAGAACTCCAGTTGCGTTTTCTTGGAGTGGTTGATTTATTTACAGCCCCGAGGTCACGCTATGCAAAGTGTGGACCGCCCACCCAAGGGAGCTACGATCGTATGACCTATTTATATGCATTGTACTTACGTGAGAACGAGACGGTTGTGAATATCATAATATTGCACAGGTTGACCACACCGCAGACTGAAGAACCCCACATTTCTGTAAAATAAAGAAACTGTTTAAATTATTTATTTTCTTGTCAAATGTTTTCATCATTTGGAATATTATCAATTTAAGGTTTTGTCAACTTAAATAATGTCATTGTATTTCGAAGCTCTTTCTTATATACATTGTGATGTAAATAATGCTTAACTATCTTAGCCTACGTCATATAGGAACCTATATTGTAAGAATTATCTTAAATTTAAATACAATTTCTGCTGTCAGTATTTTCAGGATAGAGGAGCAGGGGTTTCATATCTCTCGCGGTATCGAGTCATTTAGCCATAGGAAAGATGAGCTATTGCAGTGACTCTTATGGTGAGACCTAAGGTCGGGATTCAGATCAAGTTTTGGGGTGTCATTAAAATTATTTATATTTATGTATATATGTGTTCCCTCGCTAGCGGCCGCATTTTATGTCCGATTTGGTAAATACGTTGGTTTTCTAAGTGGTTCGGACGAGTTCGTTAACCAAAAAGTCCAAGAACCAGAAACACTTTTTGTTGAATATTTTTGAGATTTTTCGCACTAGAATGATTTTTTTTTTGTATTTTATGTAAACAATAAATATAGGAGATTATTCCGCCCATTTTGTTTTTTTACACGACCCTATATAGCCCGTCTGGTTCTCCCAAAATCGATCAAAACGTGAATACCATAAAAGTACTTGGTTCAAATCCACTTGGGGGATTTTACCGTAGGACGGCTTCTGTTACGAGGCCGACGGCCGGGATACAAAGCTTCGCAAGCATGTCCGGTTCGAACGAAGCGAAGCAGTCAGTAATCCGAGGAAGCAAGGTCTAGGTGCATACTCACAAAGCAATTTTTTCCGCTGCGAGCGAAACAAAGCAGTGCTTGAGCCGGGGCTGGAGACTGAGGTGGAAACAAATTTTACTTATAAATTTCGTACACGTAGGCAGCTATTCAGCGCCTTCGTGAGGATACCAATTTCGCGAACAGTTGGTTGAAACCCTAAAACATATAAATTTAATTTTGAAAATTCGCTCAACTCGTCAGAGGTTCAGTTGTGTGATCGAATTATGTATAGGCCTACTTATTAAATATAATTTTAAGATTGTGGTGCATTCCTTTTTCTTTTTTTTTCTCGGTAACTAATATTAACATTTGAACTTATTTTAAGATTTGAATAATTTTATTGTATGTCTAATTATTTTTTAGTCGTAGCTGTTATTATCCAATTGTAATTTTGTTTGTACGTGCAATTTTGTAGGAGCATATATTCCTTATAAGGCGAACATATGACTCCGCCCTTTTCATAAGATGAGGAACCGTTATATTTGATTGTAGAAACTTATGTTTATTTTTTAAATGATAATTAGATTTCATAAAGAAGGCTAACCTAATTACAAAAAATTATAGCTTTCATTCAAAAATTATTGTACTTGATTGCACCATACTAAAGAATTTCATAATATTAACTGATCCGTGCTAATACTTACCTGACTTTAATATCTTGAATTTAGTTAATTACGTTTATTTATTTATGCTGGTTTATAAACAACAATTTATAGCGATTTATAATCCTTTACGTCCATTGATTTGTGTGATAGATTACACTTGCATATAGAATGTAAACAATCTAACTAACATCTGTCATGTTCGTTAAACAGATTGTTAATAAATGGCGTCTTTTATTAGGAATCATATGAACTTTCATGAAAGTTTTTTAATAATTTGTTTAGCGAATTAAATTTAAGCTATTTTTTCACAAAAAAAAAGAAGAAAAAAAGACATTTGAGAAATAATATATATGATTAGTACCAAAAGAAGTTTCCGACGATAAACACTTTTGGCACGATTAATGAACATTGCTTTTAACACATACATGAAAACAAATGAAAATGTGGGTTTTATCTATCTATACGTCATATAAAAGGCAAAGCCCTCACTCACTCACTCACTCATCATCACTAATTCTCCCACTTCCCATAAAACTAGAGAGATGAAATTTGGCATGTGTATACTTTATGATGTAAATAGGAAAACTAAAGAAATTTCATTTTGATATTCAAATTTTTAGGGGTAGTTTTGGGGGTTTAGGGGTAGTTTTGACTGATCACAGTTTCTCAAAAAAACCATACCACCTAGGAACTTTAAATTTTGTACAAATATTGCTCATAGGCACTAGAGGCACACGAATAACGGATTTAAAAATATTTGGCCTGTAAGGGTTGTAACAACCCCTAAATCAATAAATATTGTTTGTTGTATATCTCAAAAACCTTACCTCCTAGGAACGTGAAATTTGGTACACATATTGCTCATAGGCACTAGAGGCACAATAAGAACTGATTTTAAAATTGTTGGCCTGTAAGGGTTGAAACAACCCGTAAAACAATAAATATTGTTTGTTATATATCTCAAAAGTCCTACCTCCTAAGATTGTGAAATTTGGTACACATATTTCTCATAGGTACTAGAGGCACACTAAGAACGGATTTTAAAATATTTGGCCTGTGGTTGAAACAAACCCCTAAAACAATAAATATCGTGTGTTATATATCTCAAAACCTTTCCTGCTAGGAATGTGAAATTTGGTACATGTATTTGTCACAGAAGCAAGAGGCAAACTAAGAAAGAATTTTTAAATAATTGGCTTGTAAGGGTTGAAACAACCCCTAAAACAATAAACATTTTTTGTTATATATCTCAAAAGTCATACCTCCTAGGAACGTGAAATTTGGGACGCATATTGCTCATAGGAGCTAGAGGCGCACTAAGAAAGAATTTTATAATATTTAAAATTTAAGGGTTGAAACATTCCCTAAAAAGTATTGTTTGTTATAATTTCCTTAAAGCTAGAAAACTAAAATTTTGTACATTTATTTCTTACACGATACATATAAAAAGTAAACCTGTTTTAAATTTTGTGACGTTCTGCTAAAGAGTGAAAATGTAATAACAACCCCTAAAACTATAAATATTAATTGAATACCGCCTAGGAACGTGAAATTTGGTACGCATATTGCTCATAGGAGCTAGAGGCGAACTAAGAAAGAAGTTTAAAATACTTTTCCTTTAAGGGTTGAAACAACCCCTAAAACAATAAATATTGTTTGTTTCCTTTCCTTAGCTAGAAGGCTGAAATTTTTAACATTTATTTCATACAAGATACATATAAAAAATAAACCAGTTTTACATTTTGTCACGTTCTGCTAAGTAAAAATGTAGTAACAACCCCTAAAATTATAAATATTATTTAAATACCACCAGGAACGTGAAATGTATACACATATTGCTCATAGGTGCTAAAGGCGCACTAAGAAGGGATTTTAAAATATTTATCTTTTAAGGGTTGAAACAGCCCCTAAAACAATAAATTATTGTTTGTTACATATGTTGCAACGACTTACCGAAGTCCTTGCCTCGAGCTACACTAGTTGCGCGCATGCGCGTATGAACCAACCTTGTAGTTGACATTGACCTACAAACCAGTCGAGTACGGAGTCCCGACGCATCAACTACGCGCAAGCAGCAGGTCAACAGCGTCCGTCGGCGACAAAGTTCTAGGCTCACTCTAATGTTTAATATTATGCCTTAAGCAAAACTAATTATATTATTTAATAATCGGTAATCGCGTATCGTCACATTATAACAAATCGCGCACTCGTAAATAATATTTAGCGGTAATAAGTTTAGTTCGGTTGCAAGCCTATCGTGTTCATTTGGTGACTAGTGTTTAGATTCAGTTATAGTGCAATAGTTAGATTTATATATAATTAATTAAGGGCTCGTTAAAAGCTGGCGGGATCGGATTTGGTGACTACGGCTAAAGGCTATCGGGAAAATTAGGGTTGATAATTAATAATTCCTCTGGGTTTGTGGCTAACGTCCATTTTGCATCGACAATTACAGACACGCCTTCCATAAAGTTACGTAGTCGATGCAAATACACGCTGACCAGGGATTCCCGAATTACATCTAAGGGAGAACTGGTACAATGTGAAACACCATACCGCCTAGGAACGTGAAATTTGCTACACATGTTGTTTATAGGCGTTAAAGGAGCGCCAAAAAAAGGATTTTAAAATATTTTCCATTTAATAGTTGAAACAACCCTTAAACAATAAATAGTGTTTGTTATATTTTCCTTAAAGCTAGATTGCTGAAATTTTGTACATTTATTTCTTACACGATACATATAAAAAGTAAACCAGTTTTACATTTCGTTACGTGCTACTAGGAGTGAAACTGTGATAGAACCCCTAAAAACAATAAATATAAATTTGTATACTTTATTTAAAGCTAGAGAGCTGAAATTTTGTAAATATTTCTTACAATATACACACACACAGATAAATAAACCAGATTCAAATTTTATTAAGTTCTGTTAAGGGGTGGAAATGTAGTAACAACCCCTTAAACAATAAATATTTATTTTTATACTTTGCTTAAAGCTAGAAAGCTGAAATTTTGTACATTTATTTCTTACAAGATACATATAAAATAATTAACCATTTTTACATTTAATCACGTTCTGCTTAGGGGTGAACATTTAGTAACAACCCCTATAACTGTAAATATTAATTTAATACCGCCAAGGAACGTGAATTTTGGTACACATATTGCTCATAGGCGCTAGAGGCGCACTAAGATAGGATTGTAAAATATTTAGCATTTAAGGGTTGAAACATCCCCTAAAACAATAAATGTTGTTTTTTTACTTTCTTTAAAGCTGAAATTTTGCACATTTATTTCTTACAAAAGACATATATAAAGTAAATGAGTTTTACATTTTGTTACGTACTGCTAGAGGTGAAAATGTGATATCAACCCCTAAAAATAATAAATATTTATATTATTTTTATACTTTCCTTGAAGCTAGAGAGCTGAAATTTTGTACATTTATTTCTTTCAAGATACATGTAAAAAATAAACCAGTTTTACATTTTGTTACGTGCTGCTAAGGATTGAAAAAGTAATAACAACCCCTAAAAACAATAAATATTAATTGATATTATTTCGTTAAAGCTAGAGAGCTGAAATTTGGCACTTAGAATTTTATGAAAATATTTTGAACGTAAGCTGATCAAAACTAACCCGATCTACGCATTTGCATATTAAAGACGTATCTGGGTGAGCTGTAAACATCCAGCTAAGACTGTAATTTACCAGCCTGTAGATTTAGTGGTTGAAAAAGAAGATGCTCTTCATTCTGAATTTTTTATTTTTTTATTGATTTTATTTATTCAACACACATACAGTGACGATTTACAGGCAACCAGTGAACAATAAGTACCAAACCAATTTAAAATACATGTTATAATTCATTTTTGTAAAATAATAGATGAAAGAAAATGAGAGAAAAGTATTACAATTAATTATGAATCATAGTAATAATGACGTAGCAAAAAACAAATTCCCTGTAGCGAAGCACGGGTTTTCAGCTAGTTATTAATAAAACTTGATTTATTTTATTGAAATTATAGAACAAAAATAGATTCCGTAGTATACATGAGGAATAGCTATGTAAACAATCGTATTACAAACAAAAATAGGCCTACATTAAAAAAAATTAATACTAATAGCGTAATTAAATGTGATTGTTACATAAAATGAAATTATTTATTATTGTTTATGTTGAGGTTATTATACTGAAAATATTTTGTGTGCTGCTTCGAGTGTTCCTGTTTCAAGCAAAAGGCAGTTTTACAAAACAAGTTGTCCTTCCACGGTCAAGGCGGGAAGGCGTGACGTCATCGCTCAGCTTATATAGTTTCATTGCAAATACTGGCCGCTACAGTGGTGTATACATTGATTAATTTCTCCATCTGTATACAAGGTGTCCCGTAAGTAAAGTGCCAAACTTCGAGAAAAATAAGCGACTACATCCTACTATACTTTTCAAAATGGCGGCTGCTTGAAAATTTCAAACTTGTATTACCCACAAACCGTCCTTGTCAAAACTTGTCAAGACACCTTTTTTGTAGTCCTTTTAATTCCCTTCCGTAAGGTTTATCACACTTTTTCTTCGTCTTTGTTTATTTTAAATAAACTATGTCCGCATTTAAGTAATTAAATAACTTTTCCATAAATGTATATATTTATATATGTTCTATGAGATTTTCTTTAAAAAAGTGGTATACGTTTTGTACAAAAATAATATGATTAACAGATACATATAGAAGGAGAAATTAATCAAAGTAATGTATTGCGCTTGTTATAAGGTCTCGTCTATCATATAAGGCCAGTAGCTGCTCGTTGACGTCACAGGATTGTACTCCTCCAACTATTAAGGGTCTGCTGTAGTTGGCGGCCATCTTGGATTTTGATCCCATAAGAGCAATGTTAAATTTTAAACCATTTATTTCGTTTATTTTTTATCATAAAATTTTGTGCAAGGTCTCATTTTTGAAGCACAATTACAATACGCATCCGTTTTGCATTTTAGATTTTTTTTAAATGCTTATCTTTTGTTATGTAATTGACATTTTGTAAGTACAAAGTTTGAATTTTTTCCTAACACAATAAAAAATGAATAATGAAAAGTAATTTGCAAGCCGGATCCGAAATTGTATTAAGAATATTAAGTTTTTTTTTCAGCACTCAATTACAAAAGATGGATTTATAAAATGGTTTGAAATGAGGCAATGTCAAAGCGCTCAGCTGCAAGAAATTGCAATGTTTAGATACGGTTATAGAGAGAACTTTTGCGTTTCCGGTTGCTTTCTCGTTTAATGGAGCAGATCTTTAAGGTGGCACTGTGCTCATCAAAGAGGTGAGGCAACCCTTACTAGTCTTCGAAAACAGATCACTAATGGCATCACAACTAATAAGAGGAGATATTATTATTTTCATACATTTATATAATTATTTTAAGGTAATATTTCATTAAACAAGTGAATTGTAAATCATATTTAGGTTATTCACTAAGATATGTAAATTGTAGGCTACCTTAAATAGGAGATAACGATTTGGTACTGATTTATTGATTTGTTTATTCGATCCCTTGACCCAGAAAACTAGATAACTTCGTCGTAAGATGTTTTAACTACAAAAGTTCGATAATGGCATTTGACGTCACACATCAGAAGTCTGTACTACCATTCCATACGTAACAATGCTGTCTCTTACTGATTCAACAAAGTAATATTATATTAGTTGCAAAAACTTCATGCTATAATTTTCGCGAAGCCGTCCATAATCCGAGGCAGCAAGGTCGAGGTGCAAACTCTCCGCTACGGGGTTGGAGACTGTGGTGCAAACAAATTCTACTAATATATTTAATTATATTGTACCCATCATATTGTTGTGTTTACTGTGTTGGTATAGGATGCCGGGTTGAACAAACCAATTGTTAGACATAACTTAACTATTATCGTTCATCCGATTGTTTTGACAGTTACACCAACCGATAGGGAAAAAGGGCTACAAAAAAGGTATTTAGACATTTTTTGTTAAAATTTACGGATTTTGGTTAATTCATGTTTGAAATTGTCAAACTGCCGCCATTTTAAAAAGCATGATTGGATATAATCGTTTTTTCTTAACATAGGTCATTCTTAGGTTAAACTTCAATCCAAGTTTAAACTCAATCGGTCGAATCATTTTCTAGATGAATTATTTTGTAAAAGAAACAAAATGGTGGATATCTGGAAAACGAAACGCTTTTGGAAAAAAATATGTTAATGATTTTCTCTTTATTTTTATTTATAGAATCAGTTCCCAAAGTTTGGCACTTTACTTATGGGGCACTCTGTATACACGATGGTCCTGGTAGTAATAGCAATAGGCCTTAAAGTTGGGTTATAATTTGTTTTAAAGAATTTGAAATAGGCCTGAAATTAAATAGGATTGGTTCAGCGACCACAGTATAGATGGATTGGTTCTTGTAATTTAAGATAGTTGTCCCGGCGAGCTAAAAAGTAAAATAAATAATACCTGAAACGGTAATGAAGTACAAGATGATTAAAAAGAAACACAAAATTGTTAACAAACTATTAATTAAAATTGAATCCAGCCTACTTTCTGAATTCAGACTAGAAACAAAATATGCGACATAGAAAGCATACACAATATTTCTTGAAGAGTAATGGGCAATTGATGAAATGACTTTGACAATGATGAGTGATTGTTTACAAAGAAAATAGATTGAATAGTTTATGGATGATTCTTCACAAATAGTTATAAGAGATGTTTACTTAAGAGCTCTGTACTTCACAAAAGTTATAGTTTTAAGGTATGGCTCATATAAATTGGGCATCACTGTGGATAAATTTAAAGCTCCGTTTATAAGTATTTTTTTTGAATTGGTGATCAATTTGATGTTCTAACATTTTGGATTAACAGTTCTAAAGAAAGATGTTGGCTACTTTCTTGGTGATTGGTACTTAAGTAATAATAATTTGTTTTACACCTGAATTATTGAACTAATATCTTGAATTTTGATGGTCTGGTTTATGTCTGATCTTTTTGCCTGGTGAGGGAATGCTTTAATTTCTTACAGTTCGGAGCAAGTTATATAAGGCTTCCTGTTGTATTGCTGGGGGAATAAGAATGTCCCATATTATTTTTGAAATTGTTCTCCAAAAATAGTTCTTCTTCTCCTCTACAGAGGTTGTGCATCATTTATGGGTTTTCTTTATTTTTATAAAATTAATGATATGCATGAGATGAGTTTATAATTAAAGATATAACTTAGGCCTAGCCTACATATATTTTAGTAGGAGGTAAGGTAAATTTTCAACTATTCTTTATATTGAAATTTCGTACCGTTTCAATGCACATACATTTATACCGGGTGTCCCATAAATGTCCCTTCCTCTTTAATTTTTGAACGACTGTAAATTTTCAAACAATCTTTGGTAAATGTTACTAACATAAGCCAAAGTACTTTTTATGTGGTTTAGCGTTTCAACCCTCACCCCTAAATAGGGGTTGCTGGGGTAGTTTTTATTTTCAAATAGCAAGCCCTAGCAAGTTGCATATCATTTTAAAGAGGGTAAAAAAAGAAAATGAATTCCGCAAACTAGACCTCTCTATGATTTCTTAAACTAAAGTTATGGTAAAAAATTAGATTGTTGAACTATCCCCCACTAAAAATAACAACAAACTCTAAAACTTAACAACTAAGCTCTAGACAGACCGTTGTCAGGAAATATTTTCGGTGTCCTTAGCTTAAGTCGTACACCGTTTATAAAATTAAATTTTAGTGGGGGATAGTTCAACAATCTAATTACGGTGATACATTTTTACGGTAGATTACGGTGATACCACATAAAAAAGTACTTTTACTTATGTTAGTAACATTTACCAAAGATTGTTTGAAAATTTACAGTCGTTCAAAAATTAAAGGGGGGGGGGGGGCTTTATAGGACACCCGGTATAACAGGAGTGTTAAAATTATTTTGTATGGTCACTAATTATATAAATATATGTTTTCGTAATTTTGTAATGTTTATATTTTTAATTCCAGTTATTAAAGAGGAAATCCAAACTGAACTCCTCTTTTTGCACTACAAATTGTACTTTGAAACGTAAACAAATATATTTGCAGTAAGAAAACGACAAATTACAACTAAGAGGTTAGGCGAACCTTCTTATTTATTGCAGTTCGTAAGTAATTAAACAGATAAATTGCATCCTTTAAAATGAACTATACATCATTTCTTCATATTTAGATCGTTTTGATTTTTCTGCTGATTTGCAAACATTTTTTTAAATTGCACCTTTAATTTCTTACTACCTTTATTGTAATACCAAGTTTTACTAAAACACTCCTTGTACACTTTTGTTTCTATTTGTGCAAGTTCGGTAGGCTACATTTCTATTATAGAGGGAGAGGGATTAATAGTTAGGGGCACGTTTTAATGTAAATAACCTTATTTTAAATTGTATGTTGTTTAATATGTTATAACCATATTAATTAAGTTACGATTAATTAATGTTTTTTTTAACGTCCTGCTGTTTTGCACTTTAAGGCTAATGAAGACGGGACCTACAGTTTTACGTGGAATCCGAACCACAGCCAATGATGTCTGTTAAGAAACCATTTAGAAAATTATTCGGGGTCAATGGGAATTGAACCCGGAACTTTTCCATTGATGGTTGCCATGACGATTGATAAAGCTTTCACGCCTTAACAACCACGGCCATCGTGACTCCCCTTTATTAAAGAGTAGGCTAATTATAAAATATGTATGTGGAAGCAGAAAGAGGTTGTATGCGAAGCATTCTAATAATCAGAATTTAAAAAAACTATTTCATGAGAAAGGTTTGGTTAGTTTACGTTTGGTTGCGGTAGGTGCAAAGTAACGACCATCAAAGAATCTCCCAGTTACAAGATTTAAAGCAATACTATAAACAATAGAGCTCAAAGCGGATGTAATATTTCATTTTTAAATTTAAGTTACGTTTAGAAGAACGAAATGTTACGACAAAAGATGCCAGTGAGCCAGAGAGCCGGTGAAAGCAGCAGGTGGTTAAGTCCATTGTTTAGAGCTAAGGCGATGAAGGACTTTTAATCAGGAATTGCCTGGTTCACTTTTAATTGTTAGCACATCAGACGCAGCAATGTCTTTCACGCATTGGCTAAAAGTTTGATCTATTATAATCAACTAGTGGACCCGGCAATGCTTGGTTTTAAAATATAAATATATCTATATTATATAAAACAAAGTCGGGTTAGTTACACCACTTATTACTCAAGAAAGGCTGAAACAATTTTTATAATCTTTGATTTGTTGAATTTATCTACGTCCCGAATAGCACAATAGCTATTACAATATCGAAAAGTTTGGCCTTAAAGGGTTGAAACAACCCTTAAAACAATAATTATAGATCTCAAAAACCCTACAGCCTAAGAACGTGAAATGTGGTACTCGTATATTGCTCATAGGCGCTAGAGGCGCAATAAGAAGGGATTTTAAAATGTTTGGCCTTAAAGGGTTAAACAACCCATAAAACAATAAATATTATTTGTTATAGAACTCAAAATCCATACTACCTAGGAATGTGAAATGTATTACACATGTTGCGCATAGGCGCTAGAAGCTCACTAAGAACATATTTTAAAATATTTGGCCTTTAAGGGTTGAAACAACCGCTAAAACAATAAATATTGTTTGTTATACTTTCCTTAAAGTCAGAAAGCAAACAATAAATAGTAATTGGTATTCTTTAATTAATTAAAGCTAGAGAACTGAAATTGGGCACTTATTAATTTTAAGAAAATATTTAAAAACGTAAAGTAAGCTGATAAATCCTATCCCAATCTATGCATTCGCATAAAAGACGTAGGCTATCTGGACAATTTGCAACATTCAGCTAAGACTGTGATTTACCAGTCTTGAGATTTAGCGGTTGAAAAAGAAGCCTCTCTTCACTCTGAATTCTTTATTTTTAATTGATTTAATTTATTCAGCCCACATACCCTGACGAAGACAATTGACGGGCAACCAATGAACAATAAATTATAAACTAATTGAATATACATAATAATTCACTTTCATGAAATAAAAGATGAAAGGAAATGAGAGATAAATATTACAATTATGTAACATAGTGATACAAAAATTCCCCGTAGCAAAGCACGGGTATTCAGCTAGTACTTAGATAAAATTAACAAAACACAATTTAGTTAGTGTGTTGAAAAAATAATTTTGAAGTGACTTCTGGTTAAAATAAGATTCTTATGATCAAGACAGCTGGTGGTAGAGTGGGTATTAAAGATATGAGTGTTTAATGTTATCGTAATTTATTTTATATTAGCAGCTATCTCATTTTAATTATTATTTAATTTAATGGTAGTTACCCCATTTAATTACCTCGACTTAAGTATTTGAATTGCAAATGGTTTTTATATCACTTAAGAGGAAAATTATTACACAAATTGAGGAATATAGCTTGTAGCTATATAGGGTAGCTACCTCATTTTAATCTCTTTGATTGTAGTGACCATATTCTCTATAATATGTGTAAATTGTGAAATTTTTAGTGACATTAGTTGGGTTGGTTTTGAGTATTAAGAAAAAGTAAGTGTATAAATGATTATTTAATTTTAAGGGTAGTTATCTCATTTCATCCCTTTGACTTAAGTAATCGAATTGTGAATAAGTTTTCATATCACTTACGAATAATATTGTTCAATTTAAGTTTTATAGTTTGTAGGAAGTTAGTTCAATAACATTTATTGATATAACCACATTTCAGCACCTTAGACTGTAGGTTGTAATGTCTAAACACTCCTAACCTGCATAAGGATAATTTGTGGATTTTTAGTGAAATCGGTCGAATAGTTTTAAGTCTATAGAGTACAAAGAAACATTAATTTTTACTTTCTCACTATACTATAGTATAGAGAAAGTACTAGTATAGTGATCGCAAAAAAATCGATGTTTTGTGGAAATATCCGTTTTGGGACCCCTGAGTCCAAAAAAGTTTTTTTTAAATGTCTGTATGTCAAAGCTAGAGCGAAAACTATTCGATCGATTTCAAACAAATTTGCACCAGACATTTCAAGTAGACCTGTATAGATGACAATTTTGAAAAACAACCCCCTTTTTGGCAAAAAAACCCAAAAAAATCAGTTATTATTTTTTTTATAAAAAAACGGCTCTAACGATTTTGATAAAATTTGGCTTATTTGTAGCCTTTAATGTACCCTACCATATGCAAAAAACTGCATCTTTCTAAAAATTCTCGTTTAGCTAATAATAATAACTGATTTTGTGGTTTTTTGGCCATAAAGGGGGTTGTTTTAAAAAAAAATTCAAAACCTTTTTCTCGTGTATCCGTACAGCCCTAATTGACGTGTTTGGTGCAAATTTTTTCGAAATCGATGGAATAGTTTTCTCTCTAGATAATAATAATAATATTTATTAGTTACTCTCCTACTTTAATAAATCACCTTTCCTACAATAATGAAATCACAGTGAATCTGTTTAATAATTTAAATATGTTTGTGAGAAAGTATGTGCCAGTTCCTGGTACCGTTTATTATAATGTATAGAGATAATGAAATATTGTTTACAAGTTGAAGCTTCATTCACGAATATCATCTGTTCAACAACCAAACAGATGTTGTCTTTAATTATTTTTAAAGCCAACCTGAAAGCAATGTATTACCATTCTAAAAGTTAAACTAACAAATTATAGCAATTAATTATAATTTAGTACGCAAAAACAATTGGCTATAATTACGTTAAATTGTATTAAGAAAGTATAATTTATAAATCACTGTCACCTTGTCCATAGGAAAGATGAGCTATTACAGTGCCCCTTATGGTGAGACCTAAGGTCGGGAGTAGTAAATGATCACCGATCATGGTTTCCCGAACTCATTTTGGAGTGTCATTAAAAAATTCATAAATTTGTATTATATGCATATATATGTGTTCGCACTCTAACGGCCGCATTTGAAGCCCGATTTGGTTCAAATTTGGAATACAAGTTGGTTGACTAAGTCGCTCGGACGACTTCGTTGGCCAAAAAATCCAACAACCGGAAGCACATTTTTTGACAGTAACTATTTTTTTAAATTGTTGTACTAGACGGAAACATTTTTGGGGTTTACTTCAAAAATAAACGTAGGATATTATTCTGAACATTTTGTTTTTTTACACGAATTTATAGCTCGCTTGGTTCCCCCCAAAATCGATCAAAACGTAAAATACCGTAAAAGTACCCCGTTAAAATCCACATAGGCTGATAGACGGGCCACAAGATCGAGGTGCAAACTCTCAAAGAGAATTTGTCCGCTGCTAGCAGAATGAAACAACGAGTGAGCCGAAGCTAACAAACGAGCTGAGGTGCAAACAAATTCTATTAATATATTTCGTACACGGCGGCTATTCAGCGCCATCGTTAGTAGATCAATTTCCCAAATAGTTGGTTAAAACAGTAAAACATATTAAAATTAATTTGAAAATTCGCTCAACTCAAGTCGGCGGTTCATATATGCGTGATAGAATTATTTTGTCTGTAACCCTTATTTCTTCCAACCCTCGTGCTAAGGGTGCAGTTGTAAAAGAAGTTACAAAGATTTTTGTAATTTTTAGAAGTTTTACGACAGTAACAAACCTGCTCGAAATTGTTGATACTGAGGTTCATGTTGTTCTGCAACCTCATTTTGGCAGTCCCTTGCAGTAAGGATGTTCGTATGGATAAATTATTAATCCATACTTATTTGTGGTAGCCTAACTGGTTTGTTTATAAATATATATTTACCTTTACGATATGTCGTACAATCGTTGTTTTTCGTCGTTTTAAAACATTTAAAACACTTACACATACATAAAACACTTAAATGTACATTACAAACATATAAAGTTAAAAGCACAGTAGAACAGCAACAGACAGTATTCGGCACATGCTACCGTGTTCAGTTCTAACTCGCACTGTCGGACACATTTTAAATGTTTGAATTTTGACAAAGTTCCCAGTGTGCGAACAACTGGAATTTGATGACTGAATAAAATTGTTGAAACGGCCTTCATATAAAAACGAAGAACAACAAGGATTTTACGACAGATAGTAAAGGTAAATATATATCTTATCTTCTAAAGCAAGAGATAATTAATTGTCTGTCTGATAAATGGATATGGAATCTCCGTCTAAGGATTTTTGATTTTTTGATTTTATATGGGGCATTTGGCCACGAGAAATCGATTGGAAATGGTCACCAGTCTGGGAAAATTCGTTTTCTACGTCTTTTTATTAAATTAAAAAGTGAAATTTGTCCATTTTAAACAATACAAAGCACAGCTGATGCAAATGTTTTCAATGTCATTACAATAATCATCTGTTTTCTTTTAAACGAAGCACAGCTGATGCAAATGTTTTCAATGCCATTACAATAATCATCTGTTTTCTTTTAAACTGTATTTTATTAGAGGTAAGCCTAATGTTGTATCTATTTATAGTTACCATGGCAACGAATACTTCTGCTAAATAAACATACCCTTTATTTAGTTGTTTAATGTTATAGGCCTAACCTAAACGATGTTCACGGAAATTTGCAATAATAGTTATTGACGTGAGCGAACTAGGCCCTGCTTATAATCGAGCTTTAGCTCGGTCTCCTGGTACTAAATTATTAATACAAAAGTTTTCGATAATGTTTAGTAGGTTTACAATAACTCTGTCTAAATTTGATACTGTGCCTTCAGAGATAGTTATCTTTTCATCCTTTAACCCATATTTTTTCCACCCAATGAGCTAATAGTTGGTGTTTTTAAAAACCTTTTAAACACATTTTTGGTACTATTCTTAGAAGGTGTTCATAATAACTTTTTAACAGATAATTATTTTTATATATAAATAGTTAATATACATATTTATATATTCCGTTTTTTTTTTCAAGACAACTTTCTCATTTCCACCCACTTGAACCTCCTAAAAGCGGGAAAATTAAAACATCTATTTAAAATTATTAAAATGTTTGTCCATCAAAATTATTCTATTTTATTTCGGGTCCGTTGTGTTGAGGACAATTTGTCATTCATTATTTCGTTTTGTTATCTAGTTAGTTATGACTTATAGGTTTGTTAATTAAACAGTAGATTCATCTTGTCCGATTCAAAATGTTTGAAACTGTATTAAAATGCACTAAGTCGCATTAGTTTTACAAAGATAGTTGGTTTTCATATTAGTTTTACACGTTACACTGTTTAAATAAGTCAACAACACTTAGGAAAGGTCTCGACAGTTATTTGAAGAGTTAAATTGAGCTGTGTGACAATTGTTCACGACGTCAAGGGATCGTTCGGGTCGATACGGCACTTATAACTCACGACATACAAACTTGATAAATAAACAAGACCGATTGGTCCGTTGGCGTTGGAATATTGCTTTATTTACCATTGGAATTCAGTATATTATATATATTAAAGCACAAATAAAAAATATTCTACACAGATGGGCAACTGAAATACGAAAAATTTCTGTTTTAGTACTTTCTTAGTATAGTAGTTGTTTTGAGATAAATATTATATATATGCATAAAAAAAATCATTTGCCCACATATATAAAAGTATAAAGAAGTACCTATTTTGTTTTTCCCGTAAGCTTTTGTTTAGGGAAAAGTAGTTTTTCACACCAAAATGTTCACTCTCGAAATTTCTAAAATGAGTTTTAGTGCTATATTAATATAAATTCCCCAAATACTAGCTATGTAAATGTGAGCAGGCTATACGTTTTAAAATTTAAGAAGGATGAATAAAAGCCATTGATGGATTCGTGTTATTTTTAACAGACAGGTAGACTATTTTGAAAATAAGTCAAGAGATTTAAATTGTGATGTTGCTGAATTCAATTTTTTTCAAAAAGACATCTACAGTTTTAAAAGTTATAATTTAAAAGATTGGTTTATATACATCCAAAATGTATGATAACAATACTATTTATTCTGGCCTAGTGAAGCTGGCCTAGAGACCAAAGACGCTCGTCCAACTTACAAAAGTTGGAACCTCCAACACAGATTTCGTAGCTCCGAATCTAGTCACTACTTATCGATTACTCTGTTCTACTATATGCGGCTCACTTCTTTTTTTATATTAACTATCACTGCCTAATTATGCTTCCACACTGGAACAAAATCTAGAGATGGAAAATGGAATCGATTGCGTTTGTTAATGGGCAAAATCGGACTAGGGGTAGAAATGGTGAATTTTTTGTAACCTTGCTCCCTAGGCGTTAAATTATGAACGCGTGCCGGACCTCACTGTATTAAAATTGGGAGCAGGTACATGAAAATAATTTTGCAAGAAAAACTCCAAAATAAGATAACCATGATAATTTAAATTAGAAAATATTTTAACTTAAACTAAACAATTAGTGCAACCTCAAAAACCGATGAGACACTGAAAAGAATATATTTGGGTTAACCACGTACAACAAACAAGTAAATTACAACAAATTAAGCACACATTTTAAAAGATCAAGATGTTTTTCTTCTTTTTACTTTCTCACTATACTATAGTATAGAGAAAGTATAGTGATCGCAAAAAAATCGATGTTGAGATTTTTGTGGAAATATCCGTTTTGGGACCCTCTGAGTCCAAAAAAGTGGTTTTTACAAAATGTCTGTATGTCTGTATGTCTGTATGTATACAAAGCTAGAGAGAAAACTATTCGATCGATTTCAACCAAATTTGCACCAGACATGTCAAGTAGGCCTGTATAGATGCACGAAAAAGGGTTTTGAAAAATTTTGAAAAACAACCCCCTTTTTGGCCAAAAAAACCCCAAAAAACCAGTTATAATTTTATTATAAAAAACGGCTCTAACGATTTTGATAAAATTTTGCTTATTTGTAGCCTTTAATGTGCCCTACCATATGCAAAAAACAGCATCTTTCTAAAAATTCTCGTTTAGCTAATAATAATAATAATAACTGATTTTGGGGGGGGGGGTTTGGCCATAAAGGGGGTTGTTTTTCAATAATTTTCAAAATCTTTTTTCGTGCATCTATAAAGACCTAATTGACGTGTTTGGTGCAAATTTGTTCGAAATCGATCGAATAGTTTTCTCTCTAGATAATAATAATAATATTTATTAGTTAATCTCCAACTTTAATAAAAAATCACCTCTCCTACCCCACCCTACAAGTCAAAGTGAATCTGTTTAATAATTTAAATATGTTTGTGAGAAAGTATGTGCCAGTTCCTGGTACCTTTTATTCTATTAAATATTCATTTATATTAATATCTGTATCAATTGAAAGTACAAGGAAAACTAAATTAATTGGCCAACTTACAAGTTAAAAAATGAATCATAAATGGTAAGATACATCGAGAAAAAAAGAAGAAGAAATGGTTGTAATTTTAAGAAGTATTCGTGACGTTACAAAAAACCGTTTCAATTCAGAAAAGAATCCCTGAAGGATCGTAGAACTGAAAGTGTGACATGACTCTGCTCCCAAATTTTAATTTTAATTACAGTGAGTTATCAGAGATTTTTGTTTACATAAATATTACCAAGAACATTTTTGTTTAAGACATATTTAAGACATAGACGTACACAACTGTCTAGTCTAAAGTTATAAGAACTAAATTTTAAGGACAATACCTGAGAACAATCGTTTACACTTTGCTTGCTTAAAGGTGGTGTCTGTAGTCTATTCTGTGGTACTAGGTGCGACTATCTGTAGATACAATATTAGTAACACCGGGTTTGAAGCTTTGATTACGTAGGCCGTGTGATTATGTTTGGATTAATTTTGTTAAATCGCGTAATCCAGTTATTTAACTCTTCGTAAACTGAAAAATCACCGTAACCCCCTTATTATGAAAAATATTGCACCCTTTAGAGTAAACATAACTCCTGAGAGTATTACCCACAAATTCGTTTTAAAGAGTTTTTATAGCATCGACCTTTAGTTCCAATCCCGGCTCGGGAAGAGTGGCTACGGAAACAGGTAGATCTTAGACATGGACAAATCTCGTTCACGGACTGGTCAAAAACAGACAAAGGTGCGGGAGCCGGAATGTTCATGCACAAAGGACCGAACACACAGAAAAGACGGAGTACCTACGGTCTTCCAAACGGTGGTATCGAATACTGAACTCAGAAAGCATGAGTACAGATGTTAATCATAGAGATTATGCCTTTAGTAAGCACAGTTTTGTAAACCTTCTAAACACTATCCACAACTAAAACCATTTCTGAACGATCCCCTTACTGCAAGGGATGATCAAAATGAGATCGCAGAACGAAAAAATCATTACTCCCTTTGTAGACACAATATCGGGCCCGATAAAAATTGTTATAAACTTGTTTGGGGTGACTGCAGCCCGTAGCGCAAGGGATGAATGCATTCGTTTAGTGCTTAGCTTATGAGAGTAAATAAATGGGATCTTTTAAATCTAAATTAGCCTGTGGGCCTATTCGAAAGGAAGTTTCATGATTTACAGCTAATATTGAGTTACGATTTTGTCAACTTTTGTATAATTTTTACCAAATTTGTTAATTTATGAGTTATTAAGAAGACTTTGAGAAAATCTCTTATGAACTATGTAACCCGTAAGCAATTTGAATGAACAATCCAAGAGTTAATGTATTTGGAGTGTGTATGACCAACACATTGGTATGGTGAATTAATCAGAAATCCTGATGGTACAAACAAGTTCATTGACCCTAATTTAACCCGTAACGGCAAGCCTACATCTGTTTGGTGTTCTCTCATTTAGAAATAGAAACTGTGTAATTTCTTGCTTGTAAGTAAATCAACTCGGTGTTAATGCAAATGGATATTTCTCCACTATTGAGGCGGCACAAATCATAGTCAAATTTTAAAAAGAACTACCGTAGTCAAAAACCTTTGGCCCGATTTTTGTCAAATAAAAGTACATAGATTATGAATACACTCATGGCCGTTTATATTGATAAATTTGTTCACACTTTCACAAATAGTTTAAACATCAATACTTTTTATAAAAATATAATCACTCGTAAGAAATATTATTTCTAAAATTAAAAATACAGAACACAATTTTTGTTTAAAAAAGTAACAACTTTTCGAAGTTATAGTAGTGTTATGAAAAAATAACGAGAGTGAATTCTTTAGTTTCTGATTTATTACGAATGTTACCATCACAATTTGTCACGTTTTCAAGCATTTATTTATTGTATAAGTTATATTCAATTCTTATTGACTTCTTTTATATTATAGTAATTTTCTTTTAAGATAAATTTTCTAAAAATTGTATGTAACATAGTATTGCCGGTAAGACAAGAAAACTATTCCAACCCCATATGGAACTATCCATTTTTCGGGTTTTGAACATTTAAGAAAAAACTGAACCCTTTAGATCACTCTTTTGTCTGTCTTTTGAAATTTGAAATATTACTTTTAAACCCGTTTGAAAGGGCTTCATTTATGAATTTTTAAGATATGCAGATTTCAAGATATTCTCCAAATAATTTCGAGATGTTTTTTAATGTTGTCATTAAAAAAATGTTTAAAAAAAACAGTGGTGTTACCTACATACTTTACAAACTTTTATGAAGCAGTAATAACAAAATGTTTTCATTCCTACTGTCTATAAGTTAACTTTTACTCTCTCTACGGTTATTGTTTAAATGGTTACTTGATGTGATGACGTCACTTTTTCATGAAAATTTATTATCAAATTTATTGGCAATTTAAATTTTTCTACAATAAATCTTATTTATTTAATACACCAAAGAAGTATAACTTTTAACGTACGTACAAATACGCGCACCCCTTTTTTATTTATGTTTTCTTGTAAGCTTAATTGGTGGAAGTGAGAAACATTCCAAGTAAACTTTTTTGAAAGAATTGTTAGATAATATTGGCTAATAGCTAGTATTCGCTAACAGTCGTCAAAGTCCGTAATTTTAACCACCCCGATTAGATTGAAATAAGTTATTTAACATTTATACAGGGTGTTTGAAAATTATGGGACGGCTTAACATCTAAAAATGTACGAGTCTTATGAGATAGGAATAAATGCACTTATTCACAACCATAAAAGAACCACTTTTTTGTAAGTTTGCAATTTTTGTCTTCCGTCTTGGATCCGCCATCTAGTAATGAACTTCATTTTTTTAAATGGGAAGGAAGTCGTGGGATACATGATTTTAATGTAAAATTTGTCTAAAAAAACGATGGTCGAACCCGTTTTTGAAAATCTAAATTCGTTTTTCGCTATCGTCAGTCAAATGAGCAAAAAAGCACCGCTTATTACTATAATTCTTTTATAACTTTAAAAGTTTCCTTTTAAAATGTGATTAAAAAATACTAATTAAAAAATCGACGCTCTTAATTTTGTTAATTAACAAGATTAGTGGCTCATCATAACTTAGAAAAAATAAGCCACCTTCAGACTGAAAAACACGTTTGCAAGACAACAAATATAAGATTATTCATTTTTTTAAATAATTTATTTAAATTCAAAACAGTTATTAACAAAAATAAAATGACTAAGAAGAAGAAAATGACTTATTTCAAGTGAAAGGAAGATAAGTATAGTATAATTACTTGCAATTGTTTGATATTACATTTTTCAAATCATTTATAACTATTACTGTTATCATAATGATAGCACACCCAAAATTGTTAGAGCAACCAATCACACGCGAACCATCTTGTCACTTTTTATTAGGTTGAGAATATTACCGTTGCATACCTATTTGTTTATAAAGTTTTTGTTCTAAAAAGTGGTAATAAGGAGGGGAAATATAAATGTATATGTATCCAGACTGCTTAGTAAGGCCAGTAATCGCAAAATTCCAATGCCATTCTCGGAAGCATTTAACAAGTTTTGATTTTTTTTAAAGAACTCAGATGTTTGCGAAATCTCGAAAGTGTGGAACGCTGGTGTAATGATACATCATTTATTGCTTCTCGCTTATTTGCGATTTGGTTATAAATGGTAAATGGCACTTTATATAAACGCAGTTAATTTTCATTATAGTAATTTAATAATGTCTGCATTTTAGTATTTCCTTGTAGTGCATCCATCCCAAGGTAACCCTACTACATGTGGCTCCATGGGTTCATGTTGTTTTGTAGTATCTACTGGTTTAAGTTGTTTAATTAAGTTTCAATAATTAAGAAAAAGTTTAAGTTTATGTATTAGTTAAACTTGTTGTTTTCTGTTTATATTAAGCTAGGTATAAGGGATATAAATTTGTATGTACGTATATTTTGTAAAGAATAGGCTATTGTAAGTTCTACGAAATAAATTTATTTCAATTTCAACATTACTTCATCCACTTCCTTTTAGTTCGTGGACACAACTACTTATGTTGAACATACATTTATTAACTTTTACACAACTTTTATTTTAGGCAGAACATTTAAACATGCCAAATCCTACGTGATGACCAACCTCTAGTGAGTTATTAGTAATCCTATCTCGAAGGATAAATTCAGGACTAATTGGCCGTGTTCCAATAAGCTAAGATGCTTTATCAATGTGTGGTCGGATGATAGTGAAATTAACGACAATTGCGCCTAAAGAGTGAAATTAAAAACCTGACTGGAAAAGTGTCCAGCCACGACAGATAATGCATCCACAAAGGTTTTGCGGAAGTTGCTAGTACACATCTAGTACTCAAAATGTTTAAAATTAAGAACAATTTAGAAACGAGACAAACGGTCATTTTCAGTTATCGGTACCAACGAATAACCAGTTATTTTATAGGTTCTTTTTCAACAGCTATTTCGGACTTCTCCCAGGACTTCTATATTCTTGACATTCTTGGTCTTACTGAAGAACAACTATTTTAAACTGTTTTCAATACCTTTAACTATTTATTTATCTTTGAACTTTTGTAACAAGCAGTTATATGTGATTTACTTTAATTCGATAATTAATTATACATGTTTCAATGATATAACTAGTATATTGAGACTTTTGGTATATTTTAGTATATTAAGACCAAACTTCCCAAGTAAAAATAGTTTAATACTTCATACCATTTTATATATTATTAGTAATAGGTATTATGTTTAGGGAATCCATGATTTTAAATTCACATAGCCTCAGCCAAAACAAATATATTAAGTACTAAAATGTATATAAATAGTAGCGATAATAATCTACACAATCATTTATTTGATATCCAGATTTTTCTAAGTTTAATTATTTCTTACTAATATTTTCATAAAATGTTATTTTTCACACTTAAAAATCCTAATTAATAACATAAAATTTAGAAGAAAGAAGTACCAGTTTTAGTTGGATGTAAGCAACTCTTTTCTCCAATTTATAAAATCACGTAAAACAATTTTACAAAAAGGTCCTATTTACTTAAAATAGGTTTCATCATTTGTTAAATTCATCCTCAGCCTTATTAATATGTTTCATGTATGTAATAAATGCAATAGAACTCAGCATAAGTATTTGTATTGCTCTCCATAATTGGCGTAACATTTTAAATTCGTTGATAATATTAGCCCAAAAGTTTATTATTTACATATTAGTTCCCTAAGATATAATTCCCACTAATTCCCCCACTTTTATCCATCTCCGAAAAATTCCCAAATTCGAGGAAATACCCACAATTTAGCAACACTGTTTAAAACCTAAACAGTTATAAAAGAACCGAAACGGTAAAATAACTTGGTTGGGGGTTGGTGGGAGAGAGAGTTGGGCCAATTGGGAGATATGTTTATATATGTTCAGCATTGTACATATTTTGTTAATTTACAATGTTACCCGTAGGCTACGGGTAGAAAAATAACTATGTTAACAATATTCGGTACTGCTAACAAAGTTGTAAATAGTAACTCCTAAGTCCAGTATATGGCACTGGAAATAAATAACTAGTTATAACGTTTACTTAGTGATGAAAATACCAGTTATAGAAAATACCTCTTAACTTTAGAAGATTTTATTACTGGACGGAAAATTGGTTGTTTATGGACGAAGCGACATTTCATGTATTGCCTGGTAGGGTGGTTTATAATGTATATTGGTCATTGAGTTTAAATTTTTCTTTGTGATAATTTAATATTATTGTTATTGGACTAAACGTTTTGTTGATTAGGCTCTTTAATTGTCAATCACTGCTAAAGAACAGTAATGACAGACAGAAGATAACTGTTGTTTATGTAACAACTTTTATGTCTTCACAAATCTAGAAACAAGTAGTTTGTATTTATGTCTTGTGCAACGGGGAAAATAAAAGAATAAATTACGCGTCTTAAAGTGAGGTTAGGCCGTGAAGTATGACCAATGAGTCATTTCGAAGATTATGCACGCACTGCGCACACGCAATACACGGCACTACTGACACACTCCTTGCCGACTGCGGGAATTGATCGTAGACACGGAATGGTCACTAAAGCGTCACGCTATACTTGTCATCTTGATAATGTAGATTTATTACGTCTTACAATGGCGGAGTTTTAAGTTTACTGGGTTAATATGCTGTGCATCTCAATGGAAACAATGTAAGCCTATCAGGCTTCCTTTAATTTTAGGTTGGGAAGCATACTATCGTAGATTAAGTAGACCATCAACTCTTAGTTTCATCATGTTTCTCCGACCGTGTGTCACAACAGCAGTAACTGTGAACTAAAAAATTTCCCCAGACAAGCATTTAAAATAAAATTACTTACCTAAATGAAAAAAGTTATTTACACGCACTTACATGTAAGTACAATTTGATCGCATATTACTTTTTTACATCTTATTTAAAGACTTTTTCTAAAAATAAAGATTACATTTTTTTTAAAGATCAAGTACATATTGCGGAATACTTATAGAAAATGATGAGCCGGAGATTTGCGGATTTGGTTCGGGTGTTAAGGGATCCGCCGTAATGACAGCCTTTCAAAAAGGTAACCATCTAATTAATAACCATAACTATGGCGAGAAAAGTTATACATTTATGATGGAGACCACTGATCGTAAATTAAATGACAGCTGCCAAACACATTTTCCTTTTAAGGTGACAACCTCTTAAAACTTTAAAATTTTAATTTACAATTTTATAAAACTTGCTCAGTGTTACCAGTTAAACTACAAAATACTGTAAAAACCGGTGACTGGTTTGAGAAGAGCCTACATGCAGTTCGCATGCTTGGTTTATAGACCAGTGACTTTAAGCATACTCATAAATATGACTTTTGTACAAGAATACATTGTATATACTTTTAGTTTAATTGCTTTAAAGTTTGAAGTTTTAAATAACACATTAAAAGTTAAAACATATTAAGGTCAAAAGCACAAAACTTCTTTTGATCACATAGTCCAAAGCTTACTGAATCAGTTATCGCGCCGGTATTATATTGTTTATTTTTATATTTTTAAAACTATAAAATTAAGAAAAATAATATTAAAAATAACATCCGGTAGGTTGTTTTTTTTTTGGCTAACGAACTTAGACAACCAACGTGTGCACTAAATTTGGACCACATCAGATGTAAAATGCGGCCATTATAATGGAAAACATTGTCCAAACACAGTCCATAATCCGAGGGCGCAAGGTCGAGGTGTAAACTCGCAAAGTTCAGTCAATGATCAGAGGCTTGCGAATTTTTCCGCTGTGAGCCGAGGTCGGAGGCTGAGATGGACACAAATTCTATTAATCTACTGTATTTGGTATACTCAGGCAGCTGTTACATGTTTTTGAGAGTAGACCAATTTCCCAAATAGTTGATTGAAACCCTAAAACATGTAGGCCCCACTTAATTTTGGAAATTCGCTCAGCTCAAGTCAGCGGTTCAGCTGCGCGATCGAGTTATTTTGGATTAAAACGATACAGCTCGGATTATCTGTGTTTGTTATATTTCTCAATGTAATTATAGTAATCATTAGTTATGGTGTTGTACCATGGGACTACAGTTAGTTATCACATTGTTTCATCAGAATATTGACCTTAGTTTTAATACGAACTGTATGAGCACTACCGCCCAAACAGAGCTTGAACAATAGTTTGGTTGTAAGCCATACAGGAAGTGCATCAGTTAGACACGCAAAGCTGTTGGTGTCCAGTTCGTCTAGTTAATGTTTCATCTGTGCTTCCCTCTACTGTTCGTTGTATTGATAAGTAACTTATAGTAAACTTATAACAAATGTCGTTTACTTAGGAAAGTTAATTGTTTACTTTCTTAACAATTATTGTTGTTTAAGATAACATTAACAAATCAAAATATAATTCAAATGTATACGTCAATTATAAAAATTCCTCAACTAAATAAACCCCTCACGGAAAGAGCCGATTCCATTGGAGATTTCTACCCTCAATATTAAATTTTCAAGTGACTTGACTGAAAATCTTTTTTTTTTATACACAATAAGCAAACATATTTAATCAAATTTGATGATTTACCATTTTTGTTATCAACGAATTATAATTTAGATGTTCATGAACTATTTTCTGCAAATATTAGTAGCAACTTAGTAGTTCCTGCTATTAGAAGTAGCAAAATCAACCTTATAATGTGTTTTTCTTTAAAAACAAAATGTAATTATGTTTAAATTAAGGGTGTGCAATACCACTTTACATTGGTAAAGGGCTCTAGCAAAATATTGCTTGTATACACTTTCGTTTTTACTAATGCCGGTCTTATTTATAGTTTCCACCATGTGCGTACGACATTTACATTTGCAGAAAGCTCCAACGCATAGTTAGTAGGTAACAAAATTTGCCCCGTCGTTTCACTGCTAGCAAGTGATTTAACTGAAAATCATGGTTTTCGTCTTATTTATAAGGAAATATCTTTAATTTATAATTTACATTTTTGTCTCCTACGAATTATAATTTTGATGTTCTTGAACGATTTCCTGCAAACTAATTAAGATTATCTTCAAAATTTTTGATGAAAGAAAAGTTATATTGAGGGACTGTATGGGACTGTTTCGTCCTGGAACTGCACACCCTTAAGTCAAGAGCCTTTGGAAAAAAGACGTATGGCTGTCCCTGTGGTTGCTTTCGTGCTTGGGGATGGCAGTTATAGCTTCAGATTCTAGAGGTAAACAAAACTCGAAAACTAGATGTATTATTATAGCAACCTATATGGAGCGGCTATGAAATTGGCACTCTAAACCGAAAAAAAAGAATGATGATGAAGGTCTCTTCACTTGTGATAAAATTAACTGTACACGGTTTTGTTTTCCTAATTAATATAATTGAAGTAATACGTTAAAAGTGTGTAAATACATTTTAATCAATACTACAAAACAATTATATTTAAGCTTCATACAATTTTTGTGTGTTGTACATACAAACTGTATGATTTGTATTCTGGAAAACACCAAAAGCAATGTTATAGTTTAATTTAGATTCAAGGTGGATAGAAAAGACGATTTCTCTATTGCAAAGGAATACCGATTGTAAAGGTGTGAAAGTGAGAAAGGAAACATCAGCGACGGATGACTAGGCAACACTTGTGGATCCGATCCTTCCTTGACGCATCTTAACCAATCAAGTGAAACCTTTTTGTTGAGAAATAGAGGAAAACATCCGTCATATTGCTAGTCATATTATGTAATAGAAAGTTAAAAAACGTAAAGCAGCAGATGCGCGAATAACGCTTTGAAACTATGGAAATCACTTGGGGTTTTGTTTAGCTACATTTTATAAATTAAATTTAAAAGAAATTTATACTCTGATAATTATAAGTTGTGACGTCAGTATGATAAAAAAAACACTTTCCTGTATTTATTTTAGAAAAGTCAACTTTTGTGAGTATACATGTCATAACTAAGTAATGTGTTTAAGGACATCATAAAATTTAACCAACAAATATCTTCTCTTAAAATATACAATTTTAAACTTAGAACATATATAAACAAGAATGTTAATTTGAACCAAAAGTGCTAATGGAATAACCTATTAACAGATGGCGTTAATATCAGCGTAACTCAACGCACTACTTATTTATTTTCTTTTAATGAGAGTTATTTCTATGTCACCAAGTACAAGCAACTAACGAAAGGTCTTTCATAATTGAAATACAAGTGGATCCAATTAAGATTAAAACATGCCGTTTGGATTACAAGGTACTCGTGTTGCTATTTATGTCATATGTAAAAAATTATGTTCGTGAAAGCTTAGACAGTGGCGCGGTAACTAAGATTTTACGCTGTTAAGATTTTTACTTCAACTCCTATAAAGCGAGTGTGCGTCAGTAGTACGTAAGTAAATAACAATATAATATAACAGCTGATTTCACCCATCATCTGTAATAGTTAATCAAAGTCTAGCGTAGATTGTACTTTGGGGTTATGTTTACAACTTTAATAATAATATAAATGGTTGATTTTTTTTAAAATATGAGTTAACATATATAATTATAGTATAACCTAATTATTAAAATAACTTATTAAAATTAAATTATAGTTTGATTATTGTAGCTCATACATCACTGAAGATGGCGACTTTGTCGTTGAAACGCGTTTGAGTTAATAAACAACGTATTAGTGGTGAGATTCTTTGTTTAAGTTTTACTCTATCAATAACACTTAGTAGTAAACGATTAAAGGAAGAAGTAACGGATAAGCATAATAAATTAAAATGTATGTATTTAACAGAATTGCTCGGTTAAAACCACAGATAAAAAAACAACTAATAGTTTCTTTTATCTGTGGTTAAAACCCAAGTAAAAGTGTAAACTTTTATAAGGTAAAATAAAAATACAACAGGGTTTGACCCACACAATGTTCATGCTCCCCTCGACACTAAAGTGAAGATACATTTTTTTGTGATACCTAAAGACAAAAAATTAAAAATACATTTTTATAGTCTCCAGACACGCAAAGTGAAAAATTGTTGAACCTCACCAGACACAGAAAGTGAAATGAAATTGTTTCTGAAATATCTCCCGGCAATAAATTGAAAAGTAGAAGTTAGGGTAACTTCCAAAAATTATAAGTGTTTGAAATATATCAGGAACACAGTTTATTGTTTCACTATTATTTTCTAAATGTGTAACACAATTGTGTTTTAATAAATTTATCACTCCAGATTTTAATGAAGATTTATTTCAATAAACAGTAAAGCTAAGCAACTTTATGAAACTATACATGTTAGCTGCAACAACAATTTTGGTGACACAATTTTATTTTCCATTAAAAATAACACATCGCATTTGTCTAAGAACAAATACCTAGTTACTATTGTTTTTCTATTTTAAAACAAATACATAATCAAACTAATAGTCGTATAATTATAAAACTAGGCCGTAACGTCCTAGAGGTGTTAAATATTACACAATACATACAATTTGTTGCATTGTGTATGGTCTGCGATGCATGCTTTAAGTGACCTTCCTATTTTAATTTGCAAATTCTATAATAACATGGCTGACAGACAATGGAGGCGCAATCAAGCTGTTACAAGTTTGTTTGTATTTGGATTTAGAAAGATGTATTAGTAGAATTCCGATTTAAATAGATTACTTAACAGCTAAATTATACAGGGGGCTCAACAATTTGTAACTAAACTTCAGGGAACTATTATGCATGAAAACATAAAAATAATGAAAATAATTCGATCTCGCAGCTGAACCACTGACGTGAGTTGAGCGAATTTCCAAATTTAAGTTTATATTTTTTATGGTATCAAAAACTATTTGGAAATTGGTATACTCAGGAAGGCGCTGATTAGCTGAATGAGTGTACGAAATATATTAGTTTTATTTGTTTGCACCTCAGCCTTTTACCCCGGCTCACGCGCTGCTTCGTTCCGCTCTCAGCTGATTACCTTGAGCGTATTAAGACGTGCTCCGTGCGTCTATGTATTTCTGTTCGAATTGTGCTATGAAGGAACCCATTGGTCTTTTACTTAAGTACCGTAGTAGAATGTTGAAAAATAATCAAAAGCCACAGCATGGTCACTGGTCGTATCATGTTAGCTTTAAATCGAGTCAGCCACTGTTAGCTTTACTTCCGCCGTCTTAACACAAAAGGCTGTGTTCGCGTAATGGTCTTTAAAGTAATACGTTCAAGCATTAATTGTGTGGATAAGTGTTATTAGAGAATTTCCATAGGAAAGATGAGCTATTGCAGTGACTCTTATGGTGAAACGCAAGGTCGGGAGTGTTCAATGAGCACCGATCATGGTCTACAGAACACGATTTGGGGTGTCTTTAAAAATTATATATGTATACAGGGTGTCCATTTTAACTGGGCCACCATTGGCATCTCGAAAAGTACAAGTTATACAGCAAACTTTAAACAGGGGACTTAACCTGCTTTTTAATGACCATTAAAATACGAATTTGAAATTTCAAAAATTTAACTCCATTTTTCAACTTTTGAATTTTTTATGGAACACTCTATATTTTATGTTTTCGGGTTTTACAAGTTATTTTAAAACGTTTTCATTTCTTGTGTGTTTTTTTTTATACGACTAACCATTTAAATGTTATAGGGATATAAAGTTTTAAAAACACCCTAGCAGAGCGGATAATATTTTGGTATGGAAACGTTTTGAACCAATGAAAACGATCTTAACACTAATAAAACATTGTTTCAGACAAACAAATACCTTTTTAAAATTAACACATACGGTCTTTGTTAATTTATTAAAACTATAATACAGAGGTATTAGGTGATAAAATTACAAATTTGTAACACATAAAAAAAGAAGTTGTAACAAATGTTCATTATCAGCTGTTGATTCTCATTGTTCAACGAAAGCCCTCTGTTTATTAGGATACAAGTTAAAGTTATTATTTCATTCAATATCTTATACGATATTAATATGGTGTATATTTAAAAAAGCATAAACGTGAAATATCATCCTTTTTGTTGTTAAAAGAATGTAGGGATTTTCTCTTATAAGTTACATGATTTTAGTTGGCGTTATTTTCTAGTTAAAAGTCATACATCTTAAATGACGTTTTAAAAATAAAGTAAAAGATTATAAATAGCCTGCTTATGAAAGGTTACGCAAATTCGACACCAAATCAGAACTTAAGATCTCTTATATTTCCATAGTTATTTTCTAACACAAAATAAGGATTTTGTTTCATGTTTGCACGTACAATCATATCATGAATTTAACTCTATATATTGCGAACTTAGCCTGTATTTACCTTGTGATTGTGTGTTTCTATCTCTTCGCGTGCACAAACAACTGCTTTGTTCATTCAGACGTTTCTAGGACTACAAAGGGACTAACAAATTTTCAATCCAAACATACCATTTATTTAGAAACATAAAAAAGGAGTACTGAATTTCAAATAACTAACTAAACTGAAATACATGATTACAAAGACCTAACAAAAGTGTAGGCATATTGCCTTTTTGCCCCCTTTAAATTTTGTATTCAACAATATATTTATGTGTAATCAAATTGCCTACTTAACGCCTTTATTTTAACACTCATCCACCATATGGTAGCCGCCATATTCAATTTCCTACATTTATTTCTAGAAATTTGTAATTGTCATCAAAGTTATATAACTGTCTAAAATTTCAAGTCAAATGGAAACTAGCTTTCTAGATGAATTACAATGTTTACTATGTTGTCAAATAGCGTCAAAAAGTCAATCGATAGCGAGTTGAAAATACATTGTATGTATCCATTACTCATGAAGTTTTGTTTTGCATTTAGTAAGATACAGTTGTGGTTCTACATTCTTTGACAAAAATCAGTTCAGTAGTTTTTCTTATATTATAATTTAAATAGATGTAAATTAGAATAAGTAGTGACCTGACCAATAAGAACAACTTCACAGATTTGCGCAAAATGTATGCGTCGTATCCAGGCAGATTCCAAATGTTAGTCTTTGGTGTGCAAAACTACTCAACTACAAACATCGAATTCAGAGAGCGGAGTCCACCTGACCTACGAGACTGCATTGGCAAGGCGCTCAAGAGCGACTAGAATATCGCTTGTATACACTTACATTTTTACTAATACCGGTCTTAGTTTTTATTTCCGCCATGTGCACACGACATTTAAATTTTCAGAAAGCTCCAATGTATAATTAATAGGTAACAAAATTCCCCCTGATGTTTTATTATGTTCAAGAGACTCGTAATCAAATATCTTTAATACAAATTTATAATTTACCATTTATGTCACCTAAACATTATAATTTCATGAACGATTTTCTGCAAATTACAAAAGATTATCTTCAAAATTCGATGAAATTATATTGAAGAGGACTGTATGGGTTTTTTCGTCCTGGTATTGCACACCCTTAACATAACTCTGTAAATAAGTTGTTTTGTTTATTTAATTAATTTTTTAAAGAAGAAAGTAGAAAATAAATAATGCCTAATTATTAAAAACCCACAGTAAGAATACAAAAATCAGTTTATAAAGGTTATTAATATAAAATGTGGAGCGGTGGTAGCTCAATTGGAAAGATGGGTACGTAATAGCCTATGCTTCGAAAATTTGCATGCTGACGTTAGCATTTCCTATTCCCGTGATGTTTTATTACCTGTAAATCTAACTAACATAAAGCAAAACAATTAAAAGTATAAGGCAAATACAAAATAAATATGATTCCGTTAATTTTATAATCAAATAACAAGCTTTATCAGAACAAAATGTATATAAAAACCATAAAACTAATAAAATAATGAATATTTTAACTATATTTAGATAAGAATGTATATTATAATTTAAAAAAAATTACAACAACTTATTTAGTTGACTATTTTTGAACCATTTCGTCTAAAATTGTTTACAACAGTCCATTAGCTGTAATGTTTTGAAACTTTAACGCCTAAACCCTTGTGCTTAATAAAAACTACCCAAAAATAGGAACATTTGATGTATATGATGTATTTAATGTATTGAGTCAGAAATCAATATATAATGTGGGGATTTCTATAAAAAGTTTCAAAGTTGGCTGGCATATTGGAAACATTGTAAACACATTATAATGATTGATGAGTTCTACAAAAACATCTTACTACTGTACACAATCATCACCATACTATGGCTAGACAGGTTTTTTTTATTAAGAAAACAATATTTATATTGGATTACATAGATTTTTATTTACTTGCTACGTTTATTTATTTACTTGTTTAAAAATTTTAAAATTAACATTGGTCGAGTGTTTACATAATTTTAAAGGCATTTAAAAAAAAAGAAACTTGTTAATAAAAAAAAGATTTACACTTGGTCCCGTTTCAAGGTGGCCTTTTGCAAAACATTCACCATTTAACGGTTTGTATTTTTATTTTCTACATTCTACTTTCAGAAACTATGATTTTACTAAACATTTCCCGATTTTGGTACTTTTCCAAAAAATATCCAACATGTAGTTTTTAGACGTGGAGATTTTAACTTTCCAAACATTCTACATTATTTTAATGTTGAAAAGGTGTGACAAAGTGGCATTGTTCGATTATAGAAAGAGGCAATGTTTTGTTATTTGCGTCAAAAAAAAATTTACTCCAACATTTTTTCAAATGGAAATTAGGAAATAATTTTCTTAGATTGTATTTTAATAATATTAAGTACCAAATTTTAACTATGTTTACAATAAGACTAAAGAGCAGTTCGCGAGTATCGTGTGGACGGTGTCTCGAATGATTACGAGCGGCTCGCGAACCGCTTGTGAGCCGCTCGTTCGTTGCTCGGACGGATCAAGAAAAAGTCGGTACGAGAGGCGAACACAAAGGGATTCGCAGTCGTAGTGTGGACGGCGAGGAGGCAACATCTAGTGCTCGCGAGCGAGAGGTGTGTTGTTTTTGTTGTGGTTTTGTAGGCAGCGTTATGGCGGAGTAGAGTGATGATTTTAACCTGTCTTGCACAGAAATCGAAGCGCGCATTTTTGTTGTCTTCTTTGATATCTGAGGCCCAACTGTATTTATGAGATCTTCAAAATCACTTGGCGACATTCTTGTGAAATTTTTGGACTGCCCACTCACACACTGCGATTTTAAATCCAGAAGCAATTCCCCTCCATTGCGTTTTTTGTACAAATTTGTTCGCCACCAGCGACGTGGTTTCCTCTTCTTATTCAAACAACCAATAATTACCGCCGCACCACTTATTAATATCACATTTTGGCACAATAACATGATCTGCCATTGCTGCCTATATACTGGCTCGCAATCGGCTCGCGCTCGCCTATGGAACGCGCGAGGATTGTGGCAGGCTCGCGAGAAAATACTTCCCACGTGCCTTACGCGAGCAGAGAACGAGCGGCTCGTAAGTACGCAACTTTAGTCGTTGGAAGTAACATAAAATACAAGTTTTACGAACAGGCCTTTCGTTTTTACTCAAAATTGTTTTTGATTAAATAAACTATGCAATATTTAATTAAATAATATTTCTTTGTGGTTGAGACTCCTACTGTAACCTAATTGGCATTATACAGTAATGTAGAAGTAATACAATGGACAGAGATGAAGGTTTCATTATGCAGAAGGTTAAACCATTATACAGATGGTCAAACCATAATGCAGAATGAACAACTTGAGTGTTTGTTGTGTTACTAATGCAAGACCATACAACCCCAGTTAGGTTACAGTTGGAGTCACGCACTCGCCTAACCGAATAAAATCCGAACCCGCGCACGTGAAAACTACCCGATCTTCTCAAAGGATTGTTCGAAACTAAAATTATATTTAAAAAATAAAGTTTCTATGGAAATTATGTATTGTTGATGTTTTATTGTTTATTTAATAAATAATGTTTACTGAATAAAGTGAATATACAAGTATTATAATATATAGATTAAATTTTAATATAACTATTGTTTTCGCTCACCAACCCCGAGATCGTTCCGTTCTGACAAATGGGAGCAACATAATTTAACCTAATCTGTATTTTATGTACGATCCGTTTATTTTGTTGTTAATTAATTATTATTTATTACTATCAATGCTACCTATAAAACTAAAATGATGTAATTACTATACAAATTACCTTACACCTTCGCCCAAAAAATCCTGTTTCCAGATTAACTGTTTCTGTGAAACTACGTCGCGATCATCAGATCCCCTAAAATCGTGTTATAATCTGTGTTAAGACAGTAAAACAAGTCTTCGCTGCTAATGTGAACAACAATGTGCCTTCCGCATCTCCCAGGAATATTCTTTAAGCCCGTTGTTTCGCTATTCATGTGTGCTTGTTTCACTGACTTAATATAGCTGGGCGTCCAAGCTTTCTTGGTTGTATGCCCGGCGTTACACCATGTCTCATCGAGATAAAAGATTTTCTTTTTTTCTTCTCTGCATTTCTTTATTTCACTCAGATATTTCCTTCGCCAAAGTACTGTACGATGTCGTCTCTTTCGATGAGAATAGATCTGCGTTGTCTTTTCTCAAACTTGAATCCCAAGTCCAGCATCAGTCGCCACGTGGTACTCATATTCACACGTGGAAGGTCGGGGTCTTCATTGATCATTTTAGTAACTTTTATTACTGTGGGTTTAATATTCTGTCGCAGCAAAGAATGTACTTTTCTTCTAATGTAATTTTTTTTTCAAATCGTCATATCTTACCACCTGATAGGGCCTTTTCTTTCCCGGAGTCACAGGAGGTTCGTTGTCAAATTATTTTCTTAACCGCTCAACAGTCGCTCTACTACATCCTGCCTACATCACACCTACTCTCTCCGCTATATCCCTTTTGGATATTTCAGGATTTTCATCCGCAAAACTCCGTAAATGTTTAAAATAATCCGCCGTTCACCACTTGAGTAAACCCCCCGTTTCTCCCTAGGAATAACGTACTTCTCTGGAGACGAAGCTCTAACTTCTGCTTTCGCACTCACTGGATTCACTTGGCCTTAAATGTTCACCCCTTAGACGCAAATAATTGAAATGCTAGTGCATTATTACTGCTTCTATTTACCATTTATAAAACAAAAGTGTCAATCAAAAGCTATTTAGCTTCATGGGAAGTATAATAACTAATTTATTTTTCCTGTAAAGGGGCCCATTCTCGTATTTAAATTGCGTGATTTATAATTTATTTCCTATACAACACTTAAAATTAAGATACAAAATATCAGCTCTCTATATTAGGGGTGGTTATTCCATTTTCACCCCTGAGCACCACGTGATAAACACGCAAATTTGGTTTATTTTTCTTTGTATTTTGTAAGAAATAAAAATACAAAATCTTAGCTCTCTGGCTTTAAAGAAAGTATAACAATTATCATTTATTGCTATAGAAGTTAGTACTACATTTTAACCCCTTAGCAGCACGCGACAAAATACAAACAGGTTTACGTTTTCTTGTAAGAAATAAAAATACAAAATTTCAGCTCTCAAGCTTTAATGAAAGTATAACAATAATTAATATTTATTGTTGTATAGGTTGTTCCAACCTTTAAATCAAAATGAATTAAGCCTATGTTACTTAAAGGAAAGTGTAGCGTTTATTTGTAAAAAATGTTTTTCAATCTGTTCATTAGTTCGAGAGATTACTCCTCCCCCCAATACGAACGATTTCGACCTCTTTATAATTTTAGTACAGATATAGTAAACTTCCTGTCTTCCCAAACATTTCCACGTATAGGTTCACTTCCATTATCTCATGGATAATCATAGTGACCGTAAGGAAATAAAGTTATAGTACGTCCTTCCTCCTATACATAATGTTGTTTTTGGAGCTATGTGTACGGTGTATGACCTTGTATGTTTAGCATAGCATCAGTTCAATGGACTGTCGGTGTCAATGGACGTGGACAATGTGTGTCCACATCAAAGAAGCCGCCGAGTTATATATTGGTGCAATATATCCTTAGATTATTGAACTTGAACCTCTAAAGGTTAAACAGATAGGGTTTGTATTGCTGCTGTCTTTTAAGTTTAGTTAATATATCTTTATCTATGACTTGATTGCTTATTAATTGTATGGACTATTTTATCTCTTTTTGGGGAAACCATTTGTATTTAAATAAACCAGAAAAGTGCAATTGTAACTTACGCACCAAGGGTTTCATACCACCAGCCATTTCACCCAAATTGTATTAATCACCATCAGTGTTTCAACACGCCTAGTACACAATACAGTGAATTATAACCGCCTAGCCCCGTAACAATAAAGCGGAAATAAATTATACATTATTGGACTGGGACTTAGTGACAGTAAAATAAACTGATGGCTCCCCAACACACAAAGTATAACCGTACACAGCTTGAATGTAAAACACTTTTTGAAGTTATACTTCTTTGCACCCGTTGTATCGGGATGGGGTGTCGGACTAGAATCCGCGTCACGCGTTAGGAGTAAAATCCGTAAAGTGCCTTTTTATACCTTTCTTCGTATATTCGTATACTTTCCTATACTTCAAAACGTCGGATTGATTTGAAACTTTGCACACTTACACTTAAGGACTTATGCAATGCAATATTAGTTTTGTTGGGTGTAGTAAGTGAGCACTGATCATGGTCCCCAGAACACGACGTGATTTTCACCCCCTTCAAAACGTCTGATTGATTTGAAACTTTGCACACTTATCAAGGACCGATGACAATGCAATATTAATTTTGTTGGGTGTAGTAAGTGAGCACTGATCATGGTCCCCTGAACACGTTTTCGGCAGTCATTAAAAATTTTATATACAGGGTGATTCACGACGATATGCAGAAACATCGGGAGCTCATTCATTTTGTTGGGTGTAGTAAGTGAGCACTGATCATGGTCCCCAGACTAACTGTGACCAACCAAACAGATGCAACGATAGTATTCATAAGCGTATGTAACAAAGAAGGAAAAATGGAATATTAATTTTAAAATATGCCTTCAGTGTTGGTTAGTGTTTTTATAAAAGAATAGGCTATCATCTACAAAATAGTAGGGCTACTCTAAGTTACGACTAGTTTTTCCCAAAATATATTAAATCAATAGTAGGTCTACCTGTCTATACCATTGGATGGCCAAAGAAGTATAACTTCCACCGTCTGGTCCGACGCAGACCCAATTTGTTTTAACTTCTTCACAAGATTGTGGATTTGGTATAATTTTGTGTAAAAAATATGAATGCTTCCAATATCACTGTTCCCAAAAAAATATTTGCAAAACTAAACTAAGAAGGCAGTGCAGTTTTTATCAATATTTTCGAAAATATATGGAAAACAACTAACACATTTAGAATCAGTTTATTACTATTCACAACCAACAGCTTTTTTAGACAACAAACTAAAAGCAAATATGATGAAAAATCAACGAATAGTGTTACAATGCAATACAAACTCTGCTGTTACATATTATAAATAAAACAGCTGATTCGGATCAAAAACTTTAGGTTAGGCCTACAATGAACCAAAATACCTTTATTTGCAGCCAATTTGGCAAATTTAGAACCAGGTAGTTATTCTTCACAATTAACAGTGTTTTTAGATTAGGTAAAAAAAAACAAACAAAAGGATTACTGTATTATAAGTCAAAAATCTGCTGTTACATATTATATATTGTTTTCTTTAGTTAGTAATATATTTTTTTTAAATTTTGATTATTGATTACTACTTAGGCCTAAATATTAAGGGTGAAATTATAAAGTATTCCGTAATTCGAATTATTGGGGATGGTCGTTCGATCTCTCTCTCTCTCTCTTACATTAGCTATGTATAGGTCACAGCTCAATCGTAATTTCCGTGAAAATATCAGAGTATAAAATAATCTGTTTGCATTGGCTTCGCCATGGGTCTCCGCCGAGTTTGGTGAGCGAAGCGAACAGTGGCGGAGCCCTTAGTATATTATATTATGGATTATTTGGTTTTCCACATTAAGCGTATCACCGATTAATAAAGTCTGAATCTTATCATAAAGTAATACCTTTATCACTTCGTGTATTAAAAAACCTTAAGACAAAAGTAAAATGTTCATACTGATTTAAAGAGGGAAGTGCGTGAGATTTCTTAATTTAAATTATTTGATTTCCATATTATTCAAGAGATTCCTTAAAAATAATGAAAATGTAAATTATGATGAACTAGTTACATACATAAGGATTGGAAGAGTTTGCCACGTTTATTAAAACAGTTTGTTTTATTAGGGATTCATCGTCCTAATTTCAGTTCGTTCGATGACCTGCTGTTTTCCTATGTTAATTTATTCCTTGTTCTCTGCTTCACACAGAAAAAATATTTGTAGTACAGTATTCCTGTTTGCAGAAACTAATTATTAAATCTTTATTTCATATTTGTTAGACTACATTTTTATTTTATTGGGATTATCACGAATCATTGTGGACTCATATACTGTATTTATGAATAAATTGAATTTGAGAATTATATTATTTTAAGTAATAATACCGTATTTTAAGTAGTAGGGTACCAGAAACTGGCAAATACTTTCTCACAAATATATTAAAATTATTATACTTCGCACGCTAACTCCCGTATGTAACCCCAACTGTGACTTCATAATTGTATTAAAGTAGGAGAGTAACTAATAAACTATTATTATTATTATTATTACCTAAAGAGAAAACTATTCGATCGATTCCGAACAAATTTGCACCAAACATGTCAATTAGGCGTGTATGGAGTCACGAAAAAAGGTTTTGAAAAATTTTGAAAAAAACTTCCTTTTTGGCTAAAAAAAACCCCAAAATCAGTTATTATTGTTATTATTAGCTAAACGATATTTTTTTGAAAGATGCGGTTTTTTTCATATGGTAGGGTAAATTAAGCGCTACAAATAAGAAAATTTTTATCAAAATCGTTAGAGCCGTTTTTTATAAAAAAATAATAACTGATTTTTCGGGGGTTATTGGCCAAAAAGGGGGTTGTTTTTCAAAAATTTTCAAAACATTTTTTCGTGCATCCATACAGGCCTAATTGACATGTTTGGTGCAAATTTGTTCGAAATCGATCGAATAGTTTTCTCTCTAGCTTTGTATACATACAGACATACATACATACAGACATTTTGTAAAAGCCACTTTTTTGGACACAGGGGGTCCTAAAACGGATATATCCACAAACATCTTGACATCGATTTTTTTTGCGATCACTATACTTTCTCTATACTATAGTATAGTGAGAAAGTAATAAAGTTTACAAATCAACTATTGAAAATATTATCGTAACGAAATCATGATAACAAAAGTACATTAATATTAAAAATAAACTAGGGGAGACCCCTGCATGCTCCGCACGCCAACCCCCCCCTCCAACTCCGTTTGGAACCCGGTGTGCGCCGTTGGAACCAGTTGTGTAGTCAGCAAGGCTCAGGCCTACACTTTAATAAAAACCTAACCTAAAAATTAGATATACTAAAAATTGATTTAAAATTTGAAATAAACTGTTAATGGAAATATTAGAGACTACAGCTGATTACTGAATCAAGAATAAACATTACAAAAATAAAAAGCCTATAGTTCAATTACACAGCAACAAATCAGACCTAAAACACACCAACAATAACATAACCTAAATCAAATCATCTGTTGACATTTGAGTAAGTTTAAAGTAAACAACTTATTTATTTGAAACTCAATTAGTTTATCAGCTGTTTAAAATCAAATTACAGTATTTCCTATTTAGCCTAGTTGTACCATAGGCTACTGATGCATTTTTAAAACTCGGAATAAAACTAAAATAAAAGTGTAAATCAAATATTTAGCTTCACAATGACTTAGAACTGGAAATTATCTTTTAAATAAAAAAAGAATCATCAAAATCGGTTAAGTATTAACTTCAGGAAGTGAGTGAACTAAAATCAGGAATTTTTTTAAATATATAGATAATAATTCGATTACTCGGCTGAACCGTTGACGGGAGTTGTGCGAATTTAAAGTATATCACAATTAATTAAGTTTTAGGGTTTCAACCAACTATTACTGAAATTGGTCTACGGCCTGTATTACACTGTAAAATATTTTATAAAATATGTTTGATAAAAGTTCTTTGACAAAGATCTTTGATAGTGTAATAGGCCATCTTTTATAATATATTTCTTTTATAAGATTTCTTTTATAAAATTTAAGAGGTTGGTATTACCTTTTATAAATGTTAGATACATTTTTACCTTTTAGTACAAGTCCAAAATCTATATATATAAAAATGAATTGCTGTTCGTTAGTCTCGCTAAAACTCGAGAACGGCTGGACCGATTTGGCTAATTTTGGTCTTAAAATGTTTGCAGTAGTTCATAGAAGGTTTATAGGTTAAGAAAAATTTGAAAAGTTTCCCAAAAAGTTTCAAATTTGGAAGAAACTCAACAGCCTTTACTGTATGAACTCAAAACCATAGCTTACAAAAACAGCTGTTCGTATAAAAAAGCTTAGCAACACGTTATGTTTGTTTACAATCATTACCATAGCAACATTACTTAGCAAATTTATAATCACTTTAATACTCTTCAAAACTAACAGCTTTTTAAGGTTAGATTGATAAAAACTATAAACTATAAACAAACACAAGGAAAAATCAACGAAAAATGCTTACAGAATTATAATTCAACTCAAACATTGATTATTAAATATCTATATAGGCCTACTTAGAGATATGCTGTTTAAAATATTGTTCATATAAAATATATCATAACTATGAATTTTTTAATAAACATTTTCGCTATCAATAATAATAACAAACAAATTATTTGACACCATGCATAACCATAAACATACACGAGTTTAAACATATTACAGTATATTGAAAACTAAACAAACAATCTGAATTAAACTAAATGCCATCAAAATATCACATTCGTAGCTTTATTTTGATATATAATTGTATATTTAAATTATACAATATCTTAAACAATATCTAAACAATATTTTATACTAATTAATTAGGCCTATACATTTAAAAGTACAAACTCTATTTGAACCAGTTTGTTACATCCTAAATTAACGCGGATGTTACAAAGTGATTCAAATATCTTTTCTACGACCCCCAGCTAATTTAAACCCTCGCTAAGAAAGGGTTAAAAGAAATCCGAAATTTTAGGGCGGTTTGGGGGGGTGGGTCAAAATTACTAAAAATCCCTATAAGAACGAATTGGAATGAAATTTGGTACTTAGCTTCCTTTTAGGCTGTAGGTGCTGGCAGCATTGTCAATGAAATTAAGTGAAAGTCAAAATTAGTAAAAACTATAAATTAAAACGATATATTTAAAGCTTTTTCATGTTAGATATAGTAGTTTACAGGAATACAATTTGCAGTGCTTTCTTAAATAGCGTAGCCTTTTTTTTCATGACCACAGTAGGATACGCACGGGTATTCAACGAACACTTAAAAAGAATACAATTATGTCAAAAAGACTGAAAATACTAACAACCACGGGCAACGCCGTACGGGTCAGCTAGTATTTTATAAAAGAGAATCACTTTTCAAATCTTTTATAATGGATACCATCTTTTATAAATCATATTTTATCAAATATTTTACAGTGTAATACGGGCCTACTTACGAAGGCGCTGATAGCTGTCTGCGTGTACAAAATATATTAGTAGAATTTGTTTGCATCTCAGCCTTAAATTCCGCTCACACGTTGCTTCGCTTCGCTCGCAGCGGAACGAACTCGCTTCGCAAGTTTGCATCCCGGCCGATGGCCTTTTTGGATTTGAACCGGGTAGACCTACTTTAATGGTATATTACGTTTTGATCGTTTTGGGGGGAACTATAAGGTCTTGTAAAAAACAAAAAGTACATAATAATATCCTTTAGTTATTATCTACTTATATAAAGCTAGACGGTAACACTGATTCATTAACATTAATTATTAGGCACTTCCCGTATTCGGACCCCCCTCAACCTTATACTTGAATTAAAGCTCTCGAGGAGAAACTTTTGGGAAAATTTCCAGAATGTAACATTTTTTAATTTTGGAAGCACCTTTTGGGCGGGAAAGGTTTTTAGATTTTTAAAATTTTTTCATTTTTTCACTTTGAGCGCCTTTTGTAAGAAAACGGTAAGAGATAGCAAAAAACGTTAAATACAAAAGTTGTAGAAAATTAAATTTCAAAGTAGAGATATTCCGTCAGATTCAAGATCCAATCATCCATTTAGCCACTATTCATCCGAGAAGGGAGGCTACGCCCTATGTCCTTAAAGCTAGACGATTTCACCGATTCACTGACATTAATTATTAGGCACTTCCCGTAATCGGACCCCCCTCAACCTTATACTTGAATTAAAGCTCTCGACGAGAAACTTTTGGGAAAATTGCCAGAAGTTAACATTTTTTAATTTTGGAAGCACCTTTTGGGCGGGAAATTTTTTTTCGATTTTTTTAATTTTTTCACTTTGAGCGCGTTTTGTAAGAAAACGGTAAGAGATAGCAACAGTTGTTAAATACAAAAGTTGTAGAAAATTTAATTTCAGACTAACGATTTTTCATCAGATTTAAGATCCAATCATCCATTTAGCCACTATTCATCCGAGAAAGGAAGCTCAGCCCAACGATTTTAAAAGCTAGCCGGTTTCACTGATTCACTGACATTAGTTATTAGGCACTTCCCGTAATCGTACCCCCCTCGACCTCATACTTGAATTAAAGCTTTCGACGAGAAACCTTTGGGAAAATTGCCAGAATTTAACATTTTTTAATTTTGGAAGCACCTTTTGGGTGGGAAAGATTTTTTCAATTTTTTCAATTTCTTCAATTTCACACTTTGAGCGCATTTAGTAAGAAAACGGTAAGAGATAGCAAAAATGTTAAATACAGAAGTTGTAGAAAATTAGATTTCAAAGAAGAGATTTTCCGTCAGATTCAAGATCCAATCCCCCTTTAGCCGCTATTAACCTAAGAAGGAGCTCGGCCAAACAATCGTTCAAATTTCGCATGTTAATCTTATGGAGATAATGTTTAATGAGTTTGAGTCAGCTGCCAAATAAAACAGCTGATTTGTGCTTGGTCACCTATGTACAAACGAGCCAAAGATTAACAAGATTCTTTAGCAAATTTTCCAACTACGAGCGAAGCGAAGCAGCCATCTGAGGCCGAAGGCCGAGGCGGGGTTGGGACGCGAAGCGTCCAGGGGCAGAGCCCCTAGTTTTAGATAAACCCCAAACAAATTTCATTCTAGTACAACAAATCTAAAATAAACGGTACCAAATAACTGTCACATACTTTCTCCCAGTTGAAACTTTATACCTTCCCAAGAGTAGCATAGGAGGTGGTTATTTAGAATTGCAAAAGTACCATGGAAAATATTAGATGCATGTAACACACATCCATATTATATTATAATATTATTATTATTATTAAAACTATTCGATCGATGTCGAACAAATTTGCACCAAACATGTCAATTAGGCTTGTATAGACGCACGAAAAAAGGTTTTGAAAATTTTTGAAAAACAACCCCCTTTTTGGTCAAACCCCCAAACATCAGTTATTATTATTACCTAAACGAGAATTTTTAGAAAGGTGCAGTTTTTTGCATATGATAGGGTACATTAAGGGCTACAAATAACCCAAATTTTATCAAAATCGATAGAGCCGTTTTTGAGACATTTGGATTTTTCTCGTTTTTTGGCCATTTTTGGGGGGTAAAACCCCTTAAAAATAAAAAATAAACACCTACATATTCCAGTACTACACCTACATACCAAATTTCATCAAAATCGGACCTTTGGTATGGTCTCCAGCTCTGTACACATCCTAACAGACACACAGACACACGGACAGACATCACAAAAAAACACTTTTTTTGGGTTCATAGAGCACCAAAACAAATAATGACACTAAAAATATTTTTGGGTTCAGGTATCACCAACACAGAAAATTCCACTACACTATTTTTTGGGGTTCAGGGAGCACCTAAACAAATAATTCCACTAAAAATTCAAATTCAAAAATTTGGACGAAAACAATACTTTCTCCATACACTACGTATAGAGGGGGGGGGGGGGGGGGAAAAAAAAAAAAAAAATTTTTCTTTAGGCAAAAAAAAAGGTATCGGGTTGTTGGTTTTTTTGATTAACGAACTCGTTTGAGCGGCTTGTACTGTTTATTAACTTGCAATCAGCAGTAAACTTATATACGTCATGGATGGTGGATTTCTTTTACATCGTGTCGTATATTAAATGAGTGACACTTTCTCAGTCTGTTGAGATAACTATCAAAAAAATCTATACAAAAATACATAGGCTCCTAAATAACTTTTTTGTTTTTTAAAATGTTTTTGTAAAGTTGGCGGTTTTAGAGAAATTAGACATTACAAATGTTTAAATGGAAGTCATTTTTACTTTCTCCCCCTATACCATAGTATATGGAGAACGTATTGTATTCGTCAAAATTTTCCAGTTTGAGTTTTTGGTGGAAATATCCGTTTTGGGCCCCCCTGAACCTAAAAAAGTGGTTTTCGGAGTGATGTCTGTGTGTGTGTCTGTGTGGATGTTATCAGACCTAGAGCCTAAACCAGTCGTCCGATTTTGATGAAATTTGGTATGGAGGTACTAATCCACGGTATCTCCAGGCATTTTTTTCATTTTTGTGAATTTTTAATTTTTAAGGGTAATTTTCCCATAAAAACCCTTAAAATAACGGAAAATTAACTTTTCTCAAAAACGGCTCTAACGATTTTGATTAAAATTTTATAGTTTATTAGGGACCTAAAGTACTATAAACTGTTATTCCGTTATTTTATGGATTTTTATGGGAAAACAACTTTAATACAAAATCACCTCTCCTACCCCACCCTACAAGTCACCGTGAATCTGTTTAATAATTTAAATATGTTTGTGAGAAAGTATGTGCCAGTTCCTGGTACCGTTTATTAAAGTACACAAAACAACTTTCTGGTTCTTTGTACAATTGTAAAAGGTTAGGCAACAAAAAATATGTAAAACAAATTTGATGTGAATATGTTTTCTATTTCAAAAGATTTTAAGTATTTGGGGAAAAAATGGCGAATAATTCGAAAACTAAGCATTTCCGAAACTTCAAGTTCATTGAAACGTTTTTTCTTGTTTTAATCTAAAAAATAACATTGTGTAATTTGGGACAGTATTTTCCAGACACTCTGTATTCTTATTTGTAACATCAAAACGAAGGTGTAGATAAAAAGGTTTTGCAGGAATTTGTCCAACAAAAAATCTTATTTAACTGGATTAAAAAATTATAAATGGTCCGTTGAAGCATTAATGTTAAACATTTTGGTAAACTGGATGGCAAAACTGAACTCTTGGTGCTTGAGTTTCTCTTCTCCGGATTATTTTCGAGTATATACGTAATAAATTTTATCTTTTATTTTGTTTCCTCGGTTGGACACAAATACCGAATAAGTTTATTTTTTGTTGTGATGTTTAACACGTCTGTTTCTGTATTATTTCAATATTCAATAATGCAGAGGAGCTATCTCACTTTCACGCAGTTTTTGACATACTGTCTTTGTGGGAGTAGACAAATAAGGCTCTGACATTATCCCGCCAGCTTGTTTCTGAACTAAGATTCGGTAGAGCTTGGTTTTATTGCAGAAGGATGCAAGTAAGTATAAAACCGTACAGTCAAACTGCCAGAAGAACATGCTAATACCAGTAGTTACGGAATATAAACCAAATCGATCAAGCGTCAATAGATGGAATAATCAAGTCAGAAATGATAATAAGTAGGAACAAAATCGTAATATCGGTCAGAAGGACATTTTTCTTTGAAAAACACGATTAGAATCCTCAAGTTTAAAGAAGACGTGGTAGACTCAATAACAGGAAATGTTCCACAAGCATGTGCGTAGTGGGATAGGTCCTTTGTGAAGGATATGGCAATTGACCTATGTTTCACCCAAAGGTTCTCGAGAATGAAGTCAAATCACTTGAAATGTAAATAGTCCAAGTACGTACGAGATCAAAACATCTTGATAAGGAACGATGAATTCATTGCAATGTAAATGCAGTGTCTTCTTCCTGCATTAAACTAAGGCGGAAGTTTATCTGTTGTTGCAGCAAACATAACATTTCCACGTGTTGAATGCGTTGTATTAAGTTGATAATTCAAAAATGGTACAACACGCACATATATTATAATGGTGAGTCCAACTATAAAGTTTGTTCTGCTTAAATATATCTGTATATAGCGCCTTTGTCCTAACTGAATGACTGACTGCCATAGAATCAAAAACTACTTAAGATAAAACGACGAAAATTTAAAGGCATATTCTTAGTTGTGAAAGCTATATACTAAATATAACTTTTACAAATAACTATGTTTGTAGTTAGTGTCTACATCTAATGTTCTTCAATTTATTTACTGAGATAATTTTACTAAGATCTGTATCTATTAATTTTAAAGAGTCGTTTTCAATATCAGCAGTCCGTCTATCGTTCTTGGGAAAATGTTTACCCAAGAAATTTCATTTGTAAATTTAATTTCGAACAACTTGTTACCCCAAAGATATTTTGGTACCAGTGGCTGTTCAAGCCGTGCAATTTAGTGGCCAGAAATAGTTTACTATTTGTTGTTGAGCTTCTACTTTTCCGGATAGTTTGCTGATTGGAGATTATTAAATAATTTATTGAATTAGAAGATTTCTACGTTTGTTAAAAAGATTATCATTACAATGTTTGGAATTGTAAGTCTCCAAAAAAGGTTCTAAAGTATTTTTTATTCTTGTGCACTACTGAACCTCCCTTTTAGCTTGGTGTTCCTTGTGGCTCGTTGTTTCAGTTGGGCCTCCTCTGCCTGTCTGGCCTTACGCCGACCAAATCTTTACTCAATACATTATCTAACAAATATACAAAAACCGACAAGCGGAAAATGGAGCGTTTATTGACCTATGTTCATATCAACGAAATTGTTATTTGTAGTTCTAAAATCAGTTTCCAAAATATTGCTGGCCAATGATAAAAAATCCTGTGTTTTGCGTATTATATCAAAATCACCTTTATACATCGTGTCACAAAAACCTTAGAGGCTTTACAGGATCGGATTGTATACATTGAAATAAATAAAAAATGGTCAGTAATAGCCTGTAATAGATTCCTGTATAGTCCGCCAAGGTTTATACGACACTTTGTATATAAAAATGAATGTTTGTTTCTTTGTCCTCTATAGACTCAAAAACTATTCGATCGATTGCACTAGAAATTTCCCATTTTATCCGTATTAATGACGGGAGTGTTTAGACATTACAATTACTACAGGGGTTTTTTATTGGGTAGGGGTTTTACTACCCCTACACAATAAATACAAATTGAACTAACTTCCTACAAGGTATAAAGCTAAAATTGTGTATCATTATTCTTAAGGGATATAAAAAACACTTGCAATTCGATTACTTGTCAAAGGTGAGAAATGATATAACTACCCTTAAAATTAAATAATAATTTCTGCTCTGATCATAAGAATCTTATTTTAACCACCAAATTAATTTTTCTATACAATCGTTAAATTACGTTCGTTAATGTAGTCTAATATATATTTAGATACTCAAATGAAATTGCCGGGTCACGCTAGTAATTTATATAATTTATTTTGTTTGGAAAAATGTTTAGAATATGCAAAAATTTTGTGTAAACATTTATCAATTGTTTTATGAATTTTGAAATATATGTGAAACATACTGATAATGTAATTGTATTTTCCCAAGTAGGCCTAAATAGTAACATTTTGTAAATATTTTTAACACTTTAGAATGCGGATTGAATGTATTATTTGACAACGTATATTAGCATGTCACGAAAGATAGCAGAAAGTATGCGGTTGCATCAAACAGTGCATCAAAGAAATGTGTTTAAAAATTTCTACAGCAGAGTCATGAATAATTCAGAACATTAAAGTGTTAATCGTTAAACCAAGCTGTTAAGCAAGGCAAATATTTCACTTTTGTTTCAAGAAGGCTGGAACTGCTAATACTTCACTGTACGACCTCTGGAGTATCAAAGGTCAAGCAGTTTCGCGTGTTTTCTTTATCGAGCAGACCAGCTAATCGGATAGCATCTTAATTCATTCCTTATGGCCTTCTAGATATCTCGTGCAACCACGTCATCATAATGCCTTCAGTTGTACAAGTAAAATGGCGGCGTTCTTCTTCAGCGTAAGCTTGTTTTTATGTTCAAGTAAATAAAGATACTAATTAGGGGAGACTTCCGTATTTTGACCATTTTCAACCCTTGAGGGTCGGCTCTAGTAAAACAGAAAGCAACATGAGACTCCCTATAGCGGCGGTAGGTTACGCGGACATTGCTCATCCTAAATCCATTTAAAACCCGCAATTATTCAAATAGCGTTTTTTAAAAAATACCAAACTCTTGGGGACAAAATTCTTCATCCGAATGGCTTGGTAATTTTTCGCTATAATTAATAGTTACAACGTAAAAAAATATTTAAAATCACCCTATAGCGGCGGTAGGTTACACGGACATTCCTCAGCCTAAATCCATTTAAATCCCGCAATTGTTTAAATAGCGTTTTAAAAAAACTACGAAACTCTTGGGGACGAAATTCTTCATGCAAATGGCTTGGTAGTTTTTCGCTATAATTAATAGTGACAACATAAAAAATATTAAAAATCAATGTTTTAAATTGTTAATAAATACTAAACAAAATATTTTTCTTAGTTTTGAAAAAGCCATTTGCATGCATATTGACCATAGCTTTAAAATGACATATCGTTTATAATTTTCCGATCAAAAATAAAGGAAAAATTTGGATTTTAATTTTTTAAATTTAACACTGGCTTTATGGAGTGTCAGCTAACTTGGCCGACAGCTAGAGCCGACCCTTAAATCAATATTGTGCTAAATTCTTTCTTAGTGTCTCTCTGCATAATGGTACCCTGAAAGTTTTCATTCTCTACCACAGTTTTAGATTTATGTTGATTATGTATCAAACAGTCATGACTTCTTCTTTTAATATACTGGGAGGTTATAAAGTCACTTCCTAACCCCTTAAATTCGTGTTTGTTAAAACAAACAAATATCCTTTGGGGAACGATACTAACTTAACCCAAAGTATCTTTTGAAGCAATCGGAAATTTTTAGTGTCCCCTAGAAATGGGGAATTTTGGGAGCAACTCAAAAATTTTAAATGGGAAGTATGGTACATGGCATAGCTTTTAATGTAACTAAGAACTATTTAATTACTCAACATTTACCGATTTACTTCAAATTTGGTATCAAAATAAACTGACGACCGCGATACACAACGTTATGTGATTTATTTTTATATTTTCTTGTTATAAAAAAATTTTGCATACGCTACTATAAAAAAGTAAAATTCAGGTAGGTGTGGAGCGGAAACCAGTCGACCGTGCTGACCCTCCGTAGGCTTGAACTTCCGCCTCACTCTGAGTTGAATTTTACTATAATTGTGTACAAAAAATATGAAACATACCCTACGTTATACAGAAAACATTACTTGCCCTGAAAAAGTTTCGAAAGCTTAAGCATTTAAAAAAATGAAATGTTAATCAAATTTGTCTCCTTTTAAATTGCTTAGAGATTACAGAAGATTTGACTTTTTGGTCAGACTGTTATCCTAATTTGGTAAATTCTTGCATAGAACGAAGCTATTGAAACCAACATTGATATATAAGTATTGACGATTTTAAATTATCTGTTTTGCTATCTACTAATTTAATAAAAAAAATTATTAAAAAATCAGAGATTCTTTGAGAAAGTATAAATACCAGGCGATCCGAACTGCAGGTCAAGATAAGGAAACGAGGTATACAATGAATTTTAACTATACCTTTGATGAGATGCCAAATCCTTGTCTAAAATTAAGCGATCTTGTCACGCCATCTTTTATTCAACTTGATTTGCAACCGTATGTATTTAGCACGACTACTGAGTAAAAAATACGTCCGAGCAGAAAAAAACAAGAAGCGGTTAACCACATAAAGATAAGTGAAACATTGTATTCTGCAGCATAATACACGCTCGACATTGCAATCTCCTAGTTGTATACATTGTTTATGGAGCCTAAGCTATCTTTCAATCTGGAGGACTTCAAACATACCGTGCATGCAACTCTCCCAGTATTTAGATATACTTGTATCCTGTATTTGCATAGACTATTTGAGGCCTTGTTTATTGATCGTTGTTTGTAGTGACCGGAAGCTTGATGAATGTCCATATTCCCCAGCCCAAGGCCACTTCCGTCACAGTTTGCTGGCTCCTATTGGTATTGTTGTTGGAGTCTGCTTAACAATATAGGCCTATGCTGCGTTTGAAAAAAATAATTACGCTATTTCAGTTTAACGAACGGATTGATACAGTTTGCAATACTTATAGGCTACAACCCCTTGTAGAGAAATTGTCGCGAAGGATTAAGTAAAGAATTAAGTAAAATATTCATTTTACTTTTCTCCTAAAAAATAAAACAATATTTAAAAAGTGTCATTAGAGATGTAACATTTAACAACTCTATACTAAAATAAAAAGGGCCTTTTTTTAAATATGCGTTATATAGGTTCATACTATTTTTTTATATATAAGGAATAGTGTAAATAATACAAAAATGTAAATATTCACTTTTAAAAATTTTATCATGGGTAAAAAAAACATTTGTAAAAGTAAATAGAAATTGATATTCTTTAAAAAATACTTGATGGATTTTTCATTTTTGTGTTATTTTAAAGAATATGACGTCTTTTTGAAATTTAATTAGATTTATGTTGGTACAATCAGTTTTTCTATAAGCCAACTTTCAAATGTTTTTTAAACTTTGCTTTTTTGTACCAATTTTGTTTCTCTTCGAAGGCTACTTACAAACACAAATCTACCTAAATAAGAAGAAAAACACCTGCTGAATAAGCGGTGAACATTCCAGTCTCGTAGTATATATATATATATATATATATCAATATCAATAGAAATATTTCGTCTAAAAAACATAGAAATTTAAACTTTTGGAAAACTGCGATTGAAACAACGCTTGCCTAGTACACTGCATTGACACATACAACTAGGTAGTTTAAATGCTTATATACCGGTAATTTAATTCAATCTATAAATTTACCCGCAAAAACTTCACAGTGACAAAAAAATTGGCAAAAGTAAAAATGTTCAAGTCCCGAAAAGAGTGCGATTTCTCAGAAAAACAATTTTCTGGTTTACACATAGGTGAATCACGACTTATAGGCCTATTGTATTTTTCTCGAGCTAGAAGAATTGTGTAGAATTTGTAATTTTTCCATTTTCAGTGTATCCGTTCCCTTAATGATCTAATTTTAATAAATAAAATGTTGAGCAGAGAATAGGTACAAAAATGTATTCTTTAAAATATGCAAAAACTATTAACAATATTGTAACGGAACAAACTATTAAACAAAACTTTACTATTTTATAATTATCAATTTTTCTATCCGTCTTGAACTTATTATATTAATTAAAACAATGTCTTTAACAATAAAGTATACTGAATTGAATAATGTTACACAAAACAAGCTCCCGCCAACATAGCTATGGAATTAAGAGAATACAATTTGTTAAAATACAATTCAATCTTGTTAAGTTACAATATAAAATGCAAAACACTTTATATATTGCTCTCATTATGATAATTAATCATAAAATATGAAGGGTGCTGGGAAAAAAGAATATTAGTCACAAAACATGTTTTTGAAATAGTATAACATAACATGTTATTGCATGTAGACCCTACGATAACAATTTATCTTTTTTTTTAAATTTATACAATTTGATGTTAAATATATATTTTACTATAACTGACGTATTATTTTGTTAATTTTGTTAAAGTTAAAATACCGGTAATATAAATTATGTACCATGTACAATGTAAAATGGGAAAAATTGATCGTAGTCACAGGACTATGATTTTTTTCCCCGTTGTTATAGCTACAATGGAAAATGACAAAGGGGAAGAATGATCATGGTCATAGAACTATGATCCTTATTCCATTGCTGCAATTACTAGTATATTATTCCATTCTTGGTGGGTGATTTAGCTGTTTAAAAATAATAGTAGTTAAAAATGAATTTTATTAAAATACAAAATATAAGACTCTATGTAAAACCTTGTATACTTGTTAAAATTTTTAACTGTTATGAAATACAAAATTATGCCAATATTACAGGAAATAAACGTAAAACATAACACTATTTTTATCATCATAAATTATTAAAATAATAAGAACTGAAGAATTTGTACGAATTTTATGCTTTGAAAGGTATTTGAGGATGCATGAAAGTATTGTTACTATTCCTCCACATGTCGTAGGTTGGTTTTTCTACTAGTTTGTTTGTATTCTTGATAACTACTTTAGGTCTATGTACAGATGTAGTAAATTGTTTTGCTAATAATTGTCTTATAAGTTTCAAAGTATAGTTTTAAGTTCTTAATATAAGTAACAACCATTGTGCTCCAGATGAATTGGGCGACGATATCCATTAAGGGTATTCGCCTATGAAAAAATAGTTCAATAACATTAAATTATAAATTAGTGTTGGTTACTTGGTAATAAATCAATACAGCTAAAGAACGTAGAGTAAAAATTAAGTAAAACCAGTTTTTGGAATATTTCCCATTGTTGTCTAAAAAGAATATAATTTTAGTGCCATAACGGATTTGTACGCCATATTTTTCACTTAATCACATAAGAATAATCAGATTTGTTTTCTATAAATAAAATTAACTACGGTAAATGATTGCGTCGGAAGATATAAGATTTAAATTCAAAATTGACAAACTTTTGAACCAAAAGATAATTTCATATTTCTTCTTTCTCTCTGTACTTTTCACATTTTTCTTAAACGTTTGAGTTACAGCCGTTCAGAACAAGTTGAGAATAAGTCAAAGTAATCTAAAAATCAAAGATTATAAATCTATCTTCTATCGTCCTTTTTCGAAGAGAAAAGTAAAAATTCCAGATAAAAATCATTGTACTCGCACACTGAACGTTGTTTGATAAGGGAGAGTTTAATTTTGTGGAAGTAATAAGAGCATCAGCTACGAGTGTTGTGAATAACTCAGTATTTTATGCTGTTAGTAAGGGTGAAGGTTGTACTGTTCTGTAAATATAGGTCTTATCTATATGAAGTATCTGTCTGTGATTTCGAAATAAATACTATTGTTATTCATATTTTACCAAAATCTAAACAAGCATTTTTTAATTTTTGTCTGTCTATCTGCCTGTTTGTTTGTACGGGCTAATTTCCGGAATGGCTGAACCAATTTTGAAGAAAATTTCATTTGCATATAGAGTACATTTCAGAGACTAGTCTAGGCTACTTCTTATCCCGGAAATATTTAGAGTTCCAATTTAAATATTGAACAAATGTAAAAATTATGGAAAAAAATAGTGGGTTTGCGGAATCGACCGTTATAAATGAAACAACTGTTTCAAATCAAAAGCACACAAACTTTGACAATATCTTCTGTGTTTTAACTTACTGTATACGCCGGTTTTATACGTTGGTAACAGTATGCAATAATGTGAAATGTACTCATAGGTGTAAAATACCCCTCAAAACCTAATTTGTAATTTGTATGTTTGTTCGTGATGTATGAGTAACAAACTGGCGGAAAACGAGATTTTTAGCATTCATTAATTAATAATTTATCTAAGACTAAAAGGGCTAGATAAAGGGATAGATAATAATAATTTATGTCCATTGGTTAATAATTTATGTAGGACTGAAAGGGATACATAGATCGATTTGGGTGAAACTCACTGTGCATTTTTGATCCCATGGAACTCTGATCTAAAATCGTTTATTTTTATTTGGTATATTGTTAAGGCTCAATATTACTCTATAGTCCTTTCATTTAATTAATCGCATCTGCGAGCGAAACCGCAGGTACCAGCAAGTTTTGAAATATAACTTTAGCAGTTCAATCATGCGACCATTATTTAATAAATTGTTGCGACTTTAAGGAATATAGTTGAGTATTTTTATTAATTTTTGGAACAGCTATTAGTTAATAATAAATATTTCGTTAAGTATAGGATGATTTAAAACCTAAAAAAATAAAACAATCTTGCAAAACCAAACATAGTTTGATTATGAAAAACATAATTATTTTCAAAATGTAAGTATTTAATTAACGAGATCAATTTAAGATAAGATCTTTTTTTGTCTCATTTTGTTTGATGTAGCTTTATTATAAGTTGTTATATAATACAAATTCTTTAATGGGAAAAAACATTAAATTTATGTTATATATTAAAACCTTTAAGTAATGTTCAACTAAGGGATATTCAATAGTTTATTGAGGTGATTAAAAATGATTAGTTGAAATCTTTAAAAATGTTCACCTTTTCCTCAACATGCTGGACAACTTCAGAATTTCCTGAGAATTTTAAGAAAATGTATTCGTATTTATACTTTGATTATACATTAAGGAACTATGGAGGAAAGTAGTGGAAACAAAATATTAGGGATACAATGGTACAATTTCCTTATAAAAGTCGGACAGCACATTATGATGAACCAATCTAATGAACCATCATTTAAAGTCAGAACATCCTTATGATTTTAAAGTAAACGATTTCTGTATTTTCGTAACAAATATTTTAACACTTATGTTAAATTTCTCATGCACAATTCCAGAATACAAGTTGAATCTATTTATACATGTAAAGTTCAAAAACAACCATAACGAAACAATATTAATCAAATTTAAAGTTTGCTAATATAAATTTATATGGAAATTAGAAAGTATGTTTCATTTAAAATAATCATCAATAATTATTTTTGAACGAAAACTTAATCTTGGTGGTATCTTGTGTACAGAAATATTAGGTAGTTTTATCGGAGGAAAAAACAGAAGCTATCTTCTAAAAAAGAAACATACTTAAATATGTTAAATAATGTTACAGAGGTGCTCACTTTTCACAAGTTTTAAAGTTTGCAATGTAGTAATTACATTTGCCTGCTTCCAAGTAATAATTAAAAAATAATAACTTTGATAAACACAGCCAAGAGGTAATCTTATTCAAAATGACAAGCTTAAAACCACCGTCCTCTAGAATACCGCTGTATATAAACAGTTAAATCAATTCAGCGTCTAAACAGACTAAACTATATGATGGTTTCTTATTTTCCCAAAATCGAATTATTAAGAACCCAAATTTTGAATCCTGGCCTTAGATATAGACTAAATACGATTGGATAAGAATTTTCGAAAAAAAGCAATAATTATATTTAGCTAATATTATGTTCACATTGAGTACCCTAATTATTATTTTGTTTAGATTTCAACAATTAAATTAGATAAAAAACGTTACCTTGGAAGTAGAACTACAATATTTTTAAAACATTCGCAATTTATTCAACGTGCAGAACACTTCAAAACTGAAAGCTGAATACTATTCAGAGTAATCAAGGAAAACGATTTGAGAACTTATCATTCAAGGAAAGAATTTCTCCTTCTATTAGACGACGAAGAAACTTCGGACTCCTTAAGAAAGAAAACATCAATATCTACCAACTTCCTTCTATTAGACGACGAAGAAACTTCGGACTCCTCAAGAAAGAAGACATCAAGATCTCCGGCCTCATTCTATTAGACGACGAAGAAACTTCGGGCTCCTCAAGAAAGAAGACATCAAGATCTC
>JAGFPH010000022.1:313895-324119 GCA_018207615.1 Philaenus spumarius
GCTATTAGATGACGGACTCCTCAAGAAAGAAGACATCAAGATCTCCCAGCTTCCTTATATTAGACGACGAAGAAACTTCGGACTCCTCAAGAAAGAAGACATCAAGATCTCCGTCCTCATTCTATTAGACGACGAAGAAACTTCGGACTCATCGAGAAAGAAGACATCAAGATCTCGGGTCCCCTTCTACTAGACGACGAAGAAACTTCGGACTCCTCAAGAAAGAAGACATCAAGATTTCGGGTCTCCTTCTATTAGATTACGCAAAAACTTCAAACTCCTTAAGAAAGAAGATATTAAGGTTTTTATCGAGGTACCGTTAAAGAATGTTTTGTAAATTTTACAATTTACGAGTGATCTAGAAACACGATTAAAAATCATGTGTTCTGTAAGAGAGAGAAATGATGTCAAAACAATCAAAATATTTACTCTATTGTAGTGTACCACTTTTGTATGTTAAGAAGAAATACACTTTTTAATTAATTGAAATCGTAGTTTATATTTGCTTGTAGAAATGTATGAAAATTAGTATGAGTTTATTATCAATCATCAATACAAGTTGTAATAGAACTAGCGTTCCAGTGTACATTTCAATGCTTTTTGAGATGTGTTTTATATGTGAGATGTAAAAATATGTGGGGACTGATTTATCTAGGTGTTTTAGATTACATTAGCACTTTAGTTAGTTTTAGGTGAAAGATCGGCGCGTTTGCCTACTGGGTCGGTAGTACGCTACTGGTTAAACGAGTGAAACGTCTGTGTAATGAGATATTTAGCGGTTTTCTGTAAAAACTTTGTAAATGAGTAAAAGATATTTTGCGAATTGCGTTTAAGACAATAAGTAGGAGACATAAGTTGTTTAAAGAGTTTTATGAAGTTAAAAAGTATGTTAATAAATTGTGTATCGGTTATAACGCGAATGTAATGCACATGTAGATAACGGCCGACCTGTGTTGCCAATTTTATTTGTGCGGCCGACAAAAATCATCGTATGTTTTGATTACTACATGTTTAGTAAATTTATGGATAATAAGTCAAGTACTGATTTTTCACACCTTAAGTGAATAATAATGATAAACGACCAAGGGTAGTTTTGCAGGAAGTGAGTTATAAACGGTATAAGACAATGGGGGACAGTTAAGTAGGAGATTTGACGCATAACGAGTTAATGGCGGCTATCGGTTGGATAGTACTGTATATTGTCGTCTTTCACAATGAACGAAGATTTTAATATAGTGGCTTAAGATATAAACATTTTAAAAGAAGAAAATTTAATTTTGAGGAAGGAGTTGCACCTAATTAAGGAGAGAAACTAATAGGTAGGTTAGATTAAACTAATAGGTAGTTAGAGAAACTAATAGAGAAAATAGATAGGTTAGATTATTTAGACGGATAACTCGTAGTAATAATCTTATAATTTAGAGGTATCGAACATAATAAGGGTGAGGACTACCTAAGAATAGTCAACGAATTTTGTATAAATATGTTGCATACCTTTGGGTTTAGGGTTTGCTGCAGTAAACGAGAAAGCAACCGGCGACACCAGCGCTTCTCTCTATAGCCGTATCTAAACAGTGCAATTTCTGGCAGCTGAGCGCTTTGACATTGCCTCATTTCAAACCATTTTATAAATCCATCTTTTGTAATTGAGTTCTGAAAAAAAACCTGAATATTCTTTATAAAATTGCGGATCCGGCTTGCGTTTCACTTTTAATTTTAAATTTTTTATTGTGGGAAGAAAAAAGTTCAAACTTGGTACTTCAAAAATGTCAATTACGTGACAAATGAAAGAAATTTAAAAAATGTGAAACGCAAAACGGATGCGTATTGTGACTGTGGTTAAATGAGAATTTGCAAACAATTTTATGATAAAACATAAACGAAATAAATGATTTTAAATTTAACATTGCTCTTATGGGATTAAAATCCAAGATGGCTGCCACTACAGCAGACCCTTTTAACAACATTTAGTTATACATAAATATTGAGCTTGACTTGTGAGATGATATACTTTGAACACAAAATCTCACAAATAATACGTTTATTAACTCAAACGCGTTTCAACGACAAAGTCGCCATCTTCATCTTCAGTGATGCACGAGTTACAAAATAGTCAAACTATAACTCAGCAACCATATCGCCTATCTCGCCCCTTCTCCTCTCGCTTTTATATTCTATACTTCTTTCTTGAAGAATTTTCCTTTGATAATCCTAGGTCTAGAACGTAATAGTTAAGTTACCCGTATTTACAGATGTTTTTTGATACAAACATGATTTGTTTTCATATTTGTTTATAAAATATTCACAAACGAAGATAAGAGGGAAATAATACATAATATAGGGGATTAGTACTATATAGAGGACGACAGTTTCATCGTAGGTGTAAACAATTGTTTTCTAGTTCATGAATATTAAACCTATAAAAATATAATTGGAAATTATTATTAGACTATGATCATTTTCCCCTAGTATTTATGGACTTTGATCCTTCTTTCGTTCAATAGAGACCTTGATCTTTTTTCCATAGTACACCTAAATTACATCCTCCATTATTTTGAGCAATGATAATTTTTCCTGGTATAACATGTGCCTGCTTGTAGAGCTTTTAAAGAGCTTTCATATGACACAAAAATCTCAAACACAATTTTGGACTATTATACTTTTTTCCCATCACCTTTCAAAAACGATGGGTGGAATAAAACAAAAATAGACTTAAGAATAAAAGACTAACTACATTTAAACAATTTTAAAATGGTTGTTAAAACTGAAAACAGTAGATAATCAATTGGCCTAACTTAACAAACAAAACCCACATGCAAGTTTGTGCGTAGTTTATTTTTCGGCATTATATTCTACACACATGTTGTAAAGGTATTTAGATTTTTTCAATTGTAATATCCATCTTTGGGATACTTTACACAATTTAGTTTCTCTTTTTCTTGCATTTTTTCCAATTTCTACTGTACATACTTTCTTTTCCTCTACTATTTTACAGTATGTGTTCTATGAGCTCGTTTCCTACCCTACTAATTTTTATCACTCTTGGTGCACGTCTTTTACCCCGACATGTAAACCTATTTACCTTCTTATGTTATTTTTATCCAGTATATTATGGTCAACTCTTTTAATATGTCCATATAAGAATAATATTTTATTACAACGTTGTAACTACATACATGCCTACATTTTTTTATAACTTTTTAATAATTCCCCATTTGTTAATTTTTGAATTTTTTTAAAGTTTTTGTTTAAAATTAAAATTTTACAGTATGTCCCTCTAATTAATTAAGTTATATGCTGTACATAAAAACTTATAAAAATATTTTATCATTTACTTTTATTATAATATACATTATTTCTCAAATGTGTGTGTGTGTTTTTTTTTGTGTCAACACCATATCTCCCTTAATTCTTCATCAAAATTAATGATTCAAACATAATTTTAAAGCTTATGTTTCCCGCTATTGACGACAAATAAATAAATATTTTAAAATTACTGTCTTCGTTAAAAAATTTATTAAAAAAACTTTAATATTGAAAGTTTATATGATTCATAGTGAAATCATCTATTAACAATCTGTTTAACTAACAAGACTGTTAGATTGTTTACATTCTATATGCAAGTGTAATCTATCACGCAAATCAATCAAATTAAATCAACGTAAAGCGTTATAAATAGTTATAAACTGTTATTTATAACCCAATAAAATAAATGTAATTAACTAAAATAAATAAATAAAATTAAATCGAGTAAGCACTCCTAACTTGTGAAATATTCGCACGGGTCTGCTAGTTATTACCATAATTTTAATTTAATACGCATTATTAAAAAAAAAATTGGTTCAAAAGATATTTTCACCACAATGAGATCATACCTATAGAGCGGGATCAAGGATTTTAACCCGACTAAGTCACCCTTGGACTATAAGGTCAATGAAACGTTAAACCAGGCACTATTTCCTGTCAACGTTTCCTGCAATTAAATGAATTGTTACAACCCGAATCTGTTTTCACTTTTGGTAAACCTCAACTAAGGAGTTATTTATTGTATTTGTCGGGATTGTAAAATCATGTTATTCATTTGTTCTACACTTGAATACATAGTCTACTTTCATTCCTAAACAAACTGTTTACAAAACTTCAGGATATGGTTACTTGGTCCAAAATTGGTAAACACGTTTCTACGGGTCTTAAAATGTTTACATTACTAGCAAGTTTGAAGTTTTTAACAAAAATCACAATCATAATCATAATTCAAAAATAATAATAATAAATCATAATTTGTTACAGTAAATGATTTTTAGTTGAAATTTTGCCAGCATTATAAAGAACCAATTTTAGAAAAATAATCATCCAATTTCCATTGTTCGTTTCAAAATAGCGGTTATTTAAACTTTTTAATGCCGAATGTATATCATGAAAACTAAGAACTTTAAACCACAAGAAACTAAAAAGTATATTCTTGTGTATTTATGTCGTTATATGTAAGTATGTGTATGATTGTTATTTGTAGGGAACTTATGTTTTTTATTAGAATATTCAGCCACTTGCTCACCAATCCCAGCGATGACTCACTGCAAAGCAAATGCAGACAGATTATTGAATAATGTGATATTTTCAAGAAAATTACAATTTATTAGGACAAAGGCACTTGGATCAAGGTAGAATTAATTGTGAGGGTAACGGTGACCTAGGTCCTGAAGCAAGAGCAGTAATGCTACAATTTATGCGCTAATGACAGGATTTGTTTCATATTACAGTATATATATTTACATAATTTAAATGTCCAATTTTCGTTTGTTAAAAAAAGTTCTCCAATAATGTGAGTAGTATTTTAAGGTAAACTAAGTTTGCATACTATAATTTCATAGTGCAATAGTCAGGTGGTGTAATTTTGATTAAATATAACTCAATTGTTGGGACAGTAAAACTTGTTCTAGAAGGACTTGGTTAACCACAGGTTTTTTCTCTTTGGGTGTATTTAAGTTACTAGTTTAATTTATGATTATTTTTTTTCATCCCGAAGCGATTTTGACTTCGCGGTGTTTAAAAATTATTTAATTTGTTTATGGTTTTATGTAAATATGTGAAACAAATTGCAAAGGGGCAATAATTAATTGCATTCGTTAATTTATAATAAGTGATTTTTTGTTTTGAAATTATTATAATTGTCTGAATTAATTAATTTAATGTATTAACTAAATAGATCTAGTCAGGCCTAAATGCCTATTTACCACTGTTATTTAGGTTTGAGGCTAAATTAAATTAACACAATTAAATATATTAATGAAGCTTTTATTTATGTTTAATTTTACGGATACATTTAATTTAATTCGTATTTACGTCGTATCGGTTGAGCTTTTTCTTTACTTTTTGAGGTTAAATTTTGTATAATCACATTACGTTACACCACCATTAATATGCAACAGCTGTTATTGGTAAACGTCAACTGTTATGGTTTTGTTTTTCTGTCACTGAGATATCATAACATAAATTGTAATTGTTCATGTCCTCCTAAGAAGAAAGTTCGAGAAACACAGCACTTCGGGTCAGTTTGCTGATTTCAAACTAACTTGGAAAAACACACAGTCTATCTAAAAATATATATTTTAGACTACTTTATATACTCCGATACGTATTTACCACTAAAATACTGAAAATGATATATTTTGCTCTTATTAGGTCTAAGTTAGAACAAAGACTCCTAATTTGGGGAGGGGCATAGGCCTACTTTACTACATTAAAGTAAAATTACGTATTTTGTAACACAAATCCTAAACCTTTAACAAAACTCAAAATTTTACCTTTTACAAACCTAATAAATAAATGTTATCTATAAACTATTAAGAACATTTTTTGTCAGAAGCGGGAATAGGAATTATTGTAGACCTACTTTAAAGGTAGAATAGCTTTGACGTACCTAAACCAAATTTGATGTGCCAAAATTTAACTAGTTTTATAAAATGGTGTGCATATCTAGCACCTAAAATTGTGTAATTGCACGCCAGAAAGAATTCAAACATATCCAGACGTAAATTCTCCTATTTGTTACTTGCAATTTTATTCGAACAAGAAGACATTTTTATTTTATTGCAATATCTTCAAGGTAAAATTTTGAGTCTTTACTTTAGCAAGCTTGGTTTTTATCAAAATTGACGAAAGTCAATTTTATGTACGTTTGTTGTTATATTCAAGTATTGTATTCATGCAAGTATGTAAGCCTATGTTAATACTGAGTGCATGTTTATTATTTAATAACGATTAACATAATAAATCATGAAATATTTGTAGGGCCTATTAAAAAATAATGTTTGCCTTTGTAGATACTTGTAATGGATCTGTGTTGTATGTAGTTTATAAAAAGACTAGAAGACGAACTTTTCGCAGATTTAAATGTACAGTATAACATATAGTAGTGTGTATTGGGGACTCTCACCCAACTTAAAATTTTTTTATTTTTTATTATTGTACTGGGTAAAAAGACCTCTTGAGATCGGCTTCTTCAAATGAATTAGTACAAAAAGTCCTAGGGAAAAATGAATTTCCAGAAAAAGGTATCAATAGGGTATCAACCTAAAAGTAAAAGTACCCTTGTAAGTATAATGTTGAAATAAAAACTACATTTCATAATTTTTCTCACTGTCACCCACTGAATTTATACTGATAAATAAACAAAAGACAATATGAAAATTGTATTATGGCGACCGTGGCACATTGTGTTATATTTGACAAAAATCTGGCAAATAGTTGTTGATTGTTTCTTTTCAAAAATTTGACTATGAACTGTAACTAGACTATAAGAGAGTTTCGCTTTACCCTTCCTAAACTAGAGAAGAACAAGAAAAGGGGTGTTCATGAAAAAAGGGAACATTATTGAATATTTTCACCGGAGAGTCGTAAGAAGCTGGATGGTTTCGATGAGAATCTGAGTCTGTTGAAGGGTGGCGAAGGTTTTCCAAACAACTGTAGCTATTGAGTAAGTATTGATTGCGATCAAAATTGCCGTTAAATCAAAGTGTTTGGTAATTGAAAAAAAGTTACTAATGCAGAAAAATCTGTTACTCCGTAACCTTGTCACTCAAGGAAGCCTTGATTAAAATTACCTCAGGAAGTGGTTATAGCGGTCAGGTGGCGAATTAAATATTTCATCTTGGTCTTGCTTGTCAATCACTAGTCAATCTATGCTGGCATTTGGAGAAAATATTTAGACCATTCAGTTCAAATAATGTTCGTAAATTAGTTAGCCTACATTAGTTTTATGAATGCAAGGCGAAAAAGAATACAATCTGTTTCAATAAATAACAGTGCTGTAGCCTGTAATTGTTTTAGCTTGTTTTAAAAAAGGTTTCGTTTTTGAGGTTAAGTTTAAGCAAAAATTGATTTGTTTTGAATTGGACACTCTAAATAAACTTCAAATGTGATTGTAGGTGTTGCCTTTAGAAAATTGGAGTAAAAAATTTTGAAATAGAGTTTGATATTCAAGCGAAAGGAAAATAAAATTATTATTCTGATTTAAAATATATACAGTTTATAATTAACGATAACTATTTACGACATATCTCGGTCTCTGAATGAAATTAAATTGTTGAAAAACTTATATATTTAAATTCAAAATAAAAGAGAATTTTACAAATAATGAAAATATAATTCCAAATCGTGTAAAAGTTCATAAATTCTAGGTGTCTCGTCTAGAATATCTTAAGGGCAAACTTAGACAAATAACTTATGCTTTCTTTATTTAAAAAAGAAATGTTTTAATAGTGACGTTATGGTCTGTCATGCACATATAGAATCAGTGTTGAGGTATGCCATAGTCATGAGTGGGGAGGGGGACTTAATTGGTGTAGAGAAAGTGTTTTTGCCCCAAAGAAATTCAGCTGACAATGACCAATCAGGACCAAAGAAATATTTTTAGAGCAATTTTTGTTTAGTATTTACTTTATGGATTTATTTCATGTTTTATTCTTGGTAAATTTAGTCAGAGATAAATAAATAGTGTACCCAAATTTTTTGTACAACAGTTTTAAACTCGGCTGTAGCACCAAAAACAAAAGAAAATTATAGATTTTCATCTCATGGTTTGAAATTGTTTCAGAGTACTCCACTGTTCAATTGTACAATACTTTGCCACAGATCATTACAAATCCTTAATGAAGTATAGTTTAGAAATAACATAAAGCAGAAATTGTAAGCAAAACTTATTAAAATATAACGCAAGTGTAAATTTAAATACCTGAAGAATCTAGGATAAAAGAGTTGTATTAGTTGTAATGTAAATTAATTGTTGTGTTTTAAGATTGACAGAGCACCTGTTTCTATAAGAAACGTTTTGTGAAATAAACTAATCTAATTAGCCGAATTTTTGAGGAAATTAAGAGCTATTACACGCGACCCAATTTGAAAATTACTTTATATATATACAGACTGTCCCAAAAGTCCCGGACCGGTTTAATAACTCCTAAACGAAACTAGCTACAGTAATAATATTTCATACATGACTCCTGGCTACAAAAAACTATTTTTTGAGTTGTTAGTCACTGTTGCCCCTGCCCCCAAAAACCAAATTTGGGGGTGTTGCCCCAAATTTTTAAATGTAAACCCCTATCGAGTGACCCATCTTTTTAAAGGTCTCATTGAGTTAATCACAACAGCGCAAACCCGAGGTCGATATCTTGCTCCTGTCCAAAATGGCTGACCTTTTAGTGTTTCTTATGGTCATGAAATTTAAAATTGACCCCCATTGGTTGTATTAAACATTTTTATTAATTTAAAACAAAGTAAACACACGCACAAAAGAGTTTAAAGTATAAAAACAAATTTGTCATACTTGGTAATAATAACAAAATGTTTTTCTTTACACTCCTAAACAAAGTTGCTTACCAAAGATGATATCCAGGGTTTAGAGTAAGTATTCGAACTGCTTTCCTTTCACAGTCACGCAGTGTGCTAGTCTGTAATAGTGATGCTGTACTACATTCTGTATCATTTCCCCCGGTATTTGTTGAGCTTCGTGTGTTATTCGTTGTCGAAGTTCAAAATGTTCAATTTTAAATTACATGACCATAAGAAACACTAAAAGGTCAGCCATTTTTGACAGGAGCAAGATATCGACCTCGGGTTTGCGCTCATCATCATCATTAACTCAATGAGACCTTTAAAATGATGGGTCACTCGATAGGGGTTTACATTTAAAAATTTGGGACAACCCCCCCAAATTTGGTTTTTGGGGGCAGGGGCAATAGTGACTAAAAACTCAAAAAATAGTTTTTTGTAGCCAGGAGTCATGTCTGAAATATTATTACTGTAGCTAGTTTCGTTTAGGAGTTATTAAACCGGTCCGGGACTTTTGGGACAGTCTGTATATATATATATATATATATAAATATCTGTTTTATTCCCGGATTGATAAGTGGTAGTAAATATGCTTCAAAATTGCTGATTTTTTGGTGAAAGGGTCTTAGTAGGATTCTTCAGATACAATTTTTTTTGGTTTTTCGATCGGATTCAAAATGGCGGAGTTATACCGATTAATGGTTTTTGGGTAGGGATTTAACGGTATATATAAGTATATGGGTTTTTCCCACCTTGATAAAATGGTAGTAAATATGCTTCAAAATAGCTGAAATTTTAGTGGAAGGGTCCTTGTAGGATGTTCCAGACACTGATATTTTCATTTTTCGATTTTACACAAAATGGCGGGTCGTTTGATTCAAACCAAAACGGCAAAGTTAGAGCGAGGAAAATGCATTATTTCTCCCACTCATAAGCCCTTGTGCAGATTTTGAGCTATATCGTTCGAAAGGTAATTAAATTTACTACAATCCTGTGCAAAGGTATTTCAGGTACAGTCCCCGGAACAAGGAACACAATTGATAGAAACTCCCGATAAATGATTTTTTCACTATCTGTGTAAGGTTTTTGCACAATTTCTCCCACTCATAAGCCCGTGTGCACTTTTTGAGCTATTTCGTTCGAAAGGTAATTAAATTTACTACAATCCTGTGCAAAGGTATTTCAGGTACAGTCCCCGGAACAAGGAAGAAAATTGATAGAAAGCTCCCGATAAATGATTTTTTCATTATAAATGTAAGGTTTTTGCATAATTTCCCCCACTCATAAGCCCGTGTGCAGTTTTTGAGCTATATCGTTTGAAAGGTAATTAAATTTACTACAATCTTGTGCAAAAGTAATTCAGGTACAGTCCCCGGAACAAGGAACAAAATT
>JAGFPH010000022.1:334119-359409 GCA_018207615.1 Philaenus spumarius
TATGTTATCAGACCTAGAGCCTAATTTTCCCATAAAAACCCTTAAAATAACGGAAAAATCAACTTTTCTCAAAAACGGCTCTAACGATTTTGATTAAAAATTTATAGTTTATTAGGGACCTATAGTACTATAAACTGTAAAATTTTAATCAAAATCGTTCGAGCCGTTTTTGAGAAAAGTGGGTTTTTCCGTTATTTTATGGATTTTTATGGGTAAACAACTTTAATACAAAATCACCTCTCCTACCCCACTTTACAAGTCACCGTGACGTTTAATAATTTAAATATGTTTGTGAGAAAGTATGTGCCAGTTCCTGGTACCGTTTATTTATCTTTGGACCTACAAGCCTCAACAAAATCGCAAAATCAGTCAGAGTCATCCTAGTAAAGTTTTTGAACCCTGCACCATCTTCAAGCCTTAAATCAGACAGTAAGTTTTGTACGCAATACTTCTTGAAAAAATCTGCGAGTCTACCACCCCCTAGGTAAGTTAAACTCATTGTAGAATAAATATAAACTAGCACACGCTAGAAGTGTCAATATCTCAAGAAACACTACCTATCTAGTGTGGACACAAAACAATGACAAACATTTGTTTCTATGTTGTTTCGGAACAGTTTGCAAACAATTGCGAAACACTTAGGAAATAATTTGAAAACTGTAGACAAACATGAACGAAAAAAACATCAAACAGTTTCCAAACAGTTTGTCAACTGTTTGCATACATTTTTCCAAGTATGGACTAGGCTTTATAATTCAAACATCTGCTGTTACATATTACAAATAAAACAACTGATTTGGCTCATAAGCTTAACTCAGTTTTAGATTAGGCCTATACTGAACCAACATGCGTTTCAAGATTTATTACCACAGCAAACAAATTTAGAATTAGGTAATTATTTTTTCAGAACCAACAGTTTTTTTAGGTGAAGTAATAGCAAACACAAACAACGAAGAAAGCTTACTATAGCAATTCAAACCCCTATTAAAATTATGCCAACTTTACTCTTTACTTGGCCTATTTGACCAGTTTAAAACACTGCTTTTTGAACACAGAATTACATTTTGATATTATTTTATAACTTAAAAATTGCCTGTCTTCTATATACAAATTAAAAACTCTGCCCCAATCAATCGTCACACCAGTGAAAATAATCATAGTATACATTAATTTGTTTGCATTTGCTTCTCCGTGGGAGTTGGTGAGCGAAGCAAGCAGGGGGCTGAGAGCTCTAATTACTAATCAAAATAGAAAGAATTTTAGTAAAACCTGCAAATGTTGCAATCCATTTTAAAATACAGCAACGCCTGGTCTCATAAAATTAATTATTTGTATAGTTACTACATGTTTTGCTATTATTGAATATTTGTTTAATTACTGTTATCGTTGTGGTAATTGTTTTCTACAATATTGATGTCAGTTTGATCGTTTAAGCTGTAAACGTCAGTATAATTGTAATAGTAGAGTTATAAAAAAAGTACTTACTAGAATTTAAGACTACTATACCTGTTAACATTATATGTGACTTCCTTAAAAGTTATTACCATAAATAGTGAAATTTACCCTTATCAAACGATAGAATGTAAAAAACAATTATTTCCAAAACGTATGTAGTCCAGGGTAAACTTTAATTTTCTAAGATTTCTAAAAGCTTTCATAATTTTAATTTACGTACAACTTTATCTAGTCATGAACTATGAATTGAAGCGTTCTAAAGATGTTTTAGAACATGCTAGCTAGTAAAAACTATTAACTGCTAAACTTTTTTCATTCTTATTTAGTTTAAGCAAATGCTTTTAAAAATTTTCTTCGCATGCTAGAAAAGTGTGTGTGGTAAAAGAACTTATGGTTTTTATTAATTGTGTAACACGCAAGTGCCTTAAGTTATTGGCGTAAGCATAGCCTTAATTTATATAGGCCTACATCATAGTTAATAAAACCAGTTGATGTTAACCCCCCCCCCACCTCCTCCCACTGTCTGTACGTTTATAATTCAAGAACCAGTGTACATATTCTTACCTTTTTTCTGACATGTAAGTCTAGGTATTGCAAAGTTTATTCTCTGATTTCACTAGTTTTGTCCTTCGCTGGACTTAAAGTGAAGACTTCCAACAACGGACGAAGTTATTACGTTTTTATTCATTGATTGATAATTCCGGTTAGTCTTTTTCTTACAACTATTTGACGCCCAGACATAAGTGTATTAAAATATTGTTTGTCCTCTTTTTATTGTAGTCAAAAGCCTCAAATTTAACCGAAAGTCGAGCTGGTGCTAATGAATCGTAACCCAATCCACCATGTTAAGAAAACACTTTCAATTATAAACACGAACACTAGTTTGAGTAGCCTATAGTACGCGTTCAATGAAAATTGCTCTCCCAGGTTCTTAAATTTCAGCAATAGGTTAGGCAAAAATAAGAAACTAATTACAAAAACTAGATTTTTAAAGATAAAAAATTCCTTCAAATTGTCAGTAGCGCCCGTCATATGTTTGTGGCAAAGTTGTAATATGATTCAAATATTGGTAAAAAATTGACATTTTCTAAAATCGGCGCAGGAGTTTTCACTCTATAAAACATTTTCTAGCTAACAATTTTACTAACACTGATACCCAGAGAGCCAACCGGCATGCTAAAAAGTGTTACACTAAAATCTGTAAATTAACTGACTCCACTATACCTTGCGCGATACTTTTCCACAACTTAGATGCGATGCCAAGTCCAAGGAAAAGACTAGCTGGAAATGTAGTCGCCTCTTCATGTGGAGTAATCAATCGACTTGGTTTTGACTCAAAAGCGTAAAATTTGTGTTATTCCATTTAGACATCAGTGAAGAATAACTTTTATCTATATCTAAGTTCGCTATCTTGGTAAGTTATTCACGAGTAATTTAATTTGTAGCTTATATCCGTAAATTAATGTACTCATTTACAAATATTCGTGTTTTGTTATCGACTTTATTTTTGATAGGCACTTGATAATTTTTAATGCAGTTTTGTTTGATCTCTACAGTTGTGTCATTGGCAAATAATTCGATTAAAAATTAGCATCATGGAAGAGATTCGTCATACTCCTGCAGAACGTTGATCTCTGCATACGGTTCTGCAGATATGACTTAATTAACAACAAACTTCAACTCCAAATCTCTATAATTTTTCCAACAGAATGCAGAATCGAATGCCTTGGATCCAAGAAAACTATATAAAAGTATGTGGCGTATATTTCCATAACTCTGGAACGCATTAACCAATTACCAAATTTGGTGCCCAAATGACTTACTATGACTTGGTGGTTGAAAAGGAATGGCATGTAAACATCGCCCGAAAACATTGGATATTAATGGTAAGTTTACATGTTTTTGGGTCGCTGAGATAAATAGGGTTAAAACTTGTAACCGTAGTGATAGGGTAAAAAATACGATTAGATACAAGATTATTAAATACCACATTCAAAATAGTGGTATTTTTGTAATGCATTTTACCTTACAAAAAATGAGGTCGACAATTCAAAAGATGCTATTTTTGCCAACAATTGAAGTTTGTTGAACTGCCACTGTATCTGTACAATTTTAACGTATTTTAAACAAATTCATGTACCGTATTTTAATTTATCTAAACTTAGAATATTCTAAGAAATGTGTGTTTTGTAAGTTATTCGCGGAAAATCAAAAAGTTCAAACATTTCAAGGATTTTTGTAAGCTACACCCCTAGAGCACAAGCAGAAAATTGGTGCAAAATTAAAAAAAAAATCTTTTTGCGTGTTTATGAAAACTCCATTCCAGCTTTCCGCGAATGAATTGAGGCACAAACTGTTTTCCCTTACTTTCCTGTCCTATAGCTCGTATTATTTTCGCGCAAAATGTATGCGAGCTATTATATTGTTTATAGAGTCAATACCATTATCACAAGAGAAGTTGCAAGGATTGAATTAAGTTCTATCTAGCTAATCAATATGCTACTGTTGCAAATCACTTAATCATAGAATTAGTCAAGAAAGCGTTTGTTGTTGTCTGTAGGCACGTGTGGTTTTATTTCTTGCGCAATTAAATCTCTTTGTTTACAGTTTGCCACGCGCAGACGCAGTGAGTAAGGTAATAGTTTACTAGAGCAACAGTCTTACTCCAACTGTAGTGTTTTAAGAGGAAGTTTCGCTTTCAGACTTACCGATGCGCATCAAGCCACATCCACTTCCATCGCCAAAGAAAACACGTCGTTAGCAAAGGTTAAATAAAATATGTTGTATTTAACACTAACTTTTCTTCTGTAAAATGTAAACTAGTATCATAATGCGACAATCTACACGAAGCAAGCAAATAAAATGACACAGCAAAAGATTTTATTTTAAGTTAAAATAATTATTTCCAACATTTTATTATAATATACATATAAATAAATAAATATATATATATATAAGTAATATATGCAATTAATTATGACATGTCACATAATTGGTATTAGAATAAATTACAAAAAAGTGATGAAAAAGAATTTAAAAAAAGTTGAAGATGGGTTCAAATGTGTACATTATTTATGTTAAGTCGTGTGAACTAAGGAAATCAAAAATTATTTTGGATTATTTTGGAAATGGCAGCAGTTTAAAATATTTAAGGTTAAATAACTCAAAAATAGTTAACTTTAACAACATGATTGTAAAAGCTGTTGGGATGTCCCCTTTCCAAGTGTCCCGCCTAAAGGCCGGGACACACATAACCGCACCGTGCCCGCACCGCACCACGGCCTAGTGTAATAATTACCGTGTCGGTAATGTTAGAACTATTCCATATGTTTCCATTAGATTATTCCCCCGTGTGTTGGCCAACACTAGGCCGTGCTGCGGTGCGGGCACGGAGCGGTCATGTGTGTCCCGACCTTAAGGCGGTCTCATCTTTGGTAATTTTTTAAAAGACCTCTTAATTATCTTCATGTCAGCACATCAGTAAGCATAACTAAAGCCAAAATTCGCCATAATAATAATAAAATGTCTTTAATTTTGAGGCGAAGTTAGGACAATTGGGTGTCGTATATAAATTTATTTTCAAAATAAAATACAACTAAATTAAAATATACGGAAAGTACAAAACCTACATGCTGTCACAGTGAATGACTTATTAAATATCTCGGTTCTGTTTCTGGGTATAAGTAATAATGAAGTCATTATTTGTTATATGTCGTGTAATTTGGACTTGTGATGTTTGTCATATGTGTTAAGTGTTAATTTCTTAAGACTTGACAATGGAAGGTTAAGACTTCCGAAACCGGTAGTCACCGAAATTCACCATTTTAACTGTTGACGGTTATTTGAGGTATGTTCCTAAGTTAGATTACTACTGCAGTTCAGGAGGCAGGAGGCAAATCAATATGTATAAATATTATAATGAGCTCCTCTTTGTGTGCCGCTTTACATTTGAGCTAAAACAAACCTAGGCAATCTAGCGAGTAGAATGGCGTGCATTAACAACAATATATGATCATCTAAAAACAAACTAAATTTTAGAATTCATATTTGTTTACACTATTTTGTCACAAGATCGTTTCGTTTTAAGTAAAAAATAAACCTTAAACAATATAGTGCTGAGCATAACATAAAAACAATAAGGCAAATCATGGCCTTTTATTGTAAGTTTTATTATGTGGTTGTATTTGATAAAGCGAAAATAGAAGTAAGAAATAAGTTTATCTATTTTACCTTATTACCTAATTTCAATAGGAAAGATAAGCAATTGCAGTGGCCAAGATCGGGAGGAGTCAATGGCCACCGATCATGGTACCAGAACACTTTTTCATGTGTCATTAAACAATGACATATATGTACATATTATGTGTTCGCACTCAAACGACAGCATTTTAAGTCCGATTTGGTCCAAGTTTGATAAACAATTTTGTTTTTTTTAGTTGCTCGGATGAGTTCATTAGTAAAACAAATTCAACTGCCGGAGCTCGTTTTTTGACCGTAAGTATAGTTTTTTTTTTTTTTTAGATTTTTCGTGAACTTTTTTGTTCACGAATAAATAAATAGGCTTTACTTTGACAATTTAGTGTTTGTAACGATTTAATAAATTTATTGTTCTGTTGTGTCTTCACTTATTATACATATCGATCTCCTTTAACTTTTATCGAAAACAATTCCTCACTTTCTTTTCTGCTTAGGGTTTATCCAATCCTCGAATTAGCGTATGACGACAATTGTGTGTGGACGTCAAACGTATGTAAATGCGTGACTCAATGAAGAATTGATTAACGGTCAGTGGTCAAAAAAGCCTCTAACACGATAGTAACATTACTCTGTCAATCTACGATATTTACGTATTATTGATTAAGCCCAGTCCCTCTTTCTCTTGTAGCAGGTGCTCACTGGGGAACGTAATTTATTCATTATGTATACTGGCTATTTCTAAACGAGATCGGTTCAATTGGTATTATTATTTTTGAAACGAATGAACGATTGAGAAAATAGACAAAAGCATAGGGAATAAGACGGTTTTACCTCCGGGTGTGCCGGATCACCCTCGCTCCAAATTTTGCCACTAAAAAAATTCTCTCATCACAGCAAAAATGTCTCCCATCACCCCAAAAATTCCACCCACCACCCCGAAAAATTCCTCCCACTACCCCATCTCCCCCAGATAAAAAAAACTTTGTCTAATACAAGGTGGCCCTATCCTTTATACACCTATATAAAGGTGAAAAACCACTTTCTTTTTATTTTTGTTAACCTAACCCGAGGTTTGAAAAGGATGGGGCAAAAGGAGGTTTGGATTAGACAAAGTTTTTTTTCTCGAAAATCTGGGGGAGATTTGGGTGAACAGGGGTAATGGGAGGATTTTTTCGGGGAGTGGGTGGAATTTTTTGGGTTGTAGGAGAAATTTTTGAGTTTTTGGGAAAAATCTTGAGGTGATGGGACGAATGTTTCTGGTAAATTTTGGGGGAGGGAGAGACGGGAATGGGGGTGGTGGAAGCATTTTTGGCATGGTGGGAGGAACTTTTGGGGTGGGGATGACAAGGCACACCCTGAGGTAAAACAATCTTATTCTGTTTACTTACAAATTATAAAATATGACTTCTTTTATATCAATTTAGTTGTATTTAAAAATACTGATTTCAGACGAACTCTAATGACTGATTTAATGTTTATCATGTTAGTTTATCTTCAGCATGATCTCTAAAAACGGACATATGGTTCAGTCATTCATTATTAAAACACGGACATATTGTTTCATTAGTTTATAGTTTGGTGAGTTGCTTATAATCCTATAATATTTTAATAATATAATTAAAAATTGAATTTTGTTATTTAATCAATTGTAAATGCAATTTAATAAATTAAGAACCGGATCATGAGCGTCTATGACTTAACAAATTTAGATAAACCTTTGGTGTAATTTTCTCAGGTAAAATGAAGATATAGAGCATGGTTTTAGAGTCATTTTGCTTCTCCAAGTGTCCCTAGCTTATATCTGGGGTCGGGAACGTTTGGATTTTCCTTTCCTGAGATTGTTGACATGGACAAACATTGGCGTTTTAATATAGAGTACGAATAGTAGAATTTGATAAGTGGTTTTAAAGACCCTTCCTGCCCACATATCTGGTTTATCATTTTCATATAAAGCCAAACCCCAGTGTTGCTAGAAATCCAAAGACAAATTTCCCTCCAAATATTTCAAATTTCCCACCAGAATTTAATAAACTAGTACCTACAAGTGGCTTTAAGTATAAAGTGTATTTTTAAACCTTGTTTATTTAAAGCACATGTATGGGAATTATTCTCCATTACATTATCATATAGTTTCTCAAGCATCTTCTATGCAAGTTATTTTACAAAAATATTCGATAGTGTAATGGGAAATTTGTTATAAAAAACTTCTATGATCAAATTTATTTTATAAAATGTATGAGTTTGACATTAGCTTTTAAAAAAATCTGTTATCAAAGCAGAATGTGAACAGTTATAAAGGCGGACAATAAATATCGTTGGTCACTTGAAACAACAAAAAGCAGTTTTAGCAGAACTGAAAAAGCAGCAATTGCTTTAAAACCATACTGTTAACGTTAACCGTGTTCTTAATATGCCAGATTACACTTTCTCTACCGGTAAAATTTCCCTTCATTTGATAGTAGGACTAAAAAATCTGATTGATTCCCTTGCAAATTATAGCAACCCGGGAAATTTCCCTCCATCTAGTATCACTGCCAAACCCTTTTGAACTGTTAACTAGGTCATTATGAACTATGAAGTGTCTTTATGGTTGCAATGTTGCCCCCTCCCTAAAATGAGAAATTTAGGGTTACTGGAAATGTTCAAACAGGAACTCGCATCTTGTGTCGTGTAAAATAAATAAAATATTACTTTACAAGCCCGGTAATTAAAGCTTTTCATGCTACTACCGAAAAACTTACCGGGCGTATAACTACGATACTTTTCATAATACTACGAAAAAGTAACATACTGTACTTTTAATCATACCATCTTTTTATTTCAGAAAATAACATACCTTCAATTAGTTCTTACAATTTGCATAGCCATATCTTATTTAATACAATTATCTTACTATTTGAAATGTATGTTTTTTGCTCAATTAGTGTAGTTTTGAATATTTAAACTCCTTTATGGATATGTAATCCTTTACTCAGGAGTACATTTCGGTTAATGGAGTTATTAGGCTCAGTGGTTCCTTGGATTTCTAGTGTAATCTTTCACTTGTGACTGTAAAATTTACTCTTATTTCAGGCTTTGTAACTACCCTGTATTCTAATAAATAAATATGTTATTGTTGTAATCAGCTGTTTAAATAAAACTGCAATGTTATTTCTATTTGTAATCAGATGGTGAACGGTAAATTTCCCATGTAGTGTACGGTAAAGGACTTACTTGTCTACGAAGAGGTAAAGAAAATAGCTGTTTTCGGTGTAAGTATAACGAAAAAGACATTAATAATGGCGTTCACGAAATATTGTATGCATGACACTAACCAAACTGTATTTGAGATTTTGTACTCATAAAATAACCATTTTCCTTGAAAACAAAACTTAAAAAGCACTCTGTATTGTTTATTATATGTATTTATGGAAGTATTTATCTTACGGTGGTGAAGAATATACTTCAGCAAATTTTATCTTTACTTTTCACCGACCAGACCTTAGGCGAGAGATCTTTAAATGCGATATAATATTGTGAGTTCCTGTCCTCCATTACGTTGGGGTATTTCAACAGGGGCTGATTGCTACATGCTTCCTCACTAAATTCTAACGTAAAGGTGACAAGACTGAAGTTACCTATCAAAAACGTTTTTCTCAAACTCAACTCTGGAGAATGTTAACGCGGTTCACTTCCTATCTATGTTAAGGTTAAGATGAGTTCTAGTTGGCCACTTGTACATTAGATTATTTTGCAAGTGCACTTTATTATATATAAAACATCCTGTCATTCATAATGAAAACGAAGTGAGCAGATGCGAGGTCCTCTAGTATATTTATGTAATAAATGGAGGCAATACATTTAAAATTGTACAACATTATCGAAAACTAGGCGTCGTTTGGCTGGATATAATATTTTTACGATTTTAGCACCACCACTTATAAAGCATACCAGTTTAAAGCTATAATTTAAATTAAAGGCGTTTTAATAAATTCGTTCTACTCAAGCGAAAATGTGTTGTAATATACCTTTAAAACTGAGCAGAAAATCATCTGTATAACTTTCGTGCAGTCAATTTCAAGAGGTAAGCTGCCGGGGGGTTCGTGTCCCTTGCCAACCTCAGGATGAAGTAAATGCAAACATATTATTGTATACTATGTTACTTCCACGGGAATGACGATTAATTTTTTGACGGGCAGATTGATTTTTTGATTCTTTGGATTTTTTGGTTGATGACGGGACAGATATTTTTTATTTTTATGTAGAAGAGAGGCAACTTTCAAGTTACAAAATATTACCAAAATGTGAAGCAGTTATAAATATGCTGTAAACTACTACTTCAAACTCGTCCAGTAGTCCTAGTAAAAAATAACGTTGGCATAATTTTAATAGTGATAGGTGTTAGAATTATGATAAAAGTAAGCATCTTTTGTTCTTTGTGTTTACTATTACCTAACCTAAAAAACTGTTTGTTGTGAAGAATAGTTATCTGGTTCTAAGTTCGCCAATCTGGTTTCTATGGTAATAAATCTAAATGATTTCAAGAAACGTGTGTTAGTTCAGTATATGATTAATTTAAAATTGTGTTAAGCTTTATGATCTAAATCTGCGGTTTTATTTAGAATATGTAACAACAGATGAATTATACAGTAAGCCTTTTTCGTTCACTTTTTGTTTGTTGTTTTTTGTTTACACTAATCTAAAAAACTGTTAGTTGTGGAAAATAAAGAACTGACTCTACATTTTCTAAGTTGGTTGCTTTGGTAATGAATGTAAATGCATTCAACAAACGTTGTGTTGGTTCATAACATTCCTCACCTAGAACTGTGTTGCTCAGCTTCTGATTCAAATCAGCTGTTTTATCTGGTACAGAGCTGAGAGTGAACCCCCATACTTTGACCATTTTCAGAAATCAAAATCAATATTTTGCAAAATACTTTCTTAGTGCACTTCTACATAGTAGTATGGAAGTACCCTGAAAATGTTAAGGCTCTAGCTATCATAGCTGTAAGTTGATTATTAATCATTCCATCAGTCTGTCAGGGCTTCTTCTTTTATATATTATATAATATTTATATTGACTACGTTTTATGGTTCCGTAACTTTTATGGAACCGTTCTCACAAATGGATAAATGTATGACATTGAACGTTTTTTTTTCATAAACCATGCTAATAACCCTCATAGGTCAATAATCATAACTCAAAAAATACTGTATTGCACATTTTGGGGGCCAAAATATCAAAGAAAATAAATATTTTATGTTGCTGGTGTCTTTCGAAAGAGCTTTATTTAAAGACATCAAAACTAGTTTTTAAGGATTGGGTTTTTGACGAATGGGTCTCATTTCTCTTGTTCATTTTTATTTATTTTTTTAGGTTAAAAATCATGAAATTACTATAAGTTATAATACAAAAAACTGAGTTGGATTAGGCCTACTTCTAATAAATTTACTTCCATGCCGACGTTTTTTAAAAACATTCTATGCGAAATAATATTTTTCAACTAGAATATGTTGCAAAGTTTGTATGGTAATTTGTTTTTTAGCTTTATTTTAACGTTGGTACCACTAGTTGCATCAAAAGTGTTGTTCTGGATATTTGACGCAATTTCCTCTCCTATATTAACTTCTACGCATGACTCGCTCCACTTTCACTCTATTTCATTTTTTCTGCATCGAGTTGCTTGATTTTTCAATCTGTTCTCCCAACGATTTAGGTTAATTGTTAATTTTATGCAAAACACATTTCGTAACAGTTCGTTTTCAAAATTGCATTGTTTTAAAATCAGTTGAGAGAGACCGATCGAAAAATCATGAAAAGAAAACGCTCGAACTGACTAAAAACTAAAACTATGATTATATACTTTTAATTATGTTTGGATATTTAAAAAGATAAAAAATTGTTTTAGTTATTTTTATTAAAGTTTATCTATTATTCATGGCAATTTTCTTTGGTAGGCCTATTATTAAATATGCTTGAAATATACAATTCCTTAGATTAATAAGTCACGAACCATTCACGTTATATCCTTCTCCACTTCAAATATAGATTACTAAAATATTAGTTTTTCTCGTTTGAATAATATATTATAAGGTAATGATGACCGCTCAGGGGTTTCGCCTAAAAAAAATATAATATATTTATATTGGATCTAAAACGAACTCACACTATTTTTAAAACGTTTAATAAATACTCTGCTGAGTTTTGTTTATTTTTACAATATATTTCTCATTTTATGCAATATTACGACGAGAAACGTTTTAGCATTTGGTTGTTTGTAAAGACTCAAAAACCGCCCACCGCTCGAGAAGAATATTTCAATGTTGTGTATTGTATTGTCTTCCGAGTTACGTAGATTATATAGCAACAAGATTATTTATCAACAGAAAAATGTAAGTTAGATAAATCGTTAAAATATATTTAAATTATAGTTTGTATAGTAAGTCTGTGACAGCATTTGTATTTACGTTACAGATGTCTTACAATAACAGGTTTTATTGTACGGTTGCTGTAAAAACATAATTATGTTGAATATAATGCAAATATACTAAAAATTGTTCTGGTTAAACTTTAGAAAAAATTACATTTTTAGAAATACGTCAACTTTGAACTTGAAGAGCGAGAAGGAATTATTTATAACGACGAAACACAAATTCTCACACATTGTACGTATATACACTTTTAAAACTATTTGTCAATTTCAAAAAAACATAGTACCACAAAATGTCAACCATCCCTAATGAATGTTTTAAAATAATTCGATCATGCAGCTGGACCGCTGACGTGAGTTAGCGAATTTCCAAAATTAAGTTTATATATTTTAGGGTTTCAACCAACTATTTTTGGAAAATTGGTCTACTCACAAAACGGTTGAACGGCCTACGCGTACGAAATATATTAGTCGAATTTATTTGCATCTCATTTTTTAGCCCCGTTCGTTCCGCTCGCAGCGAAAAATCTCTCTGAGTTTGCATCCCGGTCTTCGGCCTAGTAGATTTTAACCGGGTACTTTCATAGTATTTTACGTTTTGAACGATTTTGGGGGAACTAGACTAGTTATAAGGTGGTGTAAAAAAACAAAATGTACAGAATAATATCCTTTATTTGTTGTTTTAGATAAACCCCGAAACAAGTTTCACTCTCGTAAGAAAAATCTTAAAAAATGTTTACTTTCATCCAAAAAACATGCTTGAAGTTTTTTAATTTTATTTTACTAACGAACTTGTTTCAGCGACTTGGTAAACCAACGTGTGTACCAAATTTGGACCAAAACGGACGTAAAATGCGGCAGTTAGAGTGCGAACACATGTATACACATGTAATGTTTAATGACACACCAAAACGTGTTCTGGTGACCATTATCGGTGCTCATTGTCCACGCCTAACCTTAGGTCTCATCATAAGAGTCACTGTAATAACTCATATTTCCTAAGGTGATACAAAATTATATTTGCTTCAAAAATTAGTTTTTTTGGTAGATGTACCAAGTTTTGTTGTTTAATCTGCAATGGTTACAAAAATATAACACCTTTCGCAGACTTTTGAGACACTCTGTATATTATATGAGAATTGTGTTAGTGTTATTATCAGCATCTGTTAGGAGAAAAATCTTTAAAACTTTATACTAAGTGCTATGCAACTTTAATTAAGCATTTTTTGTAAAAATTGTTTCTAAAATTAACACTACTCATATTCGTACTTTTTCGACACATGTGGCGGGAAGAAATAATTGATTTTACTTCAGTTAATGCTGTGGAAATTAATTTTACAGTTGTACAAACAAGAAAAGAAAATACACGTCGTGCCACATTTACGGTGTTCCGTTGGAAAAATTCACTTCGCTTTCTCAGCTTGCACCCGTGTAATCTCAATACTGGGAACATGCCAATATTTTTTAGTGGTTAAATCTCACTCAAAACCTCACGATATTCGAAAGTAACCAGGTTCCATGTAGTTTATTGGTAATCTTAAATGTAATAACAGCTTGTTGTGTGTAGACCCTAAATTGAAATGCGTTTATTTAAAAGTAATTTTTTCTTTGATGAAATCAGCAAACACAATATATAAAGACTTAAGGATTATTTTGTAAAATTTTAAATGCATAAACAGTGTTTCTGAAATAGTGCATCGCATTTCTAGATTGGATTCCTTTTACAGGGTGATTCAGGAAGAAACGGTGAAACTTTCAGGACGTGTTGTACTAGTGAAAATAAAGAAAAAGGTTCATATAAACATACTTTTGGAAATGCTTCGTTTCCACTTGACCACTTATTTACCATTTTTTATTTTTTTTTCCGAAATACTTAATATCTTTGGATCTAGGAAATATATTGAACGCCAATTTTGGATTCATATTTGGTATGACATCTTTTACCCATGTACAAAAAACCATTATTATTATTTAATGACCCCACTCATTATTATTTAACACTTGCCATTCAAAGAAATACGTATTACTTACATTATCAATTTTGTACAAATCAGTCAAATGTTGTCTACATTTTTAAGCTGCATTATGAGAACCAAACAATATTCTAGCAAATTAACAAGACTGTAGTCTAAGTGAGAGACAGCGTCTGTTCAAAACAACGGCTGCTTATCTGAAACTGAAAGTGGCTTTATAGAGATGGTTGCGTTCGATACGTACCATGTATGTCAATGCGTTATGTCAATTTTACCATTGTAATACCCATAATTAGACCAGCTATACAAATAAAAATCCAAACAATAGGCCTTTGCTACAGATTGACCGCTGATATGCCAACGGGCTGATCTGGCCCGCGAGAACTAGTACCATTGAAGAAACAACACTATAGTGTTGTTTCTTCAATGCTAGTACGCCCCGCGCCGCGCCATCTCCCTTTGCCAAGCCGATTAAGTCAACTGTCTGCACTCAACATTTATAAAAATTATATCAATATAAATATTGCAAAATACCCTAAAAGTTTTATTTGTGCAATTTTTTCATAACTTGTCTCATACTTAAAAAAATGCGAAACATGTAATTATTGTAATAGAAAAGTTAAAATTTTAACATTAAATTTAAAAATACACGGTAAATAATTGTTTTATAACTTAAAAACAATGAACATTTTTGATAGAGAATATTATAAGGATTAGAATAACAAAATAAAAATTACTCTATCAATTTTTATATCTTAGATATTGACAAAATAAAAAAGTCTTTCAAAAGTGAACTTTAAGGGGGGAGCAAGAGGGGGAGGGGCGGGGACTTTTGTGTAGGCCTACATACTCCTCTTATATTATTGTAACATCTGACAAAATTTCAGCTTTTCACTAATTACTTCCAACAAAGGCCTATTTTTTCCCTTTATTGACTGGGCTAATGGGGAGTTGGTGATTCAACAGAGAATTCTGTTCTGGAAGGAATCCAACCTTTTCTTCCGAGCAACAGATAATAGGAAATACCAAGCTGAGGATGCGTACGTGAGTACTGGTCTGATGTATGTCCGTGGTTCGAATAAAACTAGGTTTCATGTAAAACAATTTTTAGGGATATGAGACTGTTGACACTTCTATCTTTTTATATTTTGAAATACCTATTATTTTATTAAAGTCAATCATAATGTTTTGTTGAATGAACAAAATATTCATCAATATGGGACTAGGAACAAAATAAACTTCCAACTGTCTAAACATCGTCTTAATATATATGAAAGAACAATTAATTGAATATATGGCAAAAAAAATTTCAATAAGCTTCCTCTGCACATTAAGGAAATTAAAAATGTTTGTTTTTTTAAGAAATTTATAAAAGAGGTTTTGATAGGGAGAACTTACTATAATGTGAATTCATTTGTAAATGATAATATGAGGTTTTAAATTTGTAAATAGGTTGGTATAAATTAGCTTTAAGGCACTCTAAATATTACCTGTTTTTATATATGTCTCTATGTTTTGTTTTGTTGTCAATGTTAAATACTTTTTTATAGCTATAGCTATATTATAAAATATAATGCAGCAGTAAATAAATAAATGTTTTGTACATGGACAATCTGAAAAGAAGTTGTAGAGGGCTCTTGGCGTTAATGACTGGAATGCGTCTTCCACGGAGCCCTTGACAGAGTTTGCTTGACGTGACGGGACAGATTTAATTTAGAGTCAAGTGTGATTGCAAAGTATATGACATGACGAGTCTATGCTATGGGGGATTTGTTGAGAGTTAATTGAACTTTGGGAAATCTACGTTTTGCAGAGAATTGGAGTGCTTGCATTTTATCTGTGATCACTGCAATTCTAAACATCCTGAGCCATGGTTGCAGCCTATCCAACTGTTGTTGGATGACTGACGAACAATATTCCAGGTTAAGAGATCTGTAGTACAACATGCGTCATCAGCAAAGAGTCGCAGTGATACTTTGGGGTTGACTGGAATATCGTTAGCGTACAGTAACGGACCAAGAACTGAGCCTTGGGCAACTCCTGCCTCGATGGGTCTAGGAGTGGAAAGTGTACCTTCGACAGCAACCTGGAACCATCTACTGTCGAGTTTATGAGATGTACGTAGCACGGAGGAACTGGGCTGCGGGCTAATTTGTAAAGCAGGCCTTCGTGCCATACTTTATCAAAAGCTTTTGATATGTCCAGGAACACTGCAATATATCGGTTTCGTTTGTTGAAGCTATCGGAAAGGTCGTTGAGAACTTTTACAAGTTAGAGTTTTGTGGCGTGTTCACTTCGAAAGCCAAATTGCTCGGGACGAATTACGTCTTTGAGATGCTGGGTGAGCAGGGAATAAACAAGTCTCTCAAAAAACTTCCTAGATATCGTAGGAAGTGATGAGATCGGCCTGTGGTTTTCCGGAAAGAGAGCCGATCTTGATTATTTCCATAACGAAGGGAAGTGACCAACCTAAGTTCTCACAACTCTGAGCAAATCGCTAGGAAAGTGAAATGTATCCTCTATTTCTAACTTATTACATATTGATCATAATCGAGCCTCATTTGAACTTTCAACTCTAAAATTTACATTCATCAACTCGCCTAATAACTTAAAAATACTAGAAACAATTTGCAAACTATTTCTATCACATACATAATGTTTTTCTTTCAAATGAAAGTTCAATTCCTTATAACAAACAGTTATAACAGCTGATTAGTTTAGCGACATCAATAATTCAAAACAAGCTTAGGTTAGGCCCAGCTTACGCTAGTATAAATGATTTAAAATTGTATTTAAACTAGGGTTTTACATAGAAGTTTGATAAGGAAACATTAAAACTGAATTCAAATTTTTTAATTTATACAACTATACTCCATAGAAATATAGAAGGATGTTTCTAACAGAACTCGGACGAATTCGTCAAACGCCAGTCAATAAAGGTTTTGTGTCAGAACTCTTTTTGGTAAAGCTGATTTTTTCAAGGGTGATAGACTTTGATGAGAGGATAATTTTCCGAAAAGTCTCTGAAAATTCCAATGGAGCTTCCCCCCATACCCCCCCCCCCTTAAGTTAAAAAATGTAGACTTTTACGCAATCTCAAAACTGGCATACAAATGTGTACAATAATTAATTATGAATAAAATTCAAATCCTTATTAGCGAATTTCCATAGGAAAAATGAGCTATTGCAGTGGCCCTTATGGTGAGACCCAAGGTCGGGAGTAGCAAATGAGCACCGATCATGGTCCCCAGAACACGTTTTGGGGTGTAAAAAAAATTCATATATATATATATATATATGTAGCCTATATGTGTTCGTACTCTAGCGGCCGCATTTTAAGTTCGATTTGGTCCAAATTTGGTACACGTGTTGGTTGTCTATGTGGCTCGGACGAGTTCGTTACCCAAAAAAATCCAACAACCGGAAGTACGTTTTTTTGACCGGAAGTAACTATTTTTTGAGATTTTTACTACGAGAATGAAATTTTTTCTAATAATATAAATGTAGGATGTTATTCTGCGCATTTTGTTTTTTTACGCGACCTTATAGCTCGCTTGGTTCCCCCAAAATCGACAAAAACGTAAAATACCATAAAAGAACCCAGTTCAAAGCCAAGTGATGCAAACTCGCGAGGCCACTAGGAGGAAACAAATTCTACTAATATATTGCGTACACACAGACAGCTGTACAACGCCTTCGTGAGTAGACCTATTTCCCAAATTGTTGGTTGAAACCCTAAAAAATAGGCATATAAACTTAATTTTGGAAATTTGCTCAACTTACGTCAGCGGTCCAGCTGCGTGGTCGATTTATTTCAATAATGACACAATCAGAAAAAGAACTTTTACTGAACACATCACTCTAATGTTATTTTGATTATTCACAACTATTTACTAAATTACAAAATAAAGGTGGGCACACTATAGGCTAGTACGATTATAAGTGTTAAAAATAGATGTTACAATTACAATATTAAACTCTAATTGAATAGGCATACGTGAGATAACGCGCCTTTCGCCTACGCCTGCCGACTACCCGCGGCGCTCACGCGATCAAAGTCTAGCTACTGTTTTCTATGTTACTAGTAGAGTAATACAAATAATTGTATATGTTTACATACCAATGTACTCAGTAATATGTGTGCTACAACTTTTATCCGAAGCATCTTTTCATTTGGTGACGAATAAAAATATGGTTTTGCAAAAACTTAGATAGGTGGCTAAAAAATATTGCTTTTTACAACATTTTGTTAATTTACGGAAAAACTTCTGCACTTATCATAAACTATCTTATCATAAAAGTATTAGAATATTTATCAGGGAATAAAACTGTAAATAAAATAACCTTAACAAACTTTTGGTTAAAAAGTTGTATGAGATTGCGTAAAAGTCTACATTTTTAAACTTAAAGTACACCAAACAAGAATCGATCGATACATGAACTATTAATTAATTATTATGCTTATATTCTGGATCTATAAGTAAGGCAATACAAAATTATAAAGGTAAAAAGTTTTTTTCTTTTGTATAGGCTTACATTATTTAAAATTGTAAAACCTCTATATATAAAAATGAATGTTTCTTTGCCCCCTATAGACTCAAAAACTATTCGACCGATTTTATTGAAAATTTCACATACTATCCATATTGATGTCAGGTGTGTTTAGACAATGTCTATAATCTAAGGGGTTGAAATGGAGTTACTACCCGTACACAATAAATATAAATTGACTAACTTCCTACAAAATTTCCTAGGTAATTTACTAACTTCCTACAAGCAATAAAACTCAATAATAAAATGGTGCAATATTATTCTTAATTGATATCAAAAATCATTTAGAATTCGATTACTTAAGTCAAAGGGATGAAATGGGATGACTAGCCTTAAAATTAAATAATCATTTATACACTTACTTTTTCTATATGCTCAAAAACTACTCGACTAATTTCACTAAAACCTCACGTTTATACTTATACGTATTAGTAACAGGATTAGTAAGAGAATGTGGTCAGTACAATTAAAGATATTAATTCCTATAAAATAAAAATAAGTTGCACGAACTTCCTACAAACTATAAAGTTAAATTTGTGTAGTATTATTCTTAAGTGATAAATATATATATATAAAAAAAAACATTAGCAATTCGATTACTTAAGTCAAGGTAATGAAATGGTATAACTACCCTAAAATTAAATAATTAAAATAGGATGGTTACCCATATAAATAAAGATTGCATCAACATTATCAACATTAAACACCCATATGTTTAATAAGCACTCTACCACCTGCCGTGATCATAAGAATCATATTTTAACCACAAGTCACTTGAAAAGAAATGTGTCAATACACTCACTGAATCGTGTAAAGGCCTATATTTACTAAAATCAAGCAATAGCGAACCATTGCCGGGTCCACTAATCTATATATATAAAAGCGAAATACCACTGACTCACTCATCACGATTTCTCAAAAACTACCGAACGGATTGAAATGAAATTTAGTATGTAGCTTCCTCTAGGGCCATAGGTGCTTACTAAGAAAAGGTTTGAAAAAATTCGAAATTTTAGGGGGGGTTTGGGGAATCAAAGTTTTTAAATCACGATTTCTTCAAAACTACCGAACGGATTGGAATGAAATTTGGTATGTAGCTTCCTCAAGGGCTCACTAAGAAAGGGTTTCAAAAAATTTGAAATCTTAGGAGGTGTTTGGGGGTCAAAGTTACTAAATCACGATTTCTCCAAGACTACTGAACGGATTGGAATGAAATTTGGTATGTAGCTTCCTCTAGGGCCATAGGTGCTCGGTAAGAAAGGGTTTCGAAAAGTTCGAAATTTTAAGGGGGTTTGGGGGGGTCAAAATTACTAAATGAAGATTTTTCAAAAACTACTGAACGGATTGGAACGAAATTTGGTATGTAGTTTCCTCTAGGGCCATAGGTGCTCGCTAAGAAAGGGTTTCAAAAAATTTTAGTGTGTTTGAGTTTATATCCTTATGACACAAAATTACCATTATTTATCGCATTTATTTCACCAAAATAATTATGCAATAGCGAAGCATTGCCGGGTCAGCTAGTACTTTATAAAAGTCTAGACCAACTTCAAACATTTATAATTATTTATTGTCGTACTTTAATTGTTTATAGATCCAAAATGTTATTATTATCATCAATACTATTAATTTTTCATACTGGGAAGTTGATCGTGGACCTCGTGGGTCGCACTTATTGTTTTATATTTTGCATTATAGTTCAAATATTGTTGTATTTGTATAAAATAGATGAAATAGGTAAATCCGGAAGTTTCCAACTAAATAAAAACACCGCCAATTCTACGGTTCTGTAAGAGTGGTCCTGGAAAACGTAAAATCTTTACTACATTGTCTAAAACCGTTGATAGTCGGCGGCTATTTAACTAAAGGCGCAAATGGTCTTTGGGAATGCTTTGAGATCACGCAACTCTTCTCAGCCTGCACTGTATTTGTCCGCAGCCTATAAAAGGTTTATTGCATCCCTGTGGTGGCTACAACCATAACATTTGTTCTACTTTCAAAGTTTCTAGACGAAATCTGTTTTTATAATCAAATAGAGTTTTATTTTTCTGTTTTATCGCAATGAAGAAAGGGATAAATTAAATATTGGGTATTTAGTTCATGCACCTTAAAAGGACTAATATTAGTTGTTTGGTTTAAGGCCTACAGGGACAAATACAAAGTTATTTCGATTTTCTACTTTTTAAGGACATTTAAATTCAAACCTAAGTTTACTTAAAATGTTTGTTAAAAATATTTTATTTCATTATTTGTACCATACGAGTATTTCCAACACAGTTTTTCAATTCATTTGTTAAGAAATCATGGTGCCTAACACAACACGAGTTTTCAATAAAGGTTTTTTTAACCTACTTGAGTTTAAATATATATTTCCTTATCTTACAATTTGTATTGCATTTAATTTTATTATGGCATTTGATTTAGTAGTGGCGTCCGTAAGTAGGTACATGTACTTCGTTTAGGAATCTCTTCAAATAGTACAATATTGAGTAAGACCCAATAGTTAATACAATATACAATAACAACTGATTTCACCCATCATCTGTAATACTTAAACAAAACCCAGCGTAGATTATACTTTGTTTGCTTTGATTATATGTTTACAACTTCAATTATTATAACTTCTTGTGAAGTTGATTTTTTTTAAATATGAATTATAGAACCAATGTATGCTATAATACGTTATAAGATTTGCTTTGAGGTTATAAACTGTATATAAATACAACCTTTCATCATCAATATAAATAATATATATATTCGTTTACACAAATATCTATTCGTTTAACTTCGTACATCTTCATATAGCATATAAACATATTCGATTATTAATTTTTTCACTATACTATTAATAACTTCTAAATCATATTTGATCAATCAATATGAAATAAAAAGCAATTAAAAGATAATATTTTTATCTTTCTTTAAATATAATATAATAACGTAAATAAATAAAGTTTTTTAACAAATAGGCCTACAGTTTTATAATCCTTTTAGTTGTACACATTTACCGAGTTAAAAACCCCCGTCAGCATATTTAGGTATGCCTATAGATAAAGTCTGTTATTTTTAAACAGCATTTTTGTTCATGATGTATTTCTGACGTGTATCTAATTAATCTGCCTGTGGTTTTTCGCGGGGGCTTACTAGTCGAAAATACAATCCAAATAAACTTTAGCTAAAACTTTAGTTGGAAATACCGGTACTATTGACTAATGAGTACAAATTAATTTAAAAAATAATAAATTAACACAATTACTCAAGCTTAAGTCTTACTTGGATGAAACGCGATGACAAATAAACTTATTTTTATGTGAAAATATTATTTTTCGAATTTAATCTTTGCTTAAAATACCATTACGAAATTTTTACTTTGTTATTAGAACCAATATATTACGTGTTATTATGTACTTACAATTTAAACTGAATTTATATATTTAGAGGGAGAAAAGGCTTTGAGAGTTCTTAACATAAGACATTTTACTAGAAATATTGTAGAAGTTAGATTTATGTCATTGAAATAGGTTAGACAAAAATAAATGTAGTCCTACTTCGTAAACTAATAAAGTAGTCCTTCTTCGCGTCCTACTTCAGAGTGTAATTATTTTATTCAATGATAATTTTTCAAAATTTGCAAGTAAGTTTACTGTATGAAAATATGTAAGGTAAATTTATTTTCATTCTATAATTTCAAAGAAAACAATGTGTTAAAAAACTGTAAATAGATGTTGAATGAATCAAGAAGTCCTAATAATGGTTTATTTTGAAATGAGTATTTAAAAATTTCTAGAATAATTCATTTATTTAAAAGTTAATGAAAAGTAAAGATTTATCGGACGCTGGGCTTCACGGATAAATATTTTGAACATCAACAATCAGTTCAAAACTCGGTTGTTTTGTGTAAACTCACTATTTTACCCTGTCTTTTTTTCATACCAAAATTAACTAATGTAGGCTATTATTTTAATCTAACACAGTTCAAATTTGTATAAAATGTGTTAACAAATTCGAGATTAGTTAGTTACTTTGGACGTTCAGTAGTTTACCATGGTTTGAACTATAGTCATAAATAGTAATAAACAAAACTAAACAAAAATAAAAACTTGAAACATGAATACTAAAAACAAAGTAGTAAAATCTTTATTATCAAACATTTCGCTTGTTGATATCGTATTTAGCGAAGTTTGTGAAATATTTCTTAGAAATTATTATATACAATTTTACCAAGGCGCATGTTTAGCTGAAATAAATAGGTACTAATATAATATAAAACAATAATAATATTATATTGATTGTTGAACAGTAACCTATATTATAACTTACTGGTCAAGAGTGTAGAGAGCGGTCAAGTAGTCCTCGTTACACGCAAGGGGAAGGTTTGCCGCGATATTATCACTTCTTTCCCTAACTCACTCGGCTTTGGTTTCACGCATGCTCAAACCAACTGACTCTTCTGTTGAATAAAACTGAACGGAAGTTTTGTTTTTGTTAGTTGTCTACTATAAAAGACCTACGTTTGCACATCACTGCCCCAGCGGAACAAGGGAAAAGCGCCAATCAGAACAGCTGGTTTCCTACCATAGCGCGCTAGCTATGTGATTGCGTAGATTTCTATACGACCCAAATAGGCCTGCTATCACAGATTTCAATGTAAGTCGTTGTACAGTAGTTCTCTCGATAGGAGGTATGTTCTATTTGAAACCAAAATTTTATCCGTTTCCCCCTACCATTTTTGTTTGTTCCGTATTTTCTGTGTGTATCAATTCGAATAAAATTCAGTGGAATAAATTATGTTCTCCTCTTTGAAATATTCCATACTAAAAGGTACAAAGAGGAACCTTATTTTTCATGAGTGTGGACTGTCCGTCTTTCTGCTTATATATCGCAATCCATTATCTGAGACATTTATAAAGCTGAAGGATTGTTTCACAGAGTTCCGTAGTCCTACCTACTGCCAGCTAATCGTAAAGTTTTACCCAAATGATAAAATGAAATACGAAGCACTACAGATATTTAATACTAGCTTCGCTCGCAGATATGGTGAAATAAATAAAATATCTGTCGGTTAAATATTGTGCCTTACGCAATTCAAAAAATCGACCACGCAGCTGGACCGCTGACGTGAGTTGAGCAAATTTCCAAAATTAAGTTTATATGCCTATGTTTTAGGGTTTCAACCAACAATTTGGGAAATAGGTTTACTCACGAAGGCGTTGAACAACTGTGTGTACGCAATATATTAGTAGAATTTGTTTGCGCCCAGTGGCCTCGCGAGTTTGCACCACTTAGCTTCGAACCGGGTACTTTTATGGTATTTTACGTTTTGATTGATTTTGGAGGAACCAAGTGAGATATAAGGTCGCGTAAAAAAGCAAAATGTGCAGAATAACATCCTACATTTATACTTTTACAAAAAACTTTATAAAAAATTTCATTCTCTTAGTAAAAATGTAAAAAAATAGTTACTTCCGGTCAAAAAACGTACTTACGGTTGCTGGATTGTTTTGGCTAACGAACTCGTCCGAGCGACATAGACAACCAACATGTGTACTAAATTTGGACCAAATCGGACTTAAAATGCGGCCGCTAGAGTGCGAACTTTTTTTTTAATGTATATTATATTTTTTTAATATATATTACTTTTTTTTTAATATATATGATTTTTAATGACACCCCAAAACGTGTTCTGGGGACCATGATCGGTGCTCATTTGCTACTCCCGACCTTGGGTCTTACCATAAGGGCCACTGCAAAAGCTCATTTTTCCTATGGAAATTCGCTAAAAAACTATTCCAAGGCCCAAAAACGTACAATGAGGTTTCCCCAAATCCATCTATGTATCCCTTTTAGAATTCGTAAATTATTAGCTTTGCACCAATGAACGCTAAAAATACCGTTTTTTGATAGTTTGTTACTCATAACTCCCGAACGAACATAAACAATATAAATCAGGTTTTGAGGTGTAGCCTATTTAACATCTAACAGTACATTTCACATTATTACATACTGTGTTGATATATTTAACGGTTAAACTAATGTAGGCCTATACAATAAACTAAAACACAGACGATCTTCGGAGATAAAAAGTAGGCTAGATTAATTTCTGAAAAGTCCTCTACATACAAATTAAAGTTTCGTTAAAATTGGTTCTGCCATTCCGGAGATTAGCCCGGACAAACAGAAAGACTGGCAGCAGAAAGACAGACAGACAAAAAAAATTCGTGTTTAGGTTTTGGTAAACTGTGAATAACCATATGAGCTTAGAAAATGAGTATATTTCAAAATCACAGACTCTTCAATTTTTATTTATATGTAATAGATACCAAACCAACCAGTAATTGTGCAGTACAGCGTGACCATATAAAGTGGGATTTTTCGCATTCTGAAAGTTTACATTATACTGAGTCTAAAACACAAACCTATTCCGCTGTACACAGATATTGTAGAACTGCCAAAATGCACATTAAGTTCCGCCATTTTCAAAAACAACGTTATCAAATTGACGAGATTGCAACTGCGGCATAAACCTGAAATAAACTAATAGCCCGGTATATAGAGGATCCAAAAAGTGGTTCAGCTTACATTAATTTCGGCAAAAGATTTTTTTGAAGTGATAACTTCTATTGGCCCGTTGGGCACTTTCGACTTGGCTATGTTTTCGAAATCTCGCGTCACGCCAGATTTCTCGCGAGATCTTGCATCACGCCAGA
>JAGFPH010000022.1:359419-373601 GCA_018207615.1 Philaenus spumarius
ATCTCGCGTCACGCCAGATTTCTCGCGAGATCTTGCATCACGCCAGATTTCCCGCGAGATCTCGCATCACGCCAGATTTCTCGCGAGATCTCGCGTCACGCTTTTGTTTAGACACACGTCAGATCGTGGAGAGGGAATATTATTAATACATTATTTACATTTATTAGCATAGCAATCAAATTAACACATAAGAATTAGTTAATATAATATAACAGCTGATTTCGCCCATCATCTGTAATTCTTAAACAAAACCCAGCGTAGATTATATTTTGGGGTTATGTTTACAACTTCAACCATTAAAATTTCTTGTGATGTTAATTTTCTTATATATTAGTTATACAACTAATGTAGGCTTCTATAACTATAAGTTATATGGGCTTCTACACGTTATAAGATTTGCTTTGGGGTTATAAACTGTATATAAAACTAACCTTTGATCATCAATATATTCGTTTATACAAATTTAAAGAAGGATACCTACTGTTTAACTTCGCAAACATTCGTACATCTTTGTATAACATATTTGATTATTAATTTCTTTACTGTAATATTAACAACTTCTAAATCATTTGATCTATCAATATGAAATAAAAGGTAACTAAAAGATAATATTTTTACCTTTCTTTAAATATATAATAACGGATATAAATAAACAATTTGAACAAATAGGCCTACAGTTTTATAATCCTTATAATTGTACACATTTACCGAGTTAAAAATCCCCGTAGTCATAGAAGTTATCACTTCCAACGTGTGGTCTTAAGCACACCCAGTTAATTTTTTTCTAGGATCGTTTGGTATGGTTTGGGTACGCCAAATCTAATTTTGTGACCTCAAAAGTGGTGGGACAACTTTTGGGGGGCAAAAAACATCGAAATTTTCGGACTTTTCCCAATTTTTCGCTTATAACTCGAAAACGGTGCATATTTTGTAAACAATAGCACTTTAGTAAATTAAAGAGGACAAAATTTCGCATTGATTAAAAAAACTAAATGCAAAATTGGTTCAGTAGTTCGATTTTTATGAGGATCCAAAAAACTGCAAATTTTTCCAACTTTGCCAAAAACTGTGTTTTACCCATTTTCAATGTGCTGTAACTTTCCAACATCAAATTTTATCAATACCTCCCTCCCTAAAAGTTGTAGAACATCAATCTATGAGTTAAAAAAGCACCGATTTTTCTAAATTGGGCTAATTTTTAAATTGTGTCAACTCATAAAGTAAAATTTTGGAAAACCTTAAATTCACACTATAGGGTTTTCGCTCTTTTTCGGTGTCAATGAGTCAAGGAATCAATTCTGACTTCATTCTGAGGCTTAGGTATGTCATGTGAATTCATCTAGAAATTGTTTTAAGGAATTTTTTGAAAATTTTAAAGACTAAATAATGATTCATGACTTTTACCTGTACTGCTGATTTCTTGTTCTCTACATATATTTGAATGCTTGAAGACCTTTATCTAAACGGAGTAGACAATTGTATATACTTGTACATCCATATTATATCAAAGTTATCGGGAAAGAGACAGTTAAGTAAGTACTCATACAAATAATTTTATTGACAACTTAAAATACAGGAAAGTTACTACTTATTTATTTATTTTTATTTCCAACGTTTCGCAAAAGTTTAAGAATTACACTTTTTTTATAAAGGAATGTTTACAATATTTTTTTTAAATTTATTGTTCCTTTTTTAAATATAAATACACAAATAATAATTAATGACTAAATAAATTAAACACAAAAATATTAAATGACTAAACAAGTTGTACAAAAAAAAGACAAACATTATCAAAATATTATAATAAGATGTATTTAGGTGTATGATGAAAAATATAAAACTAATAGCTTATAGTGTCCCTGTAAATAAAGGGAAAACTTAAAATTGCTTATAACTGGAATACAACATATAAAACACTTATACATACATAAACAAATTACAATTTATAATTTAAAAAACACATTAACCTTTGCATACAAAAACATAAAGCCAACTACATTAATACACAAATACATAAGCACTTCAACACGCATAACCACAAATAAACAAAAGGCACCTCTAAGGCTAGGCCTGTGTATAGGATTGCCGAAAAAAAATTAAATAACACGTCACAAAACAATTCCGTATTGTATTCTACTATGAAATAAAGCAAAATACACTTGTCGTAAAGTATGTTGGGGACAAACATCCTTCAAGAAGAAAAATAACCTAAGAACACTAATCAAATATACTCTTCAAGTGTAAAATATGAGTTTTCAAGTTTAACTTACTATCAACAAAAATACCCAGATATTTTCCAGAAAACCGATACAGTTAAAGAGTCGTAGGGCGTCGGGATAAAGTTTTTGGGTCAACATTTTTTAAATACAGTGTGGGGTATTGTTTTATATTTTTAGGGGTAGGGGAACCCGATTTTGACAGTTATAAAAAAAACGAGCCGAAGTCTCGAAAAAGTGTTCGAAATACATCTTGTTTTTAGCTTAAAAATGTACATAAAAAACCCGTTTTTATATAAAAATTACAACTTTTTGTATTAAATATTTTTTTTTATACTCAATTACAATATGTCATACGCTACAAATATGCGAAGTCAAACTATTTCAATTAGAACAGGCGTTGCACATTTGCGACATCAGTCTGTAGATAGAAACCGGACGTCTCACATATTCGACGCTATAGTAAAATTCACCTCAGAGTGAGGCGGAAGTTGAAGCCTACCGAGGGTCAGCACGGTCGACTGGTTTCCGCTCCACTTCTACCTGAATTTTAATTTTTTATAGTAGCGTTATGCAAACTTTTTTTATAACAAGAAAATATAAAAATAAATCACATAACGTTGTGTATCACGATCGTCTGTTTATTTTGATACCAAATTTGAAGTAAATCGGTAAATGTTGAGTAATTAAATGGCATAGCTTTTAATGTAACTAAGAACTATTGAAGGTGTTTTTAATTACTCAACATTTACCGATTTACTTCAAATTTGGTATCAAAACAAACAGACGATCGTGATACACAACGTTATGTGATTTATTTTTATATTTTCTTGTTATAAAAAAGTTTGTATAACGCTACTATAAAAAATTAAAATTCAGGTAGAAGTGGAGCGGAAACCAGTCGACCGTGCTGACCCTCGGTAGGCTTCAAATTCCGCCTCACTCTGAGTTGAATTTTACTATAGATAGTCTATGCGTACTAAAAAATGTTACAATTGGTGCTAGCGAACGTGTTAAAACAATTATTTCCAGATGCATTCAGATGACATAACTAAGACTCAGAATTAATTCAGAATTAATTCCCGGACTCATAGACTTCGAAAAAGAGCGAAAACCCGATTGTGTGAATTTAAAGTTTTTCCCAATTTTGCTTAATGAGTTGACCAAATTGCAAAATTTGCCCAATTTAGAAACATCGGTGCTTTTTTAACTCATGGATTGATGCTCTACAACTTTTAGGGAGGGGGTTATAGATAAAATTATGATGACAGACAATGATGAAAATCCCGCTTCATAAAGTAGGAAGTTGCAAACAGTAGAAGGCCTGTGAAGGTTTCTTTGTTATGGATTTATATTCTCTGCTGACATCACACAAAAACTCGATAAGAGATTGTGAAGTGAATCTCATTTTTAGTGAAGATTTGGATGAAATATTAACAAGTTCTTCTGGTTCTCCTTCATTTAAGTTGATTGTGTTTCAAAACTGAATGGGTTATTGATCCAACTAAATTTTTCTGTATCACCATATATATATATATATATATATATGGTAATATACCTATACCCTACTTCCCACTCATCTGTATTAACCTGTTAGATTTCAAGAACTAATCAAGTGAAGAAAATCTTGAGCTATAATCTTTTAAAATAGGATTTTTCCAAAGAATCAGATTTTTAGAAAACTTTCTACCTTATAATATAGCTGAATCTTATAGAGATAATAATATTGTTCAACTTGTTTTAATATTTAACATCTTTAAATGTATAATATGTTAAATAATTACATTAAAATGTAAGCGAAGTACTTTATTTCTCTAATGAGAGTTGCCTGGTCTCGCCCAGAATGATTATTGCTTACGTGACGACCCTGGTTGAATCAGGGAAGTGAACATGTACCGATATTGAAGTATCTTACATTATCACGATCATCTGACTGTATCATTTTTCATTGTAAACTTTGTATTTTAAGATCATCTGAGTGGTATCATTTTTCATTGGAAACTTTGTTATTATAACGTTCGTTGCCGATTGATGAATACTTTTTTGTTTGTGTTGGGCACGTCAAGGTATAGTTATAAAAAAAAATCATTTAGAAGCCTATTACTATATAATTTATTATTATTAGCGAATTTCCATAGGAAAAATGAGCTATTGCAGTGGCCCTTATGGTAAGACCCAAGGTTGGGAGGAGCAAATGAGCACCGATCATGGTCCCTAGAACACGTTTTTGGGTGTCATTAAAATTCATATATATATATGTATATATGTGTGCGCACTCTAGCGGCCGCATTTTAAGTCCGATTTGGTTCAAATTTGGTACACATGTTGGTTGTCTACGTCGCTCGGACGAGTTCGTTAGCCACAAAAATCCAACAACCGGAAGTACGTTTTTTGACTGGAAGTAACTATTTTTTGACATTTTTACTACGAGAATGAAATTTTTTTAGTGTTTTCTAAATATATAAATGTAGGATGTTATTCTGCACATTTTATTTTTTTACGCGACCTTATAGCTCTCTTGGTTCTCCCAAAATCGATCAAAACGTAAAATACCATAAAAGTACCCGGTTCAAAGCCATGTAGTAGATTTTACCGTGGGGTTGGCGTGCGAAACACGCAATGCATTGTGTATTGAAGATACTCCCAATACGGGGGTTGGCGGGCGAAAAACCCAATGCTTTCTGTGTTAAAGAAACTCCCAATTTTCGGAATGGCGTGCGAAGCACGTAATGCTTTGAATATTGAAGACACTCCCAACATGCGGATTGGCGTGCGAAGCATTTTGCAGCTATTCAGGACCGTCGTGAGTAGACTTATTTCCCAAATTGTTTGTCGAAGCCCTAAAACATAGGCCTATAAATTTAATTTTGGAAATTTGCTCAACTCACGTCAGCGGTCCAGCTGCGTGGTCGAATTATTCATAATATACATGAGACCAGAACAAATTTGTCTATACTTTAGAGACACATAGCGTAAAGCCCCGTCCACACTTGCAGACTTGTCTGCGGAAACATTGTCGGCCGACTGTCTCTCCGGTGTTTTCTCTTGTCTCCGGAGACTGTCGGCGGACAGTCTGCCGACTGTCCGCCGACAGTCTGTGTGTTTCTGGAGACAAAAGACAATATTTTCTGTTTTCCAAACGAACGGGAAACACGCAGACTGTCGGCCGACTATCAATATACTTATACTGTAAAGTGATATATGTGGTACATTTTATACTTTTGTGAAGAACATAACATAACAATTTATTTATTCTTATTATATCAATAAAATTGTGAGAGTAAGTAGTACGTATTTTTACATCTTTACTTTTTACTTGAAATTAAGAATAGTAGCCTATATTTCAATATTAGTCTCTAAAGTGATTTTTTTCATATTACAGAACATATATTAATATTGAATTTTTAGTGAAAAACTATTGTTTGAACAAAATAACTAACAAAATATTGTGTTATTTTATACATAAAGAGAGATTGAAAAAATAATAATAATACACTAATTCTCACATACATTCGTTTAATGACCAAACGCGTTTCAACGACAAAGTCGTCATCCTCAGTGATACATAAGCTACAACTAAAAACGTATAACTAGTTTAGCCTAGGACTAAGCTACATATTTATATCCCTCTACAAGAGTGGGCATGGTCTTAGCGTATAAACAACCAATAGGATTATCGTAACAACAAAAAGTGAAATACCACAGTCAATAGGAAAGAGAGGGAGGGTAATATTACAGTCATTAAACGAATGTGTGTGAGAATTAGTGTATTGTTATTATTATTTAATAATAAATCAGCCACATGATTTACAAAGATAAAGCACGCACAAGCTAAAACTACGGCATATTCAGTCACCATGTCGTCAAACACTGGCTTTCTAGTGTGGACGCAAAACAAGACGCAGACTCGAATCACAAACTGTGTCGGCAGACAGTCGGCCGATTGTTTGCATACACAGTCTGCAAGTGTGGACGAGGCTTAAGGCAACTGTGTTGGAGGTTTTAGCTGTAGCGGGCTTTTCGAGCGCCTTCAACCAGCATCACTCTTCTCACAAAGCTATTTTAGATTAACTACTGAACTTCCAAACAGTAGATTGGTATTATTGATGAATGACAAGTAAAACAAAATTTGCTGGATCCAAATCTCTAGTGTTGGGTGTTGGTTGTACTTTTTTCGTTTGCAATTGGGTTAATTAACTGAACTCTTGATTAGGAGCTAAAAAGTGCTTATAGTTAATTTAATAAAATGTTTAGAACATTTAAAAAATGTTACAACTTAAAATGAATAGAATGTATATCGCAAGTGATGTGCGATACAGGTCCATGTATCGATACAGCGTATCGATACGTATCGCAACGTGAAGTATCGATACAGTGAAATATCGTATACCCATTGTATCGATACAGTATCGTATCGAGATCAGAAGTGTTGTATAGATAAAACATCGTATGAATTGAACTGTATCGTAACGGTCGGGGGGGGGGGGGGGGGTAGTTTCCCTTTAACTGAATGATACTCATTTAAACTGTCAAAGTTAACCACTCCCCTTTCTCGTAAACTTAATTTTGCCATTTAATTTTTTTAGTTTCTAGTTCTCTAAACTTTGGACGTAAATTTATTATTCGACCTACGGCAACAGAAATGCAATAATAAAAGAAAAAATAGCCTAAAGTTCTAACTTATAGTCTTTAGTCACAATATGTTTACCTGTATTCAAAATTTAACAGTAGAATGTAAAACAACGTCATCACCTGCAAAAATATAAACCGAGTGTCAAATAGTAAATTTACGCCCAACTTTGTTTTAATTACCTCGAAGGTATCCTGCATCATATCATACAACTATTTTAAGGTTTAGGCTAGTCCAAACTGATTAAGATAAGCGGCGATGGGAATTATAAACACAAAATATTGAATAGTCAAACACAGAAAAACTAAAACACGTAGCCTGTAATATAGAGAACAAGTCAATATGTAAAAACAAACAACAATATGATTTTAGACCATACACAAACTACTATAAACACACACAGTAATATTCTCCAAGGAACTAGGAACGTAAAAAGTAAGAAGCTTCTTTCTTTCGTCTTTGTCTCGACTCTACACTCTGTCTCTGACTCTATTTCTATTCTCTTTGTGGTTTTGTTTTTTCTACAACAAAATTAACACAAATACTTAAACCTAACTGTAACTGTATCGGACGAATCGGAACAGTGTATCGAATGACTGTATCGATACAACGTATCGCAACAAATGTATCGTTCCCAAGTATCACGATACACGTATCGTATCGAATGGCTCTGTATCGATACAAAATATCGTGTATCGGAAGCCATTGTATCGATACTCGTATCGATACGTATCGTATCGCACATCACTAAGTAGGCCTAATATACTTTACACTTCTATACCCTAATACACACATAATAATATGTACTGTACACATTCTTCAAGCCAGAACTATTTGAACGTATCCCATATCTTACAGTGACTAGATAGAGACAGTGTGGCCACATGAAAGTGGCCGCCATGTTTTTCCTAAAAGTAATGTCATCTGCTCAGAATTATAATGTAAAGATTAGTGTTATATCTCTTTGTAATTATAAGAGAAATGACCTCTTTGTTTTTTTTATAAAGGGGAAAACAAGCGATTTAATTGTTACAATTTGATATTTATATTGAAATTAAATAATAATAACTGTGTTTCTTCTTAAAAATTGCATTCTGTTTTTTCGTGCAAAGAATTTAACAAATATAATAGAAACAGATAAGAATTTAGGAAAAACATGGCTGCCGGCCAATAGGAAACAAGACCTCACTTGGCCACACTGTCTCTATCTAGTCACTGTACCATATCTAAGTCTGTGTCTCTATCTATAGGACAAAGTAGAAAACACCAGAACTCTCAGCTGATCGTTGTATTTTACTATTTATCGATGACGCAAGGCCCCGTGATTTTATAGTTCGCCATTTTCTGTGTAACCAGCCAAAGTATCAAATTAAAGAGTGTTGAAAATTTGACGTTTCTAAGGTTTGTAAACATGAATTTTTCGTATAATATTAACAATAACTTACTTCTGCAAGGCATTGTTAAGATTGGAACAATTTTATTTTGTAAGCAAAATTAAATGTTGAAGATTGTACAATGACGTTTTAGATTGTTTTGTTTCTAATAATGAATTGGCCTTGGTGTGTTACGTTGTTGTTAGCTTGTTTATTTTAGTTTATTCATCAAATGTATTAAATTTTAATATTTTGTAAATCTAGGTAAACAGTATTAACCTTTAAATTTATCATGTTTTTAAGAAAATTGTAAAAGTTAGGCTAGGCTTAGGCCTCATAGCTACATCAAAATAGGTTTAGTCACTTTTGAAAGCCTAAGCTTCAACCTTCAGGATTTATCTGGTAAAATTGTTGGCTGGTTGCTAAACAAACATCAACCCTTTGTTAATTTAAGTTTATTTTTCATTAGATTGTCTAAATCAGGTTTATAATTAAAAATAAATCAAGTACAGTAGCCTATTTTAATTTCCATTTCAAAAGTTGGTACAATATTAAGTTTGGTGGAAATAAAAAATTCTGCATTAGGGGCAAAAATATCTGATAAATTCTAAAAATCTGTGTTTTCAAACAATTTGTTTTTAAGTCTAAAATGTGTTTTAGTCAGAATAAAATTATGAAATCCATAACAACAGTAGAACTAAGTTAGTAGTAGGCCTAGCCTATCTTATATTTTGTTTCCTAACAAAGAACTTCATCTGATAGTGATATGAAAAATTAAACATTTTTCAAACTAAACTGCAGAAAAATGCAAGTATTGAGTAGGTATAACTTATTTTTATTTAGTATCCTCATTAACTAGGCCTACATTGCCAGAATATTTATTTAAGCAATACCAGTCCGAATGATGCTCTGTAGTAATTATGATAGGTACAAATTTAATACATGATTCTTTGAGATATTTAATTTTTTTAACAGACAATTATAAAACAACCTTAGGCCTATACAATATTTTGTAAATTCAGAATGTGCACACATTCGTATCTAGGTCTATTTAAAAATCTGCATAAATCCTACTGTCATGGTAATAGCAATACTTTTGATGGTACTGCCAAATATACAGTATCCTAAAGGTCTACTAAATGTTCAGTTGGCTGTCAAGTAACCTCTGAACAAGTTAGGCTAAATGGTAATTTATATCCCATTACACAAATATTTATTGACTCTTTTAATGAATCACTTAATACTATTAATAAGTTATCACATGTTTCTAATCATAAGCTACGTTAAAATTGAAGACTGGTTTTTCGATATCTTCAAATGGGTTGACAGGCTATTAAAATAACAAAAAAATTTACTATTTGTAATGACTTACATAAAAATGTAAATATTACAAAAGCCTTCCCTGAAACATTCATTGAAGTATTTCTCAAATAAAGTATCGGTTACTTTGTATTTTTAGGAACTCGTGATTAATATGTAGCCTATTCAGAAAAATATTTCATTAGATCCTATTTTCCTGGTAAGATAAACGATTCCTATCCATGCCTAATCAGAGATTTTGTAATCCTTATTTTTGAAATTACATTCTGTTTTATTGTTTGTTACACTGCCTACAATTGGTTTCTAAAATCCCCAAAATTCTCTATTTTCACCATTAAGGTTTGATTTTTATAAATAAAGATAATAAACACTGGAATTAATCACGGAGATACTAAGTTAATGGAGCTTATAGGCCTATGGATTTATTGCACTCCAATCTCCTTTCTACCTTCACTCACATAGGCCTATTTTATTATTTAAAAAAAGTTTAGGCTTTTACAAATCATAATCTAAGCTAAGATGATACCGTAGCCTAAATAATATTAAATGTCTAAAACAAAAGTGTCGTTAACATGCTAGACCATGCTGGCAGCGCTCGGTTAATGCAGATTCACCATTGTTGACAGCGCTCGTATATAACATGGCCCATGGTATTTCCATTTACCCAATAATGCGATGCTGAAAACGCGGCGCTATCAACGCTTATATAACATGGTCCTAAGGAAGAATGTCATCCAGAATGCTTATTGAAGAATGTGCCTAGTCATTTGTCATTTTAAAAAACTTAACTTTTAGTTATAAATACAAATATTTCTGTGTTTTTATCAATAGACAAAAATGTATAAGTGATCACCACAATATAAATTTGGCGAGGACTTAATTTTTTCTTATTTATTTACTTGGTAGCCTATGCTAAATCTTGTTTTACCTGTTTGTTTACATGTAGCATCAAATTATAAAAAAAGTTATTAAAAGTTAGATATTTGATATAGCAAAACAATTTTTTTTGTATATGCAGAAAATGATATTTAGAATGAAATGATGTAACTTCCCATGTGTACATTTTTATTTATTCCTTTTGTAAAGTCTCCCAAAAAATGTTTTTTGGTATAATTTTTTATGAGGTGGGGGTTAAAAAACTTTAAATAATTGTAAATAATTTTTCATTGTGTAATACATTTATTTCTACCATTTTAAGACCTCGCTTATAACAATAGCCACACATATTAACAAAGTTAAGCATTTTTTACAAAAACTCTGCAAATAGCCTCTTAAGGCTCTGGTATTTTTCAACATTTTTGTGGTAGTGATGTGTACGTACAGATTTTGTAATTCCAATATTTTGGTGCGGGGTTAAAAGAATAGGCCTATTCCAAGTTTCACTTTCAAAATAACAGCATAATATATTGTATTGAATGACTGAACTCTCGTAATTTTGTTACGTAGATATGTGTGGAAACTCCATTGATGAAATAACATGGGCAATAATTGAAATTTTCCTTCTAATCCCTGAACGGACATTAGAGATAAGCCTAAAGCAAGTCATAAAATTTTCTAAAAAATGAAGACTTTCTAACAATAGGTTAAACTAGGGGAGACCCCTGTGTGCTCCGCACGCCAACCCCGGAGCGACCTTCTAAAACATATGTTATGTTTTATTTATAATAAAAGTGTAGGATTAATAATAACCTCAAAACTAAGATGGTAAATAATGTTAAATGTTCAAATCAAATTATTTCTTATATTTTATAACAGCAGTAATAATAAAGGTTAAAAGAACCAGTAAGGCTCAGGTCTACACTTAATCAAAAACCTAACAAAAAAGTTATAAATAATAACCTCAAAACTTAGATGGTAAATAATGTTAAATGTTAAAAACAAATTAGTTTGTAAATTTTATAATTTGAATAAATAATTCATTTCCTCCCTTATAAAAATCAATATTTACTTCCACAAAGCAGAGCTGTATTAGTTAGTTTCTTATTATAAACAGCTGTTTTGTGTTAAAATGTTTTTATAACCTTCTGAATACTGTAATCATTGTTATTTACATCCACGAAATCAGCTGGATTAGTTTGTTTCTTATTATAAACAGCTGTTTTGTATAGAAATGGTTTTTAAATATTTTCCATGTTAATCTTATGGGGAAAAGCCGACCTTTGAGATTAGCTCACGCCATTAAGGATAAGAACTTTTGACATCTAAAACCTTATTGCAAAACTACGAAATGAGACGAATTTTTTGAAACCTCAAACATTAAAATTGGTCCAGAAATAAGGGAGGAGTTGTGTTTACAAAAAACTGCTTCACGTATATATAAAGGTTTATATGCAATATTTTTCATACTGGTACTTTAATACAGCCTAGAGATTTGACATGACAGTCAATTGTTCCACAAATATTGAACCCTTCAGTGATAACAAGGTCATTGCTCTCAAATAAAATAATCTAAGCTTATATCTGTACAGTTAAAATGCTACTGTATAAGTTATAGGATGTTTGTTATAAGTTATAAGTTTGTTTTGTTTTAGTATTGTAATATACATCTTACTCATATGTATCTTGGTAATAAAAAACACATTAAGTTTTTTTTTTTTTTATTCCTATAAATAAGTTACTTTGGTTTTGCAAACACAATCCAATCAAAACCGTAAGATATTGTAAGAAATGTGTTGGGCTTATTCAACTGAACAAAATATACTTTTTTTTAAGACTAGTACTTTTACATTATATTTAGTTTGTTTATTAAATTTACAAAATTGCTGGTAGAATTTCTTTTAGTAAATTTATATTCTTCAATTGTAAATAATTGATTTTGGAAAGAAAAGATTTTTAGCATGCTATTTTATTGCTGGTTTGAAGGTTACTATTGCTGGTAAGACTAATACTCTTACATTACATTTAGTTTGTTTACTAAATTTACAAATTTGCTGGTAGGATATTTTTAGTAAATTTATATTCTTCTATTGTAAATAGTTGATTTTGGAAAGATAAGATTTTTAGCATGCTATTTTATTGCTGATTTGAAGGTTGTTAGTAGTTGTGGGGGAAATCCATCTTTGTTTCATTGTTATACAAATAGGATAAAAAAACTAGACAGTTATCTATGCTACGTCATGTATGTAGGTTAGATTGAATAAATATAAACTAAGAATCGAAACAGTTAACTTTATACAATTTTATTGTTAGCTTCAACTCTTTAATACAAGATTTGTTTATGAATTAAAATTATTTGCAATCTAGCATTTAAAATTTTGTTTAATAGGTATATTGATTATTTTTTCTGTCAGAAGTTATGAGTGATACAGGAGATGTTTAGTTTGCATTTAGTATTTAGTCATGTCCTATTGATCTGAGTCATTCTCAAAGAAATGATTAGTCATGTAAAATCTGGGTTGTTTTTGTTTTAGTTGTCCTAGTTGTCTAGTTGTTGTTTTACATGATGTAACTTTGTTGATAGCCTACTAGTGGATACTTAGGCCTACTCAAATTGTAAATGTAAACCTTTTTTATAAAAATGAATTATGTAATATGGCATTCATGAATATTCGCTCAACTATGTTTTTCTCATAGCTTATTCGTTAATGCACAAGTATTATTCATCATTTTTATTTGAATAATTTACGAACACAATGTGGCTAGTATCCTAGAAGTCGAGAAACTTGATACTTCTGAGAAAATGAGGAAAAGTCGATTACTCTTTAGTTGAAGTCAGAGAAAGTTTTGATTTGAGGAAATAATAGTGAAGAAATAATAATTCAAACCGATTTAAGTTGAAATAAAGATGATGTATTATGTAGAATTTCCAATACACTACTACAAATTAATTATTAATTTTTTATATTTCAAACCTCTGGATTATTATTCTAAATATATTTATTGTATTTACCTTCATTGGTGTGTTTAAAATAATCCTTATTAGAATGTTACTTAGCTATGGCCATTTCGTCTGAACAGAGACATCAGGCTTCGCGCATGTCATGAACATAAAACTTCACACAATAAATACATGAACGTATAAGCACAATACACATTTTTTATCAACTGAATGAGAACAAGATAGTAGGATGTAGGCCTATACGGACCCAAAACATATATTTTTATTATAACTCATGTAGTGAACTTGGTGATTTATATTTTTAAAATGTGTACACACATACTTTGGTTGGCCTAAATATGTAAAAAATTGTGTCTTCAACATTTACTCTAAATAGATATATAGCCTAACTTTTTTCCAAGAAGTTAAATTATGGTATTATTCTTTGTCAAGTTTTCTCAGTTTCAGTTAAAACAATAAATATGTAATAAAATGTTTATTAATTATTAGTGGTTATTATTTATTATGGGTGGCCAAAGGTAAAATCTTGTACATAACATATGTAGTAATGCATGTTTCATTCTGACACTTTAATAGGCCCTACTGCGCACAATGTTTTTTTTTTCACAATGTGAGGTTAAAAAAAATATGTTAAAAACACTGTTTTTATATAAAAATCAACAAATGTATAGCTATCAGCTGATTTCGTAGCTACACTACTTATGCAAACTGGTATGTAAAGCCGGGTTTACACGATGCCAATTGAGGAGATAACTTACTGAGCAAGTTGTTGAGGACAACTTATTGAGCAAGTTGTTGAGGACAA
>JAGFPH010000022.1:373611-396029 GCA_018207615.1 Philaenus spumarius
TGAGCAAGTTGTTGAGGACAACTTATTGAGCAAGTTGTTGAGGACAACTTACTGGCATAAAATTATTGGCTACGTGTAAATACCTCTGGCCAATTGGCGTGCCAACTGCCCTGCCAGCTGAAATTCTATTGTCTCCAGGAGTAGACAGAGGACAATTGACTGCGCGCAGTGAGGCCCCCCACCACTCTATCAAGACAGTTTTCTAGACAATTGGCGCCGTGTGAACGTTGTAGGACTGTAGATCTCTCGTTTTGGGCCAGTTTGCCTTTGTCAGTCGAGACTGCTACGTGTGTGGTTTAATTGTTTATTTTAAAGTTTTCTGTTGTTTACTGGAAAACTATGGCTCCTAAATGGAGTGATGATTTAAATTTTAAATTCATGGAGTTATATAAGGAGCATAGGTGCTTGTGGGATCAAAGAGATGAATTACATAAGAACAGAAATGCTCGCGAGAAAACACTTGCTTATTTAACTCTTCCTTGAGAACTTCGCAAGTCTCAGCAATAAATTCCCGACAAAGATCCTCACACATTACTTTCAATTCATCACGAGACACAACAGACGATGAACACTCCGCCATTTTAATATCCTCAATTACTTTGAATTCATCATGAGACACAACCATTTTTCGTCACCAACTGCCATGGCAATAGTTTGCCGTGTGAACAAGTTCTCATTCAATTGGACCGGCCTCAGACATTCACGCAACCGGCCCAAGACAACTGGCCCCGACAATTGTCTCTTCAATTAGCATCGTGTAAACCCGGCTTAATGGTAACGCTATGTGTCATTATGTCACAATTTCGTGTAAAATAAGTCATTACATAACAGTATAGATAGGGAAGTTTAACATGTGGCCATAGGTAATATATAATTACATTATCAATACATAGCAAAGAAAATAATATAATGACTAAATAGCATGTAAAATACTGTAATAGATGTTGTATCAAATATTTTATGGTTTATCTATATAACAGTAGGCCTACAATCAATTTTCACTTTTCACTATCATTATTTTTCTACATTGCCTACATATTTTCTTAAGACTTGGAACAAAAATTTGGAAATTATTTATTGTGTCAGTAATTTTAATACTGTTTTATATAAATTTTGTTATTTTTTTAATGGTTTCATCTTCAACATATTTGTTAAAATTTCTTGTGCCTTTTTAATTCCACCTTGCAATCGATTCCTGCTTAGATGTATTTTTAGTAATTAGGACTGTACAGTTTTTGACAATTACTGAACTTTATTAGTAATAAGTAGATCCTACTTTTGATTAAACAATAACAAAGTCTAAATTGTATTCAGAAGCTAGTTTTATCTAAAGTAGTTGTCCTCTCTGTGGGCGGTAACACTCTCCAGTGGGTGTTTTTTAGTTTAGAAGGAGGCTAATGTTTTAAAAAATATTATAACTTAACTAGTTAAGTCTAATATGTTGGTATTATTATTAATAATTCTGTATAGGCTAGAGTAAAACATACTAAAACATAATCTACTGCTATTAAAAAAAAGCTAATTTTTTCAAGACTAAATATATGTAGGCCTTCTACATTTCTAATTGTATAAACTTTGTCAAATTTTATCTTAACTAAAATAATACTAACCAGGTCTACATTGGTTTATAAACCTAGACAATCTTGCTATATTATCAAGGACAAGGGAAACTTTAATCACTTGTTATCAGTCAGTTGTTAGTTAACCTTGATATAAACAAATAGGCTACTATTTAGGTTTAATTGTTTGGCCAGTCAATGTTTTTTATGAATCATCTGAGCTTAGATAAATATTCTTGTAATATTAATCGACTAATAGTTTATGTAGTAGACCTACCATCAGTAAACCGCTGATTGTTTATTAAGAAGCAAATAACCCATAATGTATTTCTATTTAAATCTGAACTATGAACCTTCCCCTGCTGAATAAAAATATGGTCGGTAATGAAGGAACCAAAAATTCACTTGGCAATCATTCCATAAAAATGCATTGGCATGTTATACACCAGACCATCTGAACTAATCATCTAACCAACATGGCGGAATTAAGTTATACATTTTCAGTGGCAAGTATGAGACGATGGCTCCCAATCTCTGTTTTACCGTGAACCGGCATGAAAGAAAAAAAATTGGATAAGTTATAGTTTTTTGAAGAGTATATGAGTCTAACACCATTGATTTTATTTTAAAATTTAGCTGCAGTACTTTCAAAAATGGATCGGGTAAATATTTTTTTAGCAACATTTTTGGAAATATATTGAAAACTACATATTACTAAATTATTAAAAATAGTTTTGTTATCCTTCAATAGAGATCTCTTAAATGAAATACTCATTCACAACAGTATTATAAAATATTTATTTTTTGAGGGAAGCCTAGCAAATAAAGACCCAATATTCATTGTAAAATATGTTTTTAAATTCTAGTTATTGGACTGTTTAGCATACTTTGTAACTACATCAAATTTCAGTGCAATACATTTATCGGTTTCATAGAAAACACTGTTATTGATGGACTTAGGCCTACATATAAGCGGTGCTATCAGGGTTTTTTCTTTTTAAGTAATGTATGCTAACCGAAGTACAGTATTTTTGTTGTTTAATAGAAACAAATAATACAATACCTTTCTCTACATTACCCATTCTCTCACTTACAACACTTTACATTTGTAATCCATCTCTCAGGTACACACGTATCAAACACGTTAGTCAAATAGGACTCAGCCAGTTAGACTAATACTATGAATAGCTAAGGTTAATCGATCGCAAGTACGTAATTAGGTTCGAATCTACGCTCACCACTCACTCAAACACGTTAGCTTCTCAACCACTCTGCTTTCCCTCAATGGCATACTGCAGTAAAATAATCACACTTTCATTTGATCTGTGATTTTGAATGTGTGTGTGTGTGTAGAAGTCCTATTCTTAGAACAAATATATACAGTGCATGGGAAGGGTTAAGTACAAGTGTTATGGTATAATCTATTTAATAAAACATGAACACTACCAAATAATTTTTACTTTTATTAATTATTAGGCTAGTGGCTAGTATAATATTTGGAAAAAAATATCAGTTCTCTATTACGTTTTGTTCTCTTTGGCCTACCATTGGAGTTGTATGTTGTTTGGCTAACTTTTTATTGCTGAAACTACTTTAACCAAAAGTTAAAACAGATCAAACAATTTTAAACATTTGAGTTTTTGTTGATCTGGACATTATTTAGGTCTAAGATTAGATTGTTTACAAGGGGTTATGTATGCTTTGCATATTTTTGTCAATGAGTCAAGTTAATGTTGTTTAATGAACAATCAAATTTAAAGGTTTTAGAAAAAATAGTAAGATCAGTGTTTTAGTAAATATTCATTCATGACAATAGGCATTTTAATATTTATTATTAAAATAATTTCAAAAGTTTTAAATTAATAATTAATTTACAAAACTCGCAAAGATTTAATTATTTTAGGTCAAGATAACTGAGAAGATCTTTTGTCTTATAAAAAAAGGAAAAGTTAGTTAATTACTAAAGAAAAAAATATTTTTATAACTAACTATCATCCTATTGTGGTGGAACTTTTCTGAGATTAAGTTTTGATTCCTGAGAAGGCTACATAGTTTATGTATCTGTATACGTTCTGTAAGCAGGGGCGTCACCATGGCTGGGTAAGGGGGTGCATCTCCTTAATAATTTGAAAATCCAAAAAGTTGGGACATTTGAGAACTTACTTAAATAATGTGGTCTTGTGTTTTATTATTTCCTTTTTATAAATTCAGTAATAAGATAAACATGTAAAAATTTAAAATTTTGTACAATTATTGTACTCAAAATAGCATATAAACTCTATTTAGAGATGTCAAAATTTAGTAGGAGGGCACCGGACTACCCCGGTAAGTTGGGAAATTTTATATTTTGCTCCGCCCAATAATTTGTTGTAGTGATGTACCTGCTCTGAAGGACCTATTTAGGATGATTAAAACAATATGTGGTAGATAAAACTTTTTAAAGCACTTATTACTTTACTAGATTAAAGTATTGATGGTGTTTTAATATAAGGAATGGAATATTGTTTGTAATAAAAAGGATTAAGGTACCTACTTAAAACCTGTTTGTAAGAGTTACAGAGGTATTGTTACCTGTAGGTCTGTGTATAGACTTAGGCCTACAGATGGCTAAGATGGCTTGGAAAACCACCGTTACACTTTAAGTATATGTTACATGAGTATTTCCCCACAAATTTCACGATCACCTGCATTAAATACTGACAGAGCACTTTGGCTACAAAAAAAATGGGTGCTCAGTGAGTGCCTACGAATTTGACTGCTGCCCGTAAGATGAAACTGATGGGCGCAGCCCTTGAATTTTTGACCCAATATCACAATTATGGTGACAAATTTCTGGACCACATTGTAACGGGAAGAAAAACTTTACCCACAAAATGGGACTGAAATGGTTTGCGCCACGTAGAGTTTATGCCAAGAGGAGACACAGTAATAAACTCCGAGGCCTATTGTGAAACTCCCCAATGACTTAGATACCCATCTAAAACAAGAGACGTGGAATGTTGTCGACAAAGGTGGTTTTGATTCATGACAATACGCGACCTCATTCATCAGCATCCTCCATACAGCCCTCACTTGGCACCAAATGATTTTCACTTATTCGCAAATCTAAAGGAATTTTGGAGGAAAACGGTTCGCAACTGATACCTCAAACAAAAAGTAACATCAAATCTTTGGCAGTAGAGGAGTTTAACATCGGAATTGAAAAACTTGTGCCACGCTACAATAAGTGCCTTAACAGTTATGGCGACTATATTAAAAGTAGAATAAAGTATTGTGACTATGTAAATACAGTTTTATATTAATATCTTTTGTTTTTATTTACTTATGCCAAAACATTCTCTACTTTCTGCACAACCCTCGTACAATACTTTTTATTTGTCCGTCAACTGACCTCTTTTGTTTTTCTTTTGACGCATTTCGAGATCTCATTCCAATCATTTGAAAAATTCCTCTTTTACTAGACCTTGTCAAAAAATGTAAACACTTAGAGGAACACAACACATTTAAAAGACCTACTATAGTTAGATAGTAGGTGCATACCTTGGGGCTACCGGACGGCAACTATTGGTCTGTTATCTGTACGCATTAGAAACTAGTATTTCCCATGGGCTTCCTGGATTCTTATCGCTGTGTCATGAAGGGTGTTCGAGTTGATATTCAGTTGGTTATTTGCTAATTGGTGTTCGTTGTTTTTTACTTTAAATGTCTTATAAATGTCAAATTGTTCTACAGCTTTCATAAATTTACCCTTATTGCAAATTTTTATTGGTTTAAAGTTATTGCCAAAATCCGTGAAACTGTAGTTTTCATTTATTTATTAAGTTTTGTGCTTAATTGGGCTTTTTACCCAAACAACAAAACTTACTTTGAACGAAAGAACATTCAAAGTATGTTTTAAAGAAAACCTGCCAAAATAGACTGTTATTTTAAAAATTACTTGTTATAAAGATAAGTGGTTTTAGTTTTTGTTAGTTGAATGTAGATTAATTGTAATATTTCTTTCTGTTTAGTATTGAAAATGGCCACAAGAAAGAAAGTTTTGCTGAAAGTTATCATCCTAGGCGATTCTGGAGTTGGGAAAACATCGTTAATGAATCAGTATGTTAATAAGAAGTTTTCAAATCAATATAAAGCAACTATTGGTGCTGATTTCTTAACAAAAGAAGTAATGGTGGACGACAGAATAGTCACAATGCAGGTACCGTAAAGCAAGCTTTTTAAAACTATTGTAAATATTTATTCGCATAAACTATATTTATTTGTTAACAGAGTAATTTACTTTTATGATACAGAAAATTAAGCATGTTTCTAACTTGCAACTTAAAATAAATGTTGAAATGTCCACATTAGCGTTGATGAAGAAGTCAACACAATTCTTAGGATCCAATAGGCCTAAAGAAAAATCTGGTGGAGGTCTTAGTTCATAGGAAATTATATGATCAGCAAAACATTTCCCGTAAAAACTCATTTGCGAATTGGAAGTCTATATCATGTCATAATCTTATAACTAATAGTTTTAAGCAAGGCTACGAATTTTGTGATAATTCTCTCCAATTAATGATACCATGGAAAAAATAGGTCCACCCAGTTGTCAAAGAATTGCTGAACAACACCAATGTCTTTTGAATTCAAGGCATTTCTTGTTCAATGTGGGTTTTCTCTAAACTCCTCACTATATTGTGACTGACTGACTATATAAAAAGTCTTTTAAAGCTGACAATGGTTTTGTTCGATACATATGTCAATTGTGCATTTTGAAGGCAGCTTAGTATACCTGATGTAAAAGCTCAAGATTTCCGATTAAAGACTGTGTATGATTGTGTAGTTTAAAGTGATTTAAAGGCGATGATAGCTGACGGTTTATTTTTAAACAATAACGAACCAGTGTTTTGAAGATGTTTAATGAATCCACTCTAAAATAATCTTCAATGAAACAAATATATATGGCAGGTTATAAGCGAACTTTAGACGTACAATACTTCATTATTAATCCAACTATTGCTATCAACCAGATAGTATATTCTTTCATTGGCAGTTATTTGATAAATTGACCATGATCTCATAATTAATAAATTTTATGTTGTTACCGTTAAAGTGAATTTTTAATGCTATTGTTTAGAAACCAAGCATTACTTTATTTTTCTTCTATTATTGATTATTCATGGGTTTTCATACAAAAAGAAAAATCTTATGAATGTGATTTCCTTTTTACTATGATTTAAGCAATGTTTGGAGGTGTTTAATTTAGTTATTGGATTTTGTTAAATTTTATGTTTGTGATTGTTTTTTAAAATTTTAATTCATTTATTTTTTAGTATATAGTTTTTATTATACAAACTATGGGCCTACACAAGAATGTTAATAGATATACAATATTTCACATTTACACAAATAAACAAAAAAGAAGTGTTGCCGGTGATCAATAAGCTCAACTATAATAATTCTATAAAACATAATTTATTTGAAATTAGCCTACAGTCACAAAATATTGAATTTTGTAATTTTATTTATAGCAGATAAAAAATCAACTTTTACTGCTTAGATTTAATTATTTCATTACCATACAAATTACATTAAAATAAACGGATAAACAAATAGTTCTAGTAAAAATGTTTTTGACGTAAATTTAATTTAATTTTTTTTAAATCACAACCAAAACTTCCGATTTTAAAATATTGTATTGAGGATTTAAAAGAAACATGAATTATTTATATATTTCATATTTTTTATATTCAAATAACAGACAATTATTTCTTATTTTCAAAGTGACTCAGCTTCTAATTTGGAGTTGATAATCTTTTAGAATATTTAGAATAAACTGGGTATAGTGGTATCTTTTAAATAACCTTCTCTAGTTTAAAAAGTGTTACTACATTATCAATAAACTAGTGGACATGACAATGCTTCGCTATTGCTTGATTTACCTAACCTAAAATTATATTCAGTTTTTGATCCAAATCAGTTGTTGATCAAAATCAGCTGTTTTAAGTTTTTCATACGAACAGCTGTTTTTTGTGCCCCTGATAAAATCAAAAGAAATCTTCTTCTTCCTTAAGATTGACCTTCCATAAGATTAACATGGCAACTTTGAGGGCCACTGGGGCGAAGCCCTTAACATACATTGAGCTCATTTTAAGGGAAGCACAACTTCAGAGTGAGCTCTGTAAAATGACACCAAAAACATCAAAATCGGTTAAAAACTCTAGGAGGAGTTCTACTCACAAAATAACCCCTAGCAAATTAATTATGTATAGATAGGTAGCTCATATGAAGATTTTCAGTAAGAACTATGTGTTTTGAGACAAAACTAAAAAGGAAAAAAACAGTAGCTATGATGATTCAATATTCCGATCTTTTATTCCACTCCCTGGCATTAATTTCATGTATTTTTTTGGGTATTATTAATGAATAATAAGAGAAAATAATATGTTAATTTAACAAAATCAGAAACCTAGAAAAGCCCCATAATAAAGGGTCTTTAAATATCGCCATATATTTTGAGGGATGACACCGAAATATTTCCCAACTTTTACCCTTATACTGGAAATGTAAATGGTTATTGCTAAGTGGTACATGAAAGATAAAAACCCGGGGTTTTTAATTTGGCATTTACAATTATCCTGCAATTCCCCACTTGTCTTGTCAACAGTTTCTAGTTAAACACCCTAGATATCTGGCGATACCTATAGTGAGCTTAAAATATTCCATATCAAAGATAGAAATGAGAAGTTATTATTTGCAAAATATAAATAGTTAAGCTACTAGCAATTTTTTTTAATTTTTCAAAACAAGAGAGAATTTTTTTCTCTCTCTCTCGATGTCTACTGTACATGTAGACGGGCTTGGGTGAATACCATGACGCCCTTAAGAGATAATTTAAATAAAATATGGGAGGTCCAAGATACAACTAATTTTTAAATTCTTGCAAAAATTTTAATAAAATGATGCCTTTAAGCCATTTTTATCATCTAATAACATTTGGGTTAATAGTTTTTACCTAATCACTAACTAACTGGCATACACTGAAGATGTTAAGGCAAACAATTAAGAATTCAGATAAAGAATATCCTCACATCATTTATTTTAATTGGTATTTAAAGTGATTTACTAAAGTATCTGCTATTTAAAACTCATTACTTCTTTAAGATATGAAAGACGAATACAGGGAAGTAATATTAAGTGGAAAGTTTGTTAAAGGGTTTTGATTTTTTCATTGTAGGTTAAAATATTATAAACAATACCATTTAAATATAATTATTACTTCGTAATTAATTATACTTTTTTTATTTTAAAATTTGCGTAAGATAGTGCATAAGTTTTTTAGTTGCGATTAATAAAAATGAACTCTCTGTTATTAGTTATTGGTATAGAAAGAATAAGTATATCACAGCATCACATTCTTCCTCTTTTGATTTAATCGACTAAATTATCTAAAAGTCGTGTTTTTGTCAGAAAAGTTAGAAGAGTAGGGCTTGTAAAGGTTAAAGTTCAGGTGGAAATGCAGTAAATCTATTTAGTGCAGAGGTTATCCCACGTAAAGGATTAGCTTATTGATTGAATTGTTCGTGTTTGAAAATTATGTAGACAGTTAAGTTCTGCATAGTTAAACGTAATTCTTAAATTTACGGATATCCCAAGGTTAGATTTTAATTAGTTTTAAAATTACATGTATTGCATTCAGATATTAAATGTTGATGCAATGTAAATGATTAATCAGTCTTTCCAAGTTTTGTTTTGTATTTATGTTAATACATGTTGGTAATATATATTAACAATTTTAGTTAATATGTTGGTAACAATTTTTAAGGTGTACATAGGATAAATAGGTTACTAATTCAAATTTCTCATTTGGCAATGTGTAAAACTTGTTTTATCAGTAAAGTCGTCTTTTTGTAAAATGCCATCAATTAGCAAAATGAACGGACAGACTTACAATAGCTCTCTACGTTTTATTAGACATTTTGTAAGTCCAAGTAGTCCACGGCCTATCTTCGCTCCCGCTAGAAAATTGTTTCTAGTTAGATTTTTTGGCGCAATCTAAGAAGCCCTTATAACATATCTGCATTTTGCCAGGCGGCAACGGAGGTCAAAAATTCTTTAAAAAAATGTTTAAACAAATTGTAAAATTAGATTTATTTTGCTACGGAACAATTTTATGCTGGTTGTTTAGGCCACTTGAAACAAAAACCGTCTCGTGCATTTTTTCTCTAAAATTTACCATTTTTGAGATATAAATTATTTTAGGTTTGAAAAACAACATAAAATACCATTTCTAGTGTTCAGGAACCCATATAAAAAATTTAAATTTTGTATGTTTGCCAAAGTTCTAAGGTAATCTTTAAACACCCCTTAGCAATTTATCTTGAAGAGTTATTGGGACATGTTTTGTTCTAAAGGTTTGTTTTTAAATTGTTAACTAGGGGTAGTTATAGTGTATACTTTGTGTGTAAGAGAGACAGAGAGAGAGAGAGTTTCTCAGTTGCTGCAGTGCTGCATCTCTCTCGTATAAAAAAAATCAAATGAGAAACAATTTACTAGCGGGAGGCTAGAATATGGGCCCTGGACTAAAGGTGTTTCACTTGCTTTGTAGAATCACTTATGATCTATACAATGTGCACAGGTATTTCATAAATCATTTAAAGTGGCAATGGCAAATTAAAATACAACGGTTATTCAAAAAGAAATAGACACATGAAAAACGCGTTTATCAACATAAAAAATGAATAGTACCATTACAAAGAGTACCATTTCAATTTTTTGTTTACAATGTTATAGATTTTCTATATGAGCCATATGGGTTACACGACAGACATCAATTCTATAGTCAAGTTAAGCCGTGTATCGATGTCAAGAGTATTGACGTCAACACTCTCTATAGCTCCTTAATGCATTCCTTAATTGCAAGAGGCTCAATGGTAATAGGGGAATAAAACCTTGATCTTTAACATAACCCCACAGAAAGAAATCACATGGGGTCAAGTCCGGGCAGCAAGGTGGTCAACGCATGAGTGACACATTATCGTCAGTTGCACGATCTGGTAATTGCTCATTGAGGTATTTTCTGACATCAAGGTGCCAATGCGGTGGAGCTCCATCTTGAACCAATAAGTAGTCATTACTGTCTTCCTCTAGTTGAGGGATAAGCCATTCACTCACCATGTCCAAGTAGGATGTGCCTTTGACCATACTTTCTTGAAAGAATAAATGCCCGTATATCTTTTGTTTTGATACAGCACAAAACACGTTTATTTTAGATAACAACAATAACGTTATTTTAGATCATTTCATGTTCAACAATAACTGTAGGGTTTTGTGTTCCCCAGATACGCAGGTTGTGTTTGATAACCTTTAGTCGATCAATGAATCCATCTACTTCAAAACGTGTCTGGATGTCAACTCAGAATGCAAAACGTTTCTCCTTATCAAATTCACGTAATGTTTGCAACAGATGTAGCTTGTAAAGTTTCATCTTTAAACATTTTCTCAAAATCTTAAACAAACAGATGGCTGTGGAATTTGAAGTTCTACACTTACCCTGGTTGTTGACTTTTTTGGATAGAAGCTCGAACCTGTTCTACCCGATTATCTTCAGTCCAGAAATTTTTGATTTGCGTAAAAACAACCTGTATTTTTGAATTTCTTGTGCGAATCATACCTACCTAATTAGTCTTTGAAAGCGCGTCCTAAAACGGCGTTGCACTAAAATAACTGGTTTAGTTTTCTCTAGTTCAAGCACACAAAAAGCTTTCTCAACGCTATTATTTACCATTATTTTATTTTTTGGATGGATGGGGGAATGCATTAGGCACCATCAGGGGGCACATGCCCCTGGTGTGTGGGACTCCCGTTTCATCCGGTAATTCCCACTAAACCCTAACCTCCATTTCCTGTATAGGCAGTACCTCCATTCTGGGACCGCTTTAAGCATTACTTCAGAGTGGGTGCCTTTAAATGATCATAACAGGCTTCTTCATTTCCTTACTGCCTGGAGACGGTTTTATATATTTTCTTCTCTAAACTTTTGCCGTAGAATACGTTCGGCATAGTGCTGAACCTGGTTCCACGAGTCCTCCCTTATTACCATCTTTGTTACAATATTGGCCGGTGTAAGCAAGACAATTATTCTTTCTTCGATGTCCAGTCTTTCTTCCGCCCATCTGACACAGAAGAAGGCTTTCCACTTTTCCTATTTTTGCCAGGTACGCCTGAAAGCACCTATGTCCAGTCAGCAGCTGGTTCATATAAAAATTCACCTCCCCATGTGGTCGGTTTATCTTTTGGAAATGTTGGTAATTAAGCCAGCAGTCCATTTCCCTCTGGTCTCTTGTTGCCATCTTTCCTGCCAGAGTCTGAACGTTTGCTCTTTAGCTTCGTCCTTAATTTTGGCTTCTTCCCTTCTCTGGAATATAATCCTCCTCTCCATTGCCACCAGATCAATAGGGAGGATACTAGCAATAACCAGGACAGCTGGTTCCGTCACTGTCCTATAGGCACAAGTCGCCCTAAGTGCCGCTCTTCTTTGTACAGCTGCCATCTTATTGCGATAAGGTTGTTATCCTATACTCTAATACGAGCAATCTCGAGATCCAGTGGAAGGATTTTGCTGAAAGTTTGGGATTAGAGGCTTTTGGATCTAAAAAATCAATTGGTAAAAACCACTACCTCAGGAAAACTCGTATTTTTCTAAATAACTCATTTGAAAATTGAAAATGTTTAACATTGGGCTTATGGAGTTTAAAATCATTGCATATGTTTATTGACTATAGCCTAATAATAACTGTAATCAGCTGTTTCCTATATTATTTCCATTATCAGCTGATTTCAAGCTTAAAACAATTTTTTAAATTTCTAACCTTTTAAAATAGGTTTTTGTGGAGAACGACATCTGTTGAAGTATTTTTATTTCGTATTAGAGTATAGGATAAACAGTTCATATGTACGTAAGTTCAAAAAATATACATATTTATTCAGTACGCAATTAGTATTTACATACATTTTCCTAAAAAAAAACAATAAAAACAAAATACTGAGTAATGCTTGGTCGCCCAGGTACTTTACCATTATTACATCAACAAATAGAAGGGTTATTTAGACAATGTTCCAACAATCAGCTGTTAAAGCAAAACTTTAGTATATTAGCTACCAAATAAATCATGCAGTGTCAATGTTATTGATTTATAAAAGTGTCTATTTCTATTTGAATAACCTTGTAATGTTCTGGAAATAATTCTCCAAATTAATTTGTCTGTACTGATTTAGTTGAAGCAATAACAGTATACAAATTTATTTATTCTGAAAAATCTTAAACTACAGGTTATAAAATAAATTGTAAACATAAATGCAACATTTAAACATGGAATCAGTAAAAAAAATAAAGTTGTTATTGGAAATAAGTTGTATTGGAATGGAAAAATTGTTAAAATGAAATAAAGTTTATGTCTGCTAAAGCAGTTAAACATCATTGAAAACAAACAATATGAAACTAATATACATTTCTTTAAAAGTCCAATGAAATAATAATACAGGCCTCAATAATTTATTAGCACAAGGATCACTGAAATAGCGTTTTAAAATGGATAGCTTTTATGAATTTACCTGAGGCTTGTAATTCTTTCCCTCTAAATTGAGACAATTTAGCTTTCTTCACTATTATATAATTTTTGGATTTGTGTTTGTGTTCTTTAACTCTGTACCACACATTTGCAGTTCTGATTGTGGAAATAAATTTTTAATTCAATTTAAGACCTGCTGTAAATTGAACAAAGCTTATACTCAACCCATGCCCTGCAAAGAAACAAAACACTCGTTGTTTTACAAAATTGAATTTGAAAATAAATATTTAACATTTTGATCAACAACATAATCTGTTGAAAAATTATTATTAACCTGTGTATTTTACAATGAGATGTATGGACATAAATATATAATACAAAACACAAAAAAATGGAAAATGTAGATATCAATTCAGTTTTCCATCTTATGATGCTAAAGAAAAATAAAGTTCCAAAAAAATGCAACCCACAGAACTTTGATTGTTTCACAACTCGACATATTTAGAAGTGGGCTAGTTTTAGCATGGGATCAATTTGTCTTCAAACCTTTATGTCACAGAATTAAACATGCAAGGGCTTTTGCGCTCTGCATTGCATGGGCTGGGTTCAATTTGCTGCAAGTCTAAACACTGACTTTAACAAAAAGTATAGAATTTTTATAGTAAGACTGACTTTACATTTGCCTGTGAGATTTACATTCCAAGATAGGTTAAGATTGTTGTATGGATTCACAAAGTAAGAAGTCACAAGTTAATATGTTTACGTGTGTGTTCAACATTTTTACTTCTTTCCAGTATATTAATTTGCTAAATTGTCTTTATTTATCTTTTTAATTAAGTTATAATCGTATAATATATCAGTTTAGGGAATAAAATGTTTTTTTTATTGTTTAATTTCCCTACTATATCAAATATGACTGACTAATGAAGAATGGTGAGTGAAATGAAAGACCCAATGCTAATATCTAGGTTTAAACCTACATCGGCCTGGTGCTGGTGTTTGAAAGTCCAGTGCTTAAACTATCAAAGTGCTCCCGAACGATTCAGACAATCCAAACGACTTTGAAAGCTCATGTCTGGACTTAAAAATTAAAAACCGTTAAAAGACTAGTGAACTACACCAAACTTGAAGGAGAAACAAAATAAATCTTTTTCATCTCCATGTTTCAAGGAAACCATTCCACTTCCTCATTATATTTTCTCAATTCTCCACATTTGCTTGCGGCTCTTTCTTATTATTTCTGCATGTTACGTTTCAGATTGTTCCTAAGGCCTGAAGACTTGTAAAATATCTTGTACATTTTTGTTGTATACCTGTTTTTAAATGATTTGAAAATGTATGCATAAACTTCAATTCTTTTAATTTTCATTAAATTATTGTTTTACGTCCTAACTTTGTACCTATAGCAATGACAGGTAGTGGAGTAATATGTTTTATTTATTAACTTTCCTAAAAATGCTTGTCTGCAGTTTAGTAGAAAACATAATTACATTTTATAGGTAAAGTACTTTACAATAAAGAAATCTTAATCGAACAGCAAATAAAAGATAGAGAGGTTACCTAAACTTCAAAATCTTATTAACTAAAAACAACATCCATATATTAAATCAACAAACTCATAGCTTTCAGCAACAACAGTATGTAATAAAAGGAAAAATTACACCATTTCAAACCTGTAGAGAGAAAATGAAAAATAAATTCACAAAATTGTTTGAAATTATCTTCTTTTTGTTCTTCAACCAAAACGTAAAAAAAAATAGGTACAACATATTGTTTATATTTAGGTAGAGTAATTCTTCCTCTGTAGATGTTCAATGTTTTTTTGACTGTGTAAAACATGAATTTTCCCCTATGCTTATATGTTTTTTTGACTGTGTAAAACATGAATTTTCCTATGCTTACAATCCATATATGTCCCACTGCTTAGCATAGAGCATTCAAGCTTGGTATGCTATAGGACATATATTGTTTTAAATAGTGTATTTTACATGTGAACCAGTAGCGGCATTTGGTCAGAAAAACTGGTGTTGCACCAGTAGGTGAGATATCACCCTGAAAAAATTACAGCAATTCGGCCGAAATATTTATTTTGTTATCTATGTAACCTAACAATATGAGAATTTAGAAAATACAATTATACAATGTTAAGAATATTTTGAAACATACCCCTATTTAAATAAAAATTCCACCCTTCTTTCTTTCTGCTGTGCAAATGTGTCAATCACCGGATTTAAATCCAGAATACTCATCACCAGACACCAAATCAGTTTCAATAGACAGCATTGCCAGAGCCGATAGTCATTCCTCAGTACAGTCGTTCTTCCTATGTAGTATTGTTGCATAGAAATGTTTATATCCTCTTAACTGTTTAAACACATGTTTCAGCTTCTGCCGTCTTCATTGGGATTTTTATTATTATTTTAAACAATTTGAAGCATTCACTGAAAGTGTTTTTTAAATTATTAGTTTATACTCGTTTATTGTTGCTAACTGCCACTGCCATATTGACACTGTTCTGTTCACTGTTTAATGTTAGGTTAGGATTGCGTTCGGTTCAAGTTTTGTGAAGTTCGGATATTTCCGGGAATACTCGGGCAGTATGAGTTGTTTGCTATATAGTGCACCACTAGTCACAGTAATATAGACGTCATTCAATCCATTCCCACCCGATCCATCCATTTCACAACACGACCGTATTACTGTTATACGAACTACGCAGAATTTCCTGGTCCGCACAGTTAGGTCAAACCAGCAAATGCACGAAGTCGCTAAATCTTATGCTTATGCTTTCCGTAGTATGCAATGTTTGCAGAGTTCACACTGTAAAGAATATTTAAATAAATTTCAACTGAAATAAAGTGTTAAAATAATATTATGTAATAATACGATACAATACACAATACTTTGGTGGTTGTGCAACCAAACAACCTTAACACCAGCCGCCACTGGTGTGAACCATGGCATATTGAAGTACACTATTCTTTACATTAACGTATTTATTTTATGTTATATTAGAGGAAGCTGCTAAGTGCATATGCTTTAAAAAAATAAATTATGGAGGAAAGATCTTGGGTTTTAAAAGATATGATTGTTTAAGTTAATTGATGAATCAATCATCTCTTTGACAATATCACGTTCTTTCCTCACCAATTTACTTTAAATCATATAATGTGCAGCATCCTGTAACATAAAGTAAATTTCTTCTCATTACTTTAGTCTCTTGCTAAGCAAAACCACCACTAAATATTTAATCACAAATACTGTGTTATTATTTTAACAGATATGGGATACTGCAGGCCAAGAAAGATTTCAGTCATTAGGAGTTGCGTTCTACAGAGGAGCAGATTGCTGTGTATTGGTGTTTGATGTTACGTCACCCACATCGTTCAAAGATCTAGAAAGTTGGAGAGACGAGTTCCTTATCCAAGCGTCACCTAGAGATCCAGAGAATTTCCCTTTTGTTGTTCTCGGAAACAAGGTTGATCTAGAAAACAGAGCTGTGAGTATAACTCATTGATGTGATAATATAATACTTTTAATTAAATGTAATGAATTGTCTTGCAATTATTTTTTGTTTATTGCTTGGTCTTCAAAATCAGTGTAGATATTTTTTATCTACCATACGAATATAACGTTTACGTATATGAGACATATTCAACGTTTACTAATAAACAATTAGTGTTTTATTTTGCTGTTTTTCGAAGTTTGAGTATGTCATTTTTGCGTGTACATTTTTTTGAAGATTAACAAATAAGTTACTTGACATTTGTTAAATCTAGAAAATGTACAACTGTAAAGAGTCTAAAACGTTGTCAGTAAACATAGTCAGAAAAAAAAAAACGATGCAGCCGATCTACTTAGACTAAGAACATGTGAATAGTGTCTGATCAAAAGCAATAAAAAAAAAAACAATAAGCATGACCTTGATGTTCGGCTTTGACTGACATGCCTTTTTAGGTGAATTACTGGTTTCCATCGAGAACTCTGAATTTTTCGTCTCCAGTTACAATTTTGGCCATGAAATCCAGATCTGCATGATGACAATCCTTCAATTCCGTGCAAACTAAGACTTCGTATTATAATCTTGTAGTCTTTGTTTCATTCAGTTCCAAGTTCTACTCATGATCTACAAATTTTAAACCAATGAAGAACGTTCACAGTTTTTGTTTTTTTCTATTAGTCAAAGTAAACAAAAGCTGTAAAGCCATTCATCCTTAGTTCTGTTGTGACAAGTGTCATGTCAAGTCCAAACGTCCGTTAAGAACACATAGTGTTTGTTTATCATCTGTTGTAGACCAATAACAATACTGATCATATTTTACTGCCATGCTGTCCCTATCCCTACTAAAATCTTAAACTGTTGTGGCAAGGCATACAGACAAGTTTAACAAAATTAATGCCCGATTTGTTTTGTCAATAGTCAAGTGTATTCAAGGGAGTGTACTTATGGTAGTTTCAATCATTTTAAAAGATACAATTGCTTTACATGTGTCGGTATGTCTGCATAAAAGAGGTATAACAAACATAAAATATGTGATTTTACTGTCCATCTCTTGTCAATGGACTGTCCATTTAAAGGAAAGTAAATTCCCTATCAATACACATACATTGAAAAATTCCATTGCCAGAAATATTTTTGCTAATTATAGTTGTCCATGATTAGGGAGTAACTGCTAAAGATGACACTGAAACTCAAAATTTGAATCATGTCATAAAAATGTGCAAGTGAAATGCCAAAAAAAAATTCTAGTCCATTCTACATTTTAATTAAAAATTTAAACATAAATTTTGTGAAAAAAATCGATTTTAAACCTAGCGTTTGTTTTTTGGTAAGTGTGTAGACCGAAGAGATTTTTAATCAATTCCAACCCTTGAATATAATATATACATAGTTGTTATGCAAGCCTTGGTAACATTGCTATGGCTTCTCTTAGCATCTATCTGCTGACGTATGGTAGATCTGATCTCCTATTTACATAAGTGTTGCAAATGTTATTATACTAATCCAGGAAGTTATTGTTTCACGTGTTGCAAATAATAACCTTCCAATTTCCATTAACTATATTATTTAATGAATTAAACATTTTCTATAGGCCTACTTAAATAGAAAGAAATTTCGTAGATAGTTTTAAAATTATGACATTTTGTTCTCATTCTATTGTCAATAGTTAATAAGTGAAGTATTTGGTCAGACAGATTTACTTTTTTTATTAAAAATAAAAGCATAATTCGTAGTCATTTAAGTACAATAATAATAACACAAATTCTCACACACATATGTTTGAACAACAAAGTAGTGATATATATATATACTAGCTGACACGTACGGCGTTGCCCGTGGTGGTTAGTATTTTCAGTCTTTTTAACGTAATTGTAATCTTTTGAAGTGTTGAGTTAGTGAGTGGTATTTGGCTTTTATATATATAGATCTTAAATAATAAAAGCACTATTGTCATAATAACAAAAGATCTGAAATTATGATTTTAGTAACTTTGATCCCCCCAAACCCCTCCTAAAATTTCGAAATTTTTCATACCCTTTCTTAGGCCTAAGGCCCTAGAGGAAGCTACATACCAAATTTCATTCCAATCCGTTCGGGCGTAATTTGAGGATGATCAAAAACGCATTGAAAACGCAAGGAAAAATGCAAAAACGCCTATTTCTGGCGTAATTTTGGGAGAATCTCAAACATTTTTTAACAGACTACTTTTAGGCCTTAAACGAACCTAAGTACCAAATTTCAACATTTTCTGCCAATTAGTTCTCGAAACAGCTTAGAAAACGCAAAAAATCGCTAGAAAAATGCGAATATTGGGCGTATCTTTGGGATGTTTTCAAAATCCGTTCTTAGTGCGCGTCTAAAGGTCCAACTGAACATGCATGCCAAATTTGAACTCATTTGGTTCAGTAGATTAGATATATATATATACTTACTAGCCTACATTTCCACCTCTTTTAACAGAACATGACAAAATGTAAAACTGGTTTATTTTTTCTATGTATCTTGTAATAAATACATTTACAAAATTATTAGCTTTATATGTTAATGGAAAGTATACAAATGTATATTTATTGCTTTTAGGGGTTGTTATCACATTTTCACCCCTAAAAAAATGTTAAATTGGTTTAATTTTATATTAAAATTTCTTGTAAGAAATAATCGTAAAAAATTACAGCATTCTAGCTTTAAGGAAAGTATATAAAACAATATTTATTCTTTTAGAAGTTGCTTCCACCCTTAAATGCCAAATATTTCAAAATCCTTTCTCTAGCACCTATGAGCAATATGTGTACGAAATTTCACCTTCGTAAGTAGTATGGTTTTTGAGATATATAACAAACAATATTTATTTTTTAGGGGTTGTTTTAACCCTTAAAAGCCAAATATTTTAAAATCCTTTCTTATTGCGCCTCTAGTGTCTATGAGCAATACGTGTTCCAAATATCAAGTTTTTAGGAGGAAAGGTTTTTGAGATCTATAACAAACAATATTTATTGTTTTAGGGGTTGTCCTCCCCCCCAAGGCCAAATATTTTGAAAAAATTTCTTAGTGCGCCTCTAGTGTGTGTACTGGTACCAAATTTCAAGTTTCTAGGGGGAAAGGTTTTTGAGATCTATAACAAACAATATTTATTGTTTTAGGGGTTGTCCCCCCCCAAAGGCCAAATATTTTGAAAAAATTTCTTAGTGTGCCTCTAGAGTCCATCAGCAATATGTGTACCAAATTTCACGTTACTAGGGGGTATGGTTTGTTATAAAACAATATTTATTGTTTTAGGGGTTGTTTCAAGGACACCCTTATCACCTAGGAGTAAAAAAATAGCCTACGACCTATTCTCAGACCTACCAAATATACACAAAAAATTTCATAAAAATCCGTGAAGCCATTTCGGAGGAGTTCGATAACAAACACTGTGACACGAGATTTTTATGTATATAGATGAACTCACTGAACAGCTGCCTACGTGTACAAATTATGTTTGTCGAATTTTTTCCACCTTAGCATCCAGCCCCGGCTCACGCTTTGCTCCATTGCACTCGCAGAGTTTGCACCTCAATCTTGGAACCTCGGATTATGGACTGCTTCGCTTCGGTCCTTAGCCATCAGCCTATCGGGTACTTTGGTGGTATTTTATGTTTTGACCGATTTTGAGGGAATCAAACAACAAGGTTATGTAAAAAAAAAATTTGCAGAATAATATCCTTTATTTATTCTTTTAGACAAAACACCCAAAAAAGTTTCATTAAAATACGAAAAGTCTCAAACAAAATTTTTACTTGTGATCAAAGAACATTCTTCCGATTGTTGGATTTTTTGGCTAACGAACTCGTCTTGAGCGGCTTAAAAAACCAACTTGTGTCAAATTTAGACCAAATCGGACGTAAAATGTCACCGTAATATGTATACATACCATTTTTAATGCACCCAAATCCACTCCTGACCCACCATAAAAGTCACTGCCAGTAGCTCATCTTTCCTATGGAAATTCTCTAACAATAAGAAATATTAGTTTGGTTTAGTATTTATAACAAAACATTATTAGGTGGTAAGATATGTTTCTTAGTACTGAAGACTTGAAAGTGTAAAACTGTGAATTACCTTGGATGCTTTTTTCATAACTAAAAAGACAGTTACCACTTCTTACAAAATGAATGAGTCATTACAGAACAAATAATGTATACATGTTTTCAAATTAAACTATTATAGGCTAATAACATTTAATTTTTTGTAGAAAATTAAAATATTAATTGATGTGCATATTTGAAAATATTTGTTTTAAATAAAAATTTATTTTATTTTATTTCCATGTTTTTAGCAATTAATATCACGTTTTACATATAAAAAAAAAGTTAAAATAAAGAATAACATATATTAATGCACGATATAGTAATAAAAGAAAATATAAATAAAAAATACAAAGTTAAAACATATATATAAATTGCAAAATATAAAATTGTTGAATATAATAAACAGTGAAAATATTAAAGACTACTGAGTTATAGTCACTAATACCATAAATGACTCCATTTAATAGTAATGTTTAACCTTCCATAGGTTGCATCAAGGAGCTTTCCTCCGAGTGGTTAAAGTCTCGTATGGAAAAATGGTTCCTTGTTGTCGGCGGTCGTAATTTCCGGCCTAGTTCACAAGCCTCTTTCTCGGAACTCCCCTTTCACTTCCTCTAACAGTTTTTTGTCAGTACTAGCTGACCCGTGCGAATATTTCGCAAGTTCGGAGTAGGCCTACATTTACCTGATTTAACACGTTGATTTAATTCAGTTAATTAAGTTTATTTATTTACATTGGTTTATAAATAACAGTTTCCCTTTACAATCTTACAGTGTAAACAATCTAACAGCTGTCATGCTAGTTAAACATATGGTTAGTAGATGGCGCCTTTCATTAGGAACATACAGAGTATAATATAAATGTTTTTTAAATCAATTTTTGTTATTAAAACATGAATTTTAAGCTGTTTGTCTATTTTTCCCGTGTAGTGGTTAAGGAAAGCTTTAAAATGATGCCTCATTCATGTAATTTGATGATGTATTAAGGAAGTTATGGCGTACCGGCAAAAAAATAGTCTTGAGAAATAATATATGCGATTAAAGCTAATTTTGTTTCCGTGTGCTACTCATCATGAAACAGCAAACACGGAGTTTTATTCCAAGTGCGACCTTTTGAGGGATATTTTTTAAAAATATTTTCATTTTGTATATTTGATGTAAATAGTGGTTTTAGTTGTGTTTCCTTAGATTACTTTCATTTTTATACTTATATGTAACAATATTACCAATAAAAGTATTTATTATAGAAATAATCCCTTTCATTTTGTAACCTGGAGGAATTCTTCGAGTAAGACCTTTTGTGTTTCACTACTAATGCGACCTGTGAAAGGTCAAGGCTGTAGATTAACAGTTTATGCATTGCAACTTGTTAAAAAGTTGTATTCATGTTTTCAGTTTGTCGTCTAACTCAGTTAACTTTGAAACAATAAAAAAACATTTTGTCTTCTAAAGGGGGAAAAGTTTTGTCACTTGTAACTATTTTGTAAAGTAAACTGTTTTTGGAATATTTAACCTTACAATGTTTAAATAGCCGTGCAAAATTGCAACCACATATCATTTACCGTTAAAAAGTTGATTTTTGTTTGTAGCTAGATAGAAGTCTAAGCATTTAAGGACATATCTTCGTAGTTACATTTTAACCCAAGGAATCATAGCCTAAAGTTATGGGAACATTCTCTATATAAACACAAACAGATCAAAGTTATAAGAACATTCTCTATATAAACACACACAGATC
>JAGFPH010000022.1:402358-467998 GCA_018207615.1 Philaenus spumarius
ATTGCAAGATGGCAGACAAAAATTTCAAACTTGCCAAAAAGTGGTTATTTTATGGTTGTGAATAACTTAATTTATTTCTATCTCATAAGACTCGTACATTTTGAGATATTAATCCATTTCCAGACTTTTCAAACTCCCTTTATATTTATCTTTGTTAAAATTTAAATTTTATTGTCCTCATCGAAAACCTTATAAATCAATAAATAACACATGGTTATAAACTTCGATTTGTTTGATTTCAGGTATTTAAAATTTGGATAAGTAAACTAGGGGGAATGAGAATGCATCGGCAGACCAATCATCACAATTCAAACACTTCCTTACGTATATAACACTACAGTACATCATTCAACATAACTTACTGTTATATTATAAATTATGCTTTTTATATTTTGTCAATGTTTAGTTAAGTATGAAAGATTCGTTCAAATGTAAAAGATTTTCTGCAGAATGCACAAGATGATATTTCTGTCCGTGAGTGTTAAATAAATAAATAAATTTGTGAACAATCTGCTGTCTTTTACATGTAGAGCTTGCTTTGTCGTCTGCAGTCCGTTCACATTCCCCGTTTAACTTTGCCATGTGATAACAGTGTAGAAATGAACTTTTGTTTTATATCTCATTATTTGTTCATTTCTTCTATTGCAACAGTAAATAAATATTGGTTTTTATATTATAAATATATATTTAAAACCTTAAATAAATTCTATTATTAAATTGTAACTCTAAGCTTAAAAGATGGTTTGAAACTGTTGAAATGTAATATAGCCTTGTTTGCTTGACATTTATAATAAAGTTTATCTTTTTATTTCGTTAGTTTCAAGTCTTTCATTAAGCTAGAGGTAGATATACATAATTTTTTAATATATTTTATACATGATAAAACAGTCCTTGTTAAGTTATGGATTTATTCCTTGTATAGTTTGTAATGTGCATAAACTTAAACAAAAAATCAAAGTTTTGTTTGTTTTTCTTTGAGACCTGGTCTTTGCTTCGTTGTGCCCTACACAGGTATTTTAATTTTATTGAAATAATAGTTTGTAAAGTTACTTATAATTATTGTTATTTGATATACAGTATAATTATTAACATAGTTAATCTATAAATAATGCTCTCATCCCAACAATGCAAATATTGAAATTGTGTTTAAAATGCTTTGTGTATAGCAGGTTGGAATACTTTATGTAATCATATTGAATTATTATTATTATTATAAATCTTATACTGTAATAAAATAAAATGAAAATGATAAATGTTTAGTAATGTTGGTAAAATCTTCCTCTTTAACCATTTTGAAAAGGCCCCGATTTTAGGTAGATCTAGCCGCAGCTTTTACAGTTCCCCCCAAACATTAAATTATAAAATTTTACAAATTCAAGCTTATTTATTATCGGTTTAAAAACAGCACATAATGCAACTACTAAATACTAAGGTTTTTTAAAGACACATGCTGGTTTTCTTATTTTAGGCTAGGCGCATATTGAGATACTTTTGACGCGAGTGAAATGACATGACGCGACCTGCTTGACACAATCGCGCCACACGCATTGCGTTGAGGAACGCATATTACAATGTAGTTGCTCCTAACATTTTATTTGTTAGAATGTTCAAAATGAATGATTCATGGATAAAACTATGTTTATTAGATCTAAGCTCAGAATCTGATAATAGGCCTAAAGCAGAAACTGAGATTGTAAATATATTGTTAATTGAAAATTATAGCGTACTGAACATATTGACAATACAAATCTATTTACTCTAAAACTTTATTTTATCCAATTTAGATGAAATTTGAAATATATTTAAACAATATATGTAGGCCTATAAATACAATGAACAAAAATGATAGGCCAGCAACAAAAATTAAAATAAATAGGCCAGCAACTTTACTAAGCATATAGAATGTGTATAGCCTAGGCCTAATTAACCTATCTATCAACACAATATCTTCAGTAAAAATATTATCAAAAGATATGATGGACTGCGCAAGCACAATACCTATATAAATGTAGCCTAACTTAATTGAATTAATCAAGATAGTAAAAATAAATACTCCTCCCTACCCCCAAAAATTAAACAAATGGTTTATGAGATATTTAAGTTTTTATTTAGGTGTATGATTGTAGAGTTTAACCATACTGTGTTGGACCTACTAAAGAGGTATAGAATTATAAAGTTGATGGCCTATGTGCTTAAATATTGTCGTACAGTTTTAATTTTTTTATATTATATTTATATATATATTATTTATATGTGTTATAAATTTCAAACAAATCAGATGAATTTATAAAAAAAACAGTTTTTATGGAACAATCACATCCAAAACAGTTTCAAAAACAACTGTTCCATCTCCCGTATTGTTTAATAAAAGTATATTTTACTTAACAAAAATGTGCACATATGGTATTAATCTGTTGTTATTACCATTTAGAAATACACAACGAAAGCTATGACCACAACTACCACAGACTAATGAGAATTTATAAAATTTTATTCTGTGTCAAACTTTGTTTTTGTGTTTTCTCAAAACTTCTACAACTGGAGTTAAAACACTCACATTCGAGGACTCTGAACACGATAAAGCATACAAAAATTTGTTTCCCTGTGTCTGTCTGTCTATGGATACGATATATTATGCACTCACAGACATCATAGAAAACTTCTGGTGGTGACAAAATCTTCGTAATTTTATTGCAGAGAGTTGAAAAGCTTTTGAACTTACTAGCATGACAGCAACGTGACAAAAAGTCACATTTTTTAGTATTAGTGTTCCAATTTTTCATCTTGTTTGCTTATTGCCATTAGTTCTTCTTTCATTGTGACTTCGCGGAGTAACAGGAGACAAAGAAAATGTTGACGAGCGATCTGGATAAAATTATTTTTTAAGAAAAAGGAATGAAGAATTATTAATGGAACTTCACGTACATAATGGTTTGTTCAGGAATTTTTACTAGAATGTCGGAGGGAAAATCATGAACTGTTGACCATGATTACGCCGGAAATACATTTTCTATCATATCTATTTAAAGTGTCAAAACAATGCATTAAAATGTCCGCAGTAATTAGTAGCGATTTATATACAAACCACGGTGATTCATACACATTTTCCGCAGCAGAATCCATTTTCCTTTTTTCACTTTTGCGTGTTGTTTGGCAAAATATGATCGGAAAATTTTTATTTTAGTTTTCACTTTTTCTAAGGTTAACTGGTGCTTGTCGGCCAACAACTTAAGATTATCGCCTCTAGCAATTTTGTTTGTGTAACCAGAGTGGTTGACGTCCCACAATGCCGGTAATAGTCTGTACTCTTCAATAAAATTTGAAATTGCTTATGAAGTCTGCGACATTATGACTAGTTTAAACGAAAGGATGAACGGAATGAGGCAAGAAAATCCAAAGGTATTGGATTAATTTTCAATAAGACATGCGCTATCGAATTCTGAGAATTTTACGGGGGAAGAGGCATGCGTGAATGCTTGCCACACGTTCCCTTCATAGTGCGTCGTGTTGAAGATGAAAGGGAAAGCGCACGAGTGTGGGCATAGCTTAACAGTAATACATAATACAAAGCCTTATGACGTTTTCAATTAGGGAGAACATTTGGGAACATATTAATAGAGAATTGGTATTGCACTCGTGTGGTGACATAATCAGTAATCATTGTGGCTGTGATCGGCTCGAAAGAGTCGATAAATATTTTGGAGTTATGTTTGACCATCAATTAAAGTGGAATGAACATATCTCTTTTATTAAAGCTAAAGTTCGTAAGTTGACATAGGTGTTGAGACAGTTTGCTAGCATTTTGAATAAAGGCGAGTTGAAACAAGCGTACTAGGCGTATGTGCAATCCATTTTGCAGTTTAGTATTATTGCATGGGGAGGTGCCTGTAAAACTCAGATTGAACGCATACTAGTTGCGCAAAAGCTGCCCTAAACGCAATGATGAATAAGTCTCGAATGTATCCAACTGAAATGCTCTTTAAAAATATTCAATGTTAGATGTAAGACAACTTTACATTAAATCTATTCTACTGTATATATTTAAGAATAAAAGTAATTTATTTACAACTATTAAGCATGCGTACAGCACGAGAAATGCTGTAAGATTCAGGATTGTTACACTTCGTTTATGTAATGAAAGATCAGAACTAAGCGCGCAATAGAGACACAGAATCGCTTCACATAGACACATATAAGAAACACGTGACAATGGTTGCTTGACATTGGTAGGGAAGAGTCTGAAAACCTCCTCAGGTCTGTGTATAGTTGTAGTTAATTTGAATATTTGTGAGCGTATGTATCATGATGGGAATGTATGATACAAGTGAGATAAATGAGTCTAAGTATGAAAGCTTATGTGTTTAGAGTAGAAGAATATGTTTGGGTTTAGTTCTCGTATGTGTAAATGTATACTTAAGTGTACTATCCATGAGTGTATGTATTATGGCGTGTATGAACAATACGAGTTTGAGTAGAGAGTTATGTTCGTATAAAATACTTGTGTGTTCGATGTACATGGATAGTAGTTGATTAGACTATAATTTATGTATGTACGAAGTTCCTGGTTTGCAAGTGGTTGTAATGTATTGGATGTATTAAGTTGGTGTGAATATATGTGGGAATGAGTCTGATGTATATGTTAATATATGGATGTATGTGAGTGTATAAATTTTTATTCATATGTGTTATTATTATTATTATTTTCTTCTTCCCATCTTATTCTGTTTTCCTTGGTGCCTGTGCGTCATGTCTCTTGGCTTTCTATCTCTGTAACTACTACACTGCCATCACCAGAATAATAATATAAATGAGTTTATATAAAATTACTAAGTCTGACATGAGATAGTTTCGATCGCATTGCATTTAGGCAGCCAACTCATTACCTACACACAGGCATAAGCCCATGTAGGGATTATTCTTTTGTATTGTTAGACTGTAAGACAATGTAGTGGAAAAAATCCTAAGAATAAATAATTTTCATTTCATTTAATTTCTTATTTTTCTTGCTGACTAGTGTTGAGTAGAGTTGGTTAATATGTCTTTTTACTATTCTTCCACTGTCCAAAAGTATCAAATAGTGTAGTTTGCCAATTTTCTTGTATACTTCACCAAACTCCTAAATGTTTTTTGTTATTTTTGAAGAATCAAACTTGTACTCTCTCCTTTACATTCAAGCTTCTTGTAGACTTATTGTGACTACTTGAAGGTTTCGGGTTGTTTGAGAAAATAGCATTCAAGCGAATTCTGAATTTTCTATTTAAATAAAAGTTCTGCAGGTGATTTTTCACACGCAAGAGGGGTAGCTCGATATCAAAACAATATCTTTCTTAATTTGTTTTTAATTGGAATGTGTTCATTAGAGGTAGCTTGAAGGATATTATAATTATCAAATGGTAAATATGTAACTAACCAAACTAAGCCAGAAGATTTAAGCTAGTTAGGCTAAGATTAACAACATTTTCAAGCCTTCAGGTCAAACCATATTAACAGTTACAAATTTTAAATACTAATTCAAACTATTTACTAATTCAATTATTCCTGTAGATTCAAATAATTTGCATAATTTCAAGATGGATCCTGAACAATCTAAACAGTTTATGGAAACTATGGTTGTACAGCAACAAATGCTCATAAATACAATTTCAACAATAATAAATTGCAATGAAAATGTAGGTCTAAATGAAACTATGTCAACTTCTAAACTAAGGCCCTGTTTATGCACTAGCGGTTGACCGCAGCGGCTCGCCGCACTACTTTTATAAGTGCATTGAGTTAAATGGGCATGTTTATGCAACAAGAAGCGGAGCGGCGAGCCGCAGCGGTTCACAGAAACAGAGCGGTGCACTTACAAACCGCAGATTTTTGCGGTTTCAAAATGCATTGGTTTAAATGGGAGCGTTTTTGCACAGCGGCTCACCGCTCCCGCCATGTCAGTGCTGCCAACCTACAACATGGATCCATCGCACACTTATAATACTTTTTCAGACTGACAGGACTGGAGAACAGTTGGCAGCACTGGCTCCCCCACCTCAGTGTTTAAAAAACGAGTGGGTAGCCACCGCGGTCAACCGCTTGACAAATTGTCAGCTAGTGCATAAACGAGGCCTAATAGTACCATTTGAAAACTTTGATTCTAAAAAGGAAAAATGTCTAAACTATGTAGAATGTTTTGAAAATTATTGTTCAATGAAAAATGTAACTGACAAAGAAAAACAAGTTCAACTTTTGTGTGTTTCAATTGGATCTGTCCATTAAAATAGCCTAGCTTCATTTTTAGACCCAGAAAAACCAGTAAATAAATTCAGCTATGAAGATCTAATAAAATCTTTCGAACAAATGCTTACACCTATGGAACCTATGTGTTGTAGTTTCCCAACATTATTTCCTAAATATTTACGAAACAGAAAATCAATCAGTATCTGAATTTATAGCTGATCTTCAACGTGATTTAACAGATTGTGAACTAAATGTGAGTGTGACAAAACTTTATTAATTGCCGATGTTTTCTAAGAGCTCAATTCATTTGAGGTCTGAGAGATAACTGGTTAAGAGAAAATATTTTACAATCGAAACTGTCATCTTTTGACGATATCCTAACCAAAGCCATAGCCCTTGAAGCCTCAAATATAGAGAGCAAACAGCTCACTCACTCAAAATCAAAATAACAATCAGTCAAGTTTCCATAAATCCAATGTTTCACACAGAGATACTAGTAATACTAAAAAAGTCTACAACTCTTCCAGATACATTCTAGAAGTCGATCAAAGTCAAATCAGAGAAAGAATACCTTCAAACAATATTATAGCCACAAGTCAAGTTCACAAAGTAATCGACCTGACTCCAAGCTCTCGGTATAGATAATCTTTGTATCAGATGTGGAAAAGGTAACCACAAAGTAGGTGATTGTCGAACTGATTGCAAAAAGTTGTTTTGTAATATGTGTAAGAAAAATGGGCATGTAGCTAAGGTGTGTATCAAGTTTTTGATATCTTCTTCAAACGTTAAGCAAACTAGCCATTTTTTCGATGATTCTAAATCTAATCAATCTGACTTAGGCAAAAGCTTTGACATAAAGAAAGTTGACCCATGTATTAAAAACTGTAAAGTCGTTGAATTATTTGAAGTTACATCCGACATAGATAAGTATTTAGTTCATGATACACTAAATAGAAAGATACAGCAATTTGAAATAGACTCTGGCGTAAAATATCCATTGCTTGCAGAATGTGATTTTCAATATATCAATCTAAATGTTCCTCTATAGTATACAAGTTTGATTTTTAAATCTTACTCCAGAAATTTCATAAAAACCAAAGGGAAAGTAATAGTTAATGTCAAATATAATGGCAAATCAATACAAGGAGAGTTACATATAGTTCCTCCAGGTTTCGACGCTCTTCTAGGTAGAAAATGGATAAGAGAATTAAACATTGAATTTGTGTCTGTGATCAAATGAAAACTTCCAGTTCAATTTCAAATGTCCATTCTAGCAAATCTCCACAAGACATTTACAAAACATTTTCACATGTCTTTGAAGAAAAAGTATTAAAATTTCTCTTCAACTTCGAAAAGGAGCTAAGCCTGTCTTCACTCGTGAGCGAAATGTTCCTCATGCGCTACGAGAACTCGTCGATAAAGAACTGGAGGATTTACAATCAAGTGGTATCATAACTCCTGTCAACTGTAGTGACTGGGGGGATCACCTTTAGTTGTAATTCCAAAACCTAATGGAAGTGTTCGACTTTGTGTCGATTACAAGTACGGAGTGAATGAAAGACTAGTTCAAGCTAACCATCCAATCAGAAGAATTGATGATGTTCTAAGTAGTTTACGTAACTCACATTACTTTTGCAAACTTGATTTATTTAAATTTAAAGCATATCTTCACTTAAAAGTCGATGAAGAAAGTATTAAAATCTAGACAATATCAACTCATAGAGGTACGTGCCGAATGAATAGGGTAAGCTTTGGTATTAAAACAGCTCCATCTGAATTTAACAGTATCCTTTCACAGATTTTAAATGGAGTTCCCAAGACAGAAGCATACTTGGATGACATTGTACATGGACGTACACTTGATAAATGCACTTCAAACCTTAAACTTTGCCTTCAAAGGCTAACAGATTATGATCTACATGTTAACGAACAAAAATGTTCTTTCTTCTCTAAATCAATTGAGTACCTTGGACATATAATTGAATACAACAAAATAAGAAAATCTCCAACCACCACTAATCCCATCCTCGTCGCCAAAACTATTGTGTAAAGTTAACTATTGAATTGGTTAATTAACTATAACAAAATATTATTATAACACATTTTGTATTAATCTCGGCTATATCGAACAGAACTTGAACATAACAATGTACTAAAACTATTGCTGAATAGTTATTTACATATGACTATTGTCTAGAGTATAAATATATATGATGCAATAAACATATGATATCTACAATAAAACCCCAATCAATATTCATTTTGAAACTCCCTGAATTTATGAAATTCAAACTCAGGAAATTCAGATCCTCCAAATGGATGCCCGGATGCATTAATAACGAGTTGAATTATAAAACGAGTTATTTCACTTCCTCACAAATAAAACAATCACCAAACAATTCTAGAAACACAGTACCCGTACTAGCTACCCATACTTTATTATTTGCTCACCAGAAAACAGGCAATGGACTTTATCTTTAAGATGGGGGAATGCTGTAATCTTCACGATTTAACATTGGATTAATTATCCGTAGATTCGTCAATAATTAAAAAATGCCTGATATCCTGATAGTGGATACATTTTCCCTATTTTTTTTAAAGATTTAATGCAGTTTTTAGTTTTTTGCCACAGACTACACAATGAACCTTCTTAATTTAGGCTTGCAAAATATCGAACAATGCAACGATTAAACATAGAGGAACATGTATGTTTTGAAACTAAGATAAAGGTTTAAGGTTTTTGAAATTACAATTTTCTAAACTGTGGAAATGTCTACCCTAGGGGAGGGATAGACTGAGATGGGATAATTGTCTAAACTGATCAATCGAAAGAGACTTTCCGAAACACTTCCCATAGCAGAGTGTCCTTTCGGAAGCAATACTGTCCCTATCGGAGTAGTCTCCAGCTTCATGGATGGGAATCAAAATCATTGTAAGGAACAATTTTATTAATTCCTGTGTCGGCAACCACTAAATAACTACGGTACCTTACTTGAAGCCTAGGTTAGTCCATGTTGTAATTGTGTTATGAATTAATAATGGATTGTACAAGTAATGTTTCAGTAACTAACATGTCAATGACCAAGAAATCTGAACACCTCCTTGTTTGGTACACACATTGTTTTTCTAAGAGGCTCAGACAAGTTTCTTAACCAAGTAAGTCCAATAAGCGGAAGCACATTTTTTGACCGGAAGTATATTTTTTTGTACTAGAATAGATTTTTTGGGGTATGTATATATTTATATATAGGAGATTATTCTGCACATTTTGTTTTTTTACACAATTTTATTGCTTGTCAGGTTCCCCTAAAATCAACTTCTGGTTACCAAAACGTAAAATACCATGTTACAAGGCCGACCGCCGAAATACAAACTCGCGAAGTGACGTAGTCAATAATTTGAGGCTGCTTATGTAATTTTTATGTAATAAATTTATTATAACACTAGCTGAAAACCCGTGCTTCGCTACAGGGAATTTGTTTGTTGCATCACCACGATTCATAAGTAATTGTCACAGTTTTCTCTCATTTTCTTTCATTTATTATTTCACGAAAGTGAATTAAAACATTTATATTCAATTACTTTGGTATTTATTGTTCACTGGCTGCCCATCAATAATCTTCGTCATGGTTTGTGTGCTAAGTAAATTTAAAAAATATAAAATTTAGAGTGAAGAGCGTCTTCTTTTTCAACCGCTAAATCTACAGACTGGTAAATCTCAGTCTTAGCTAGATGTTTGCAGATTACCCAGATACGTCTATAATATGCGAATGCATTGATCGGGATAGTTTTGATCAGCTTAGATCTTAAATATTTTTTTAAAATTAATAAGTGCAAAATTTCAGCACTCTACCTTTAAGGAAAGAATACCAATTATTGATTGTTTTTAGGGTTTGTTATTACATTTTCAACCCTTAGCAGCATGTAACAAAATGTACAACTGGTTTACTTTTTATGTGTATCGTGTAAGAAATAAATGTACAAAATGTTAGCTCTCTAGTTTTAAGGAATGTATGAATATTAATAATTATTGTTTTTAGGGGTTGTTAACACATTTTCACTCCTAGCAAAATGTAAAACTCATTTATTTTTCATATGTGTTTTGTAAGAAATATTTGTAAAAAATTTCAGCTTTAAGGAAAGTAAACAAACAACAAATATTGTTTTAGGGGATGTTTCAACCCTTAAAGGCCAAATATATTAAAATCATATATTATTCCTATTATTGCCTATAGCGCGCCTATGAGCAATATGGCAATATGTGAACCAAATATTTCACGTTCCTAGACGGTATTCAATTAATATTTACAATTTTAGGGGTTGTTATTACATTTTCACCCCTTAGCAGAACGTGACAAAATGTAAAACTGGTTTACTTTTTATATCTAGCATCTAAAAAATAAACTTACAAAATTTTTGTTTTCTAGCTTTAAGGAAATTAAAACATACAATACTTATTTCTTTATTGGTCGTTTCAACCCTTAAAGGCCAAATATTTTAAAATCCTTATTTAGTTTGCCTTTAGCTCCTATGAAAAATATGTGTACCAAATTTCACGTTCCTAGGAGATAGGGTTTTTGAGATATATAACAAACAATAAATTGTTTTAGGGGTTGTTTCAACCTTACAGACCAAATATTTTAAAATCCTTTCTTAGAACGCCTCTTGCCCCTATGACAAATACGTGTATCATATTTCACGTTTCTAGGAGGTAAGGTTTTTGAGATATATAACAAACAATATTTATTGTTTTAGGGGTTGTTTCAACCCTTACAGGCCAAATATTTTAAAATCCGTTTTTAGTATGCCTCTAGTGTCTATGAGCAATATGTGTACCAAATTTCAAGTTCCTAGGTGGTAAGGTTTTTGAGATATATAACAAACAATATTTATTGTTTTAGGGGTTGTTTCAACCCTTACAGGCCAAATATTTTAAAATATGTTCTTATAGTGTGTCTTTAGTGTCTATGAGTAATATGTGTACCAAATTTCAAGTTCCTAGGAGGTAAGGTTTTGAGAAACTGTGATCAGTCCAAACTACCCCTAAACTCCCAAAACTACCCCTAAAATATAAATATCAAAATGAAATTTCTTTAGTTTTCCTATTTATATCACAAAGTATACACATGCCAAATTTCATCTCACTAGTTTCATGGGAAGTGGGAGAATTAGTGGTGAGTGAGTGAGGGCTTTGCCTTTTATATATAGAGAAGAAGATAAAACCATTAAGTGTAATATTAAAAACAAATTATTAGAATGTTTGTTACAGATAGCTGCTAATCATATCTTAATACATTACACCTTACGTGTTTGCATATTTTATAGAAACTTGTACTATATTAATGTTCATTAGTCTAATAACATAAGCCAAATAAATTATTTGAATTTTTTATTGATAATACTTAACTTAAATATATAAATAAAAAACTTTAAATACTAGTTTCTTTAGATTTTTTAACCCACATGTCAAGTTTTAAATTATTAGTTAGTTATATAAAATAAATCAAGTAAATTATATTCTCTAAAATAGGGGTTCTTAACCTTTCAGGCTCTGTGCCCCCCCCCCCCCCTTTGAACACTGATGTGAGGTCAGGCCCCCCTTCCATACCACCACCATAATATGTGGTTATACAAGTAATACAATTAATTGGAATTTGAAACTGAAGCCGGTAAGGATAGCTGAAGCTGGTTATTTAATGAAAATATAAATAATTTCACTCACAAATTGTTATATTACTATGCATAACTTTATTTTGAAATATATATAATTTATTTGAGATAATATAGGATCTATTTTAGGTTGGTATGTAATACCAGTCATTTTCACAACATTAATAAGAGGGCTGGCACTGTTTTTGTCCTTGACATTATTTGAATATTTATTTTTTTTGTAATACACTCACACCTCCCTAGAAATCCTTTTTCGCCTCCCAAGGGAGGCACACCTCCCAGGTTGAGAACCCCTGCTCTAAAAATTAAAGGAAGCAAAGAAGGACTGTGAAGGTTTAAAACACAAAAGTTATCAGTAACATCAATTAAATATAAAAAGTAAATTTATTAAAAAACTGCTTTTATAGCTAAGCAAGCACTTGCTTGAAAAATTAATTCCGAGATGAAGAATCATGGGAGATTTTTAATATGACTTAGAGGATAAAGTGACTCGTCCAGTAGTGCTTGACGGGAGAGCTGTAAGGTTGATCAGCCGCAAAAAAAAAATACTGAGTAAACATACAAATCTGCCATGTCCGGTGGTACTGGCCAGGAGAGCGCAAAGAGTTAATAGTACTCTCAAGTTTATTAAAATTTTAACATTGTAATAAAGAAAGCTATACCATAATAGGCTGTATCTTGAAAAAGTTTAGTTTGATTTTAATATTCAAATATGATAAGAGTCAAACAACATTGATATATAACCGCTATTATGCCTGGATTGTCACTGAAACAGATTGGCTTGCAATGTTACCAACTCAGTTTTGCAAGAAGTCCCTAAGTGCTATTTGAAAAGTCTTCATTTGAAATCTAAAATTTCACATCAGGGTTATATAAAATACATTTAGATAATAGTTTTTAGTTCCTCTAAATTTAGCAAGTTAGTGCATCAGTTGCTTTAAATACTAAGTGATAAATATACTTCGTCGTTACTTTGCACATAAATTCTTACAAAACTACTATTTACTAATTTGAATATGAAGTGAAAGTGTTGTAGAGACTGTCTGATTTGTTACTCCAAGGACTAGGAAATCACTTTTAAATATTTTTTTAAGTAGCAGGACAACTGCTCCCTTTTGCCGCTACGGCCATAACTGAGTTGTAATTAAATCCAAATTTATTTTTTTTTTAACAATAAGGTGGTCTTTCCTGTTACGATGATGAAAAATCCCAAAGTGGTCAGTAAGTGGGAGGTATTTTTATATTTTCAAGTACAGTATATAAACGCTACCAGAAGCATTTAATCAACAGAATTATAAAATGTTTGACATCTTGAGTCAAAGTGACCTTGAAAAAAACTCAGACATCTTCCCACAGAATGATCTGATACAATAACCACTTAGCCTCAAGACAAGTGTGGGTTACAATTTGCGACGGAAATGCTCAGAATACCACCTAGAGCGACTCCATTCCATTGATTGACTTTTCTTTGTTGATCCACAATTGCACATGACTCAACAGGGACCATTGTTTCATAGAGCTTTTGTTCTTTGGTTTTAGATTGACCTTTGATAGAAATATCTAGCCCTCTTCACCGTTTGAGTCAAATAATAGTGGTTATCTACTGTTACTACATTTTTCCTGATAAGGTATTTTGTATATTATAATAAACTATCAGATCTGTTTGGAGGGGTTTAAAAAATATCTGTACGTGGCAGTAAACAAAATTATTTATCTAGACTCTTTTAAAAATTGTTAGATTTGATAATAATATGATAATAGGAAGTGAAAGCTAACTTCTTGGTCATAGCCAAGCATTATATTGATATTAGCTTGCCCTGAACATATTATTCTAAACAAAATTTTAATTCTTTATACTTTGGTTATTTAAACTGCTATGCAAACTGCACTCATTAAAAAGTAACAAATTCATTGTAACTAAAGGAAATGGGTGAACTTTTGAGATATACAGTTCCGATTTTATTTCCCCTTAAACTGTTTTAACATTTGAATCTTTCTCTTTCAAACAACACTTTCTTCATTCCTTTATCTTAAAAATCTAAAATAAATTAACAGAAAAATATTGAAAAATAAATATATTTAGGCTATATTACAAACTTGTATATTAATGTTCCTGCAGTAGCCTACATAAAAGAGGTCTGGGCCTATCATGGATGTACACTTTAACCTAAAGCTTCAAAATTTACAAATAAATTAAATAATAAATAACAGTCATTGTCATCTGATCAACTATATTTGAGTTATGAAATGTAAAATGATAATACCAAAATATCTCAAATTTTAAATCTTATACTCTAGTAATACTTTTCTAGTGAATAATTAGTACTGTATAAACAATCATATTTGAGCTTCGGTTCATTAGTTGGTTTGGCAACATCGTCTATTGTCTTGTTTTGTTAAGTTGTTAAAATAATTAAACATTATTAATGATAACAATCTTGAATTATATATTATACAAGCTGGCCTGATCCAGCTTTCCACAGAGAGACAAATCAAAGTTAAATACGGGGATTTTTAGTAACTTTGACATCCCCAAACCACCCCTAAAATTTAGAATTTTTTTAAAACCTTTCTTAGCGAGCACCTAGGGCCCTAGAGGAAGCTACATACCACATTTCATTCCAATCCATTTGGTGGTTTTTGAGATTTTGTGATGAGTGAGTCAGTAAGTGGTATTTGGATTATATATAAATATATAGATGACCTTTACCTAGATTTTATTGTTACAATTTAGGAAAGACAAAACATGTTCACATGTAACTTGCGTATATGGAGGGATCACTAGGTAAAGTACAGCAATAAAAATAGACCGTACTTTGAATTAAGTTCGTACAACTAACAAACACCGCTGGTACATTTATTTGAGCGGGCATACATCTAAAACATCGCTCGTGGTTGTTAACATCTTTATCAGGTACAATGATTCATCGCTTGAGCAGTCACTGTGTACTATATCCTTGTCTGGTGTGGTAAACCCTTTTGATGGTTCGAACTTTTGGTTGTGTTGTAAAATTATCAACTTTTTCTATATTGTTTTCCAATCTTAAAAAATCACAAGGTTTTGGTCCTAAGATTTTAATGTGTTTTTACTTCTCTTCTAAAGGGCAGTTTTCCAGCAGATACAACATTTTCATAATACTAACATCCAGCTAGCTGTTCAACAGTGGACAGGATCACCAACTCACAATATTAACTAAAATTATTATTTTTTTCCACATGTTTTTTTTTAGTTGGACCGGTTTGTCTCTCTGCTTACAAATGACCCTAATAGTTTAAAGTGATAAAGAAAATATTGTATGTCTAAATAATTGAATTTAAATAATTAATCAATTAAAACCAACTGAACTTCTTAGAACTAGTTTTAAAAGGAGCCTATTATATTATGTTAGTTACATTTTTTAATTTACTTGTTTGAAGGTTGTTAAAGTGGTTCTGAAATATTTTTCCTGAAGTCATATCAGGGGTCCCTAAATCTTTAAGCCCTTTACAAATGTTCTTTTTTTCATTCTCTGTCGACCGTTCTGACCCGATCAATCAGTCAACACAATGGCTCATCGCCACGAGGCCTATATATTTATATTTTTGTAGATAATTATCATAACAAAATAAGACTAACAAGATTAGGTGATAGACTACCATCATTTATGATACGAATATTCACTTTTGTGTTCACTGATAGCAATACAGCAGACATTGACTTGCTATTTCCAAATGTAATGTGGATATAGGCATTTTTTCATTGCAAAACTGTTGTTTGTTGATCGTCAATCGGGTGTTCTAGTTTGACAGTGTTCCGCCGCATGATAATAATTATTAATAATTTGCATACTTCGTAACATTTATAAGCTTATTATTTTGACTCTTCTTATAAGATATTTTCTAATCTTGAACGACTTAATTTTAAATGAACTATCCAACACAAACCAAACTGCAAAAAGTAGTTGGTTTGGAAAAATTGCTAAATGGTTGTTAAATTCAGTTTGAAAGAGGGTGTCATTAAAAAAATATTTCCAATATAGTAAAAAACTGCCTGCTTTTACGCCATTTCCTTGAATAAAGTTTTAAAATAATAATAGTAATAATTTCTCAGTACAGTAATTAGATTATACTACAACTAACCTACTTACCTAAATTTGAAAACTATATATACTACTGCCTAGAAAGGCGTGGTAAAGTATGAATTCGTTCCTAAATTCAATAATTTTCTTTCTCCTGATAAGTCAAAGTATTTTAATAGCTTTGTTTATATTTTAGATCAATTTAAAAAAGAATAGTTTAACAAGCCAGAAATAATTGCTCACCCAAAAAAACTATTTGAACTAAGGTAAAGTTGACTAAATGGGTGAGTGGGCTTTCATTTAAATACATAGGACTAACAATCTGTCATTCTGTCCTTTGTAGATCTTTTCTAGAGGCCGTTCTTAGACTGTTTTATAACTAACTTGTAGGACTATACAACATCTGTTTTATTATTTTTCCTTCTATGGGTTGCCTAGCTCTGTTAATATGTATAATGTTTTTCTTTCTATGTCCGGACGTTGTGTGGAACTGGTTTTGATATATTTTCATGTCCCTATAATGATCTAATTGTTCATGCATTTAGATCTTATCGGTGATGTATACTGGTTTGTCTGTGACCAGAGTTTCTAGGATAGAATGTATTGCTTTTGGAATGGAACAGTCCAGCCTATAAGTTAAAGCTTACAAACTAAACTTGACTACGCTAGAAAGTTTCAGAAAAAAAGTAATACATAATTATTCTTAGAATTACGTGGATATACAGCTGAGTCGTCAAAAGAGAATGCTTAAATTGTTTGCTAAAAGATCCAAAGACATCAAATGAAAAAATCAAAAATGTGTTTAATAGTAGAAAAATTTATTTTTTTAAACGTGGCATTAAGTGTTTCACGTACATTTTTATAACCAATAAATCTGCCTTACTGGGTCAGGTCGAATTTTTAATTTGTCAAAATTGATTTAGGCTGGTTTCATACTGAAGGAGACAGAAGACAAACGGTCACCAGCTGTCACCAGACATCGATTGTGTCTACAATAAACCTGGTTTTTTCAATCTTCAAAATGGGTTCAATTGATCAGGATGATATTCTTTTGTGGGCTATTTGTTTTGTCTTTCAAGAGTAAGAGAACGAAAATCATGGCAATTATTGGGTAGATCCATGGAATAGGAAGCAGGATTTAAGTGGTTTTATAAACAAACTTAAAACTGATGAAAAACGATTTAAAAACTTTACTAGAATGAGTGTTTCAAGCTTCGATTATCTATTGGGGTTAACTGAAGAAAGTTTGGTGAAAATGACAACAAATTTCAGAAAACCCATACCATCAGAAGAAAGGCTTATCTTAACTTTAAGGTAAGAAAAATAGTTGAATATGTTAATAAAATTAAGATTTATTTGAAATATATTTTACATTATTTTCAAAAACAAACAATACTAAATAAAGCAAATAAACAATTAGCAATATAAAAGTAAAGAAAAATTACATTTCTGTATAAGAATAAAATAGTTTTTCGTGATGTTTTCCGTACAAATATTGTACACCCATTAGTTGGGGGTCAAAGGCAGAGTCATATTTCTCACTCACCCTTGAAGCACAATCAATTCGAATTAATTAGAATTGGGAATTAGCAATATAAAAGTAAAGAAAAATTACATTTCTGTATAAGAATAAAATAGTTTTTCGTGATGTTTTCCGTACAAATATTGTACACCCATTAGTTGGGGGTCAAAGGCAGAGTCATATTTCTCACTCACGCCTGAAGCACAATCAATTCGAATTAGAATTGGGTTGAGAAAAAAGTTCCTCTTTTTCCTGGTTCTCCACAAGATTATTTAGTTGGTTTAAAATTTTTTCTTTCAACTGTCTTTTTCTCCTTGGATTTAGGACATTAATATCCGGAAGCAGTCCTTTAAAAAATGAAATCATCACATCTTCTTCATCATCTTTTTTAGTTTTTGCTCTTAAATCTTCAGTAACTGGACCAATCAATGATTGGGCAGCTGACACGGATTTCGGTTTTGGTTTAGAGACAGCGCTCTGTGAGGATACCTCGGATGAAGTATCATCCCCGACTATATCCTCTGCATCCTCATTTGCAGGCAACTTATATGTGCCCTCACTTTTATTGTGGGCGCCCATATGCTCCCTTAAAAACTCCATGTCATTTGCCAGATACCACTTTCTCTTTTTGGTAGCAGCACTTCCGCTTGTACTGTTCATTCTTGTTCTTAGAAACCTCAAGTAAGTAATTCGAAGGTTTTTCCATTTAGTATGGCATTCAATAGCTGAAACAAAAACAAAAATCAATGTATAATGCACTGACTCACTCATTCATCGCTATTTCTCAAAAACGACAAAACGGATTAACTTTAAAATTAGCATGGTGGTTCCTAATGTGCTCTAGACGAGAAGTAAGAATGGATTTAGAAAAAAATTGCTTCTAAGCGGATTTTGCAAAAAAGACAAAAAAGCCGAAATCAAATATGTATTATTTATAAGAAAAAACAAGGTTTACAGAACTCAAATTACACCCTGTCATTTGTTTTACTCGCTAGAAACTAAATACATAAACATTTTGGAAAAACAATGCCTTTTTGGCTGCTAAAAGTGGAAAAAACAAGAGACTTAAAACAAGCACAAAAAGTCAAGATGGCGGCCAATAATAACCCTCCTCTGCCAAGATGTTGAATAAAACCTAATTTTAGTGTTCAAGTCTTGTCCGAGAAATGTGTAGACCTACTATTCTAGGAAGGCCTTTCGCCGAGTGTCTTAGCCCATTGTCTTAAGGAGTGTGCACTCTGGAAGTGTAAGCGTTGAATAAGTGAGAGTTTGTGTTACGTTGTTTTAAATTTAGCGAAACAAATTGAAATAAGTTTATAAAATTGTGATATATCTTGTTTTCAAGGATTCAGTTCAATTCTATGATTTATTCTTTACAATTTGTTATAATAAAATAAAATTTTTGGGTAAATCATATATTCCTAAATAATGTATCAAAATAGGATTAATTTTGTTTAGCGGTCTTGTAGTAGGAACATAAAAACTAGTTAGTAGACTTCAGGTTGAAACCTTACACATTAATGTGATTGAAGGAACCATATTCACAGGCTGCGGTGTAGGAAAAACAGTTTTTGTGCCCCAAATCCCTTTGATTACCATTTTCAGTTTAAACGACTGCATTTTCCGGCAAGGTCAGCTTTACCTTGCCATGATGATAAACAAAAAGCAAGGGCAGTTTTTGAAAGTAGCAGGAGTGGATTTGAGGAATGATTGTTTCTCCCACGACCAGTTATATGTAGCTTATTCATGTGTAAGTTTTCATGACAGTCTGGTGATACTGCAGACAGAGAGGCGAACAAAAAGGAAATTTTATAAAACACAGTAATTAAAGGAGACATTAATTTTTCCAAATGCCGAATTTAAAATTTTTTATTGCAGTTCAGACCAATTCAAGCAATAGTTTAGTTCTGAAAAAGTTGGCCTGCAAATACCAATAGCATGGCTACAAAAAATCAAAACGTCAGGGACGGTGATGGGTAAAGGCTTTCGCCTAAAAACCTAGCTGTTTTTTTTTCAACACTGTAATTCGGCTTGAGAAAACCAATAACCTATATTTAATTTAAATATGTCAATCACAGGGGTTATGGTGTAACAATCTTACTGGAAATTGACACACAGAACTACACACTGAATTTCAGTTTTCGACTTATGCAACTTATTCAACTTATTTTATGCAACTTGAACTTTTGTTTTCAAAATTTTCCAATAGTAGGCCTATTATAAAAACATATTTTTTCCATTTTACTTCCCGTAGTGAAGCACGGGTATGCAGTTAGTATTTATAATAAGATGAAAAATCGTAATTTGACAATAACCCAAAAAATAACTTATTCCGATATTAAAATTGTGTTTTTCTACTCGAAATAATTTATTATTATTTTAGCATTTTGGTTATTTGCTTGATTATTTCTCTATTTTGTAGATTTCTGGCTACTGGTGATTTAAATCTCTTTCCACCTACAAGCGGACAGGGGTCAGTAAGTTAAGTGAAATCGTCGGAGAAATTTGCAATGTAATTTGGGAAAAATTGCAGCCGATACACGTGCCAAAGCTAAACATGGAAAATTGGATAGAGGTAGCTAATCGTTTTGAGGCGATATGGAATTATCCAAACGGTTGTGGGGCAATTGATTCCAAGCATATTAGGATAAAAGTCCTAAGCATGCGGGGTATATGTATCGAAATTACAAAGGATTCAATAGTTCTACAAGCTGTGGCCAATGCTGATGCAAAGTTTTTGGCAGTCAACATAGGAGATTTTGGACAAAACAGTGATGGAGGTGTGTTTAGACCCTCGAGATTTGGAAGAAATTTCTCCAACAGAAGTTTGAATCTCCCTCCTAATAGGTTAATTGAAGGTAATGAGTTCTCTTTTGTATTTATTAGTGATGAAGCCTACGCCCTGACCACAAATCTCATGAAACCTTTTTCTCGAAAGTCATTAACAAGTTACAGGCATTCACGTGCAAGAAGGAATGTGCTTTTGGTATGCTTACCAAAAAGTTTTGAGTTTTTGAAAGAGTGATGCTTGTAGCTCCTGAAAAAGCTACAACTACTACTCTGGCATGATGTATCCTCCACAACATGATTAGAGATAGAGAAGGTAATTTAGTTGACATTCATGACTTCTTTCTTCTGCCTGATGGCGTCACTGTCGAAGAAGAAGATAGGCAAAGGGAAGAAGAATCTAGTAATAAACAAAGATTAAGCAGTAGTGGCCTCCTAGTGCGTAATCAATATCTCAGTTATTTTGTAAGTGAAAATAGAAGTTAAACAAATAAAAGAGCACTGTGGCGACAAAATCACACTGATTTAAATAAAAACCCAAACCACAAAACAAGGAGCAAAAACTATAACTAAACAACTAAATTGTAAGTTAAGTTTAATACCTTACCCTTATGTACATTTCGATGACATGGTCATCATCCTCAGAGGGTTTTAACACTACTTAACTTAACTTACAATTTAGTTGTTTAGTTATAGTTTTTGCTCCTTGTTTTGTGGTTCGGGTTTTTATTTAAATCAGTGTGAAAATAGAAGTGTCTCGTGGCAGAACGAAATGGCTCACGTAGATTGATATAATTATTATGTTATTTAGAATGTTGTAAAATATCAAAACTAAAGCGAGAAACAGCCAATAGGCCAAACCTTGTGTTTCATGTGAAATAAACAAACATAGAAAATAGTATATCAAATTCCACATAATTCCAAAATACATTGTAAAAACATGCCTTAGTTTATTTAACACTAGCTGACTCGGCAATGCTCCGCTATTGCTTGATTTGAGTATACAGGATGATCAATTCAAGATGGCCACCATTGGGATCTCGGAAACTATAAAAGTTAGAACAAACTTTAACTGGGGGACCTTCCCTACTTTTTCTCTTGCATTAAAAATATAATATTAAAATTTCCAAAAACTCTGCCATTTTTCAAATATGGTGGCCAACTTAATTTTTTCAAATAGAAACCCCTATTTTTTTTATGATGAATTTCGATTGGGGACATAAATTTAAAACATTTTTACTGTTTTGTATTTTTTCCTAAACCCAACCGTTTATGAGATGCAGCCTCTCAAACATTTTATATTTTATGTGATTTTTTTTAATTGAGCCACCATTGGGATCTCAGAAATTATTAATTTTACAGCAAACTTTAAATGGGGAACCTTTCCTTGTTTTATGAGAAATTAAAAAATATGTAGTTAAAATATTTTTAAATGGCCGCCATTTTCCAATATGGCGGTCAACTTCTTATGGAAACTCCTATTTTTACTTTCTCCACCACTCCACCCTATACGTAGTATATGGAGAAAGTATTGTTTTCGTAAAAATGTTCGAATTTGAATTTTCAGTTGAATTATCTGTTTTGGTGCTCCCATAACCCCAAAAAATGGTTTAGTGCAATTATCTGTGTTGGTGCTCCCTGAACCCAAAAATATTTTTAGTGGAATTTTTTGTTTTGGTGCTCCCTGAACCCAAAAAAGTGTTTTTAGAGTGGTGTCTGTCTGTCAGTCTGTCAGTCTGTCAGTATGTATACACGACCAGAGAGGACACTATTGGTCCGATTTTCATGAAATTTGGTATGTAGGTACTAAACCCTCATATATCTCCAGGCGTTTTTTCATTTTTTTGAATTTTTAATATTGAAGGTTAATTTACCCCTAAAAACCCATAAAAAACGACAAAAATGCAAATTTCTCAAAAACCGCTCTAACGATTTTGATCAAATTTTCAGTATTTATAGTGCTTAAGATGCCAAACAAAATGACACCACCCGCTTTTATCAAAACTTCGGCGTTTTATAACTATGGGGAAATGTTTAAAAATAAACAAGTTTATATTGTCAATCTAGCATCGCGGCGGCGGCCGCACGGTGTAGCACCATGGTAGCGATCACGGCCAGTAATTCAAAGGTCGCGCGATCGAATCCCGCCTAGGACAATAATTTTTTTATACGATTGACGTAGGTAGAATATTATTTTTTTGTTTTGTTCTAAAAAGTAATAAATAAAATGATTGAAAACAATATTATTTTGACTACAGTAAGTTGGGAGAAAGTTTGTGTCAGTTAATTGATACCGTTTATTTATGACGGATTTGGATTTTACACGCAATTTTAAGACGTTTTTATTCTTGGTAATTTTTTGATAAACTTAACCGTTTAATCGCTAGGAGCGCTGAAAGTTTCAGAAACTCTTATTTCAACAATGATTATTAGAGGCATGTTTTACCATTTACAGTATTTGCAAACAATAAAATTTAACTCAAAGTGCATTATTTTGTACAATGGAATGTTAAAAAGCTGTTGCAATTTCACAAATACTTTATTTTATACAAAAAACATACTTAAATTACTGTTAAAAAATCGCTAACGCAACCACTGTGTATTGTGTAGGAATTTAAGTACCAAAACGAACGTGGTTGCGTTAGCGATTTGTTAACAGTAATTTAAGTAGGCCCTATGTTTTTCTTTCCCTATGGGTTTGGGTTAATAAAAATGTCTTAAATTTATGTCCCCAATCGAAATTCATCATAAAAATAGGGGTTTCTATTTGAAAAAATTAAGTTGGCCGCCATATTGGGAAAATGGCGGAGTTTTTGGAAATTTTAATATTGTATTTTTAATGCAAGAGAAAAAGTAGGGAAGGTCCCCCATTTAAAGTTTGTCGTAACTTTTATAGTTTCCGAGATCCCAATGGTGGCCATCTTGAATTGATCATCCTGTATAAATATGTACTGTAGTTAGATTTAATTAACAAATACAATTTGTAAATTGCATTGAAAATATTTTTATAAAGTGCTTTAAGACATCATGATAGATGTGTAATTATATAACACTTTTTGGGTATATGATTATTTGTAATTATTCTAAAAGAAAACTATACTTTTTTAATACAACTTACAAAACGAGGAAGTGCAAAGTCCATTTTAGTCATCTCACCAAATAAATTTACTAGTATTTTGACACATTTTGCAAAATGAGGAAACAACATACCCATTTCAGTGGTATTACCAAAAATACACTATTTTAACATAACTTAGAAAATGATGAAGCATAATGTCAATTTCAATTATTTTATTATTTGTATAATATGTAATTATAGGCCTACCCTAAAATTATTGTGTGTATGTTTAAATTTATTTTACCTGCCTTAACAGCAATATAAACACATAATTATGTTTTGTGCAAACCTATGGTACCGTACCTTTCGAATGATATAAGTTTCTTTCCTCTCCTTTTATAATAAATACTACAAAATGCTTGCAAAATGTTTGATGTTTACTTATTAATATAATTTTTCAAATAAAAATACTACAATTGAATGCAAATTGATTTGTATATTAATGAAAACAATTTTTTAAACATAAACAGCTAATGACATGCATTATGTTGTTGAAAGATGGACGTCTATAGGCCTAAACAAACAGCTAGGGAAACATCGTTATATATTTGTATGAAAATTCTTAATTGTTACACTAACGCAAGCCTTTATTGGTTCGTGTGTGTTTGCAACATTTTTGTGTTGGTTCAGCATAGGTAGGCTATAACTTATTATTATTGTGTTATTACTAAGCTGGACATCCGAATCAACTATTTTATCGGTTATTTTATTCAATTGGTAACGATTCATTCAAGAGACATGTATGTGCTGGTACATCAGTCTAGGTTTAACCTAAAATTATTAATTATTGTGTTCTAATTTTAAAATATTGAAATAAAAATGTTTTTACAAATAAATTCTAGCCTATGTTACTCAAGGATAGTGTAGCTTTTTATTAATAAAAAAAAGTATTCAATTAACGTAGGGTTTTGAAAAAAGAATTGACAACAAAGAAGGGATTGAAGGAAAGATCTACAATAAAATAAATGTTTAACATTCTTTGAAATTAATCATTTTTACAATCAAAATTACATACCTGGTGCATTCATTTCTTTTCCTATCTCTTCCCATAATTTAGATATAAAGTACAAATCGTGGTGTTTTTTCATCTTTGGGTCATATAATGCGGCCCTTTTTTGAACAAGGGCTAAGAGTTTGTATGCATCGAGTTTCATCTTCATTACAAATACGACACAAACTAATTTTCAACCAAGTGATGCTCCTTGGAATGAATCTGACGCATGCGCACAAGCAAGAGACTAGCGACGAAGTAGGACCTGTCAAGCAATATAGTCCAGTCAACGAGTGCTCAAAAGAGGGGTGTAGAGTGCATGAAATATGCGATAATTTTTGACTTTAGGACTTTGTTAGGAGTAGTTAGGAGGTAAACATACTAAAAGTCCCCACCCCTGGGAGGTGAGCATAAGGCAGGAAGGGGGTGGAAAGGTCCCATTTTTAGGTTTTTCGCTTATATCTCGGAAACGGTGCACTCTAGAAAAAAATGTTACAAATAAAAATGAAAGTTAATTACATTTCCTATAAAATAGTCTCTGTACGTATTTGTCGAATTCCCAAACGGTTTTCGAGATATAAGTAATTGAAAATCGACAATTTTCGAAAAAAATCGTGTTTACCTCACTCTTTTTGTTAAATATTTGCTTATAATGCCTCCCACGACCGTTTCTCAGAAAATTTTTCAGAAACGAAGTTGTAGAACATTAAGTTTTCTTCAATTTAATTTACGCTTTTGCCATTTTATCTTCAACCAATCAAAAGTTATAGAATTTCTAAGATGTAGGCTACGCTTAATTTCGATATTCCTCTAGAAATTAGTATGTTGAGAGCCTGTTGCGTTTGAACTGCTGTAACTTACTGTCATGATGAAGAACAATACTTTAACAATGGAAATAAGGTAATTTAAATTGAAACACATTTTGTTATAAATTACTATTGTAAACCCCTGCGTGCTCCGCACGCCAATCCCGTTGGAACATTCTACGCACATAATCATGTTATGTGTTTTTTTTTATAGTCTAATAATAACCCCAAAACTAAGATGGGAAATAATGTTAAATGTTCAAATCAAATTATTTCGTTTATTTATTTTATAACAGCAGTTATAATAAAAGTTAAAATAACCATCAAGGCTCTGGTCTACACTTTAATAAAAACCTAACCTAAAAGTTAGAAATACGAAAAATAGTTGCTTCAAAGTTTGAAATTAGGCGTTAATGGAAATATTAGAGCAAACAGCTGTTTTGTCTCTTATTTTATTCAATTGGTTGCTATGGTAATTCATCGGTCTAGGCATAACCTAATAATTGTTCCGACCAAATTTACAAATATTGAAATTAAAAAGGTTTTTATCAAAATGAATTATAGCCTATGTTACTCAGGGATAGTAAAGCTTTTTATTAGTAAAACTATTCTTTCAATCGGTTCAGTAGTTCCAGAGATTAGCCCTTACATACAAATAAACAAACAAACAAACAAACAAATTTTACCTCTTTATAGTATTACTAGGGGAGACCCCTGCGTGCTCCGCACGCCAACCCCCGATGGAACCTTCTAAAAACATATATGTTATGTTTTATTTATAATAAAGGTGTAGTATTAATAATAACCTCAAAACTAAGATGGTAAATATTGTTAAATGTTCAAACCAAATTATTTCTTATATGTTATAACAGCAGTTAATAATGATTAAAAGAACCAGCAAGGCTCAGGTTTACACTTTAAAACCCTAACCTAAAAGGTGGAAATATAAAAATAATTGCTTCAAATTTTGAAATCAGCTGTGGAAATATTAAAGCAGCTGCTATGTTATCTGTTATTTTATTCATTTGGTTGCTATTTTATCTTCTAAAGCGAGAGATAATTGTCTGTCTGCTAAATGGATCTGGAATCTCCGTCTAAGGATTTTTGATTTTTTGATTTTATATGGGGCTTTTGGCCACGAGAAATCGATTGGAAATGGTCACCAGTCTGGGAAAATTCGTTTTCTACGTCTTTTTATTAAATTAAAAAGTGAAATTTGTCCATTTTAAACAATACAAAGCACAGCTGATGCAAATGTTTTCAATGTCATTACAATAATCATGTTTTCTTTTAAACGAAGCACAGCTGATGCAAATGTTTTCAATGCCATTACAATAATCATCTGTTTTCTTTTAAACTGTATTTTATTAGAGGTAAGCCTAATGTTGTATCTATTTATAGTTACCATGGCAACGAATAGTTCTGCTAAATAAACATACCCTTTATTTAGTTGTTTAATGTTATAGGCCTAACCTAAACGATGTTCATGGAAATTTGCAATAATACTTATTGACGTGAGCGAACTAGGCCCTGCTTATAATCGAGCTTTAGCTCGGTCTCCTGGTACTGGTATTAAATGTAAATCCATGTGTTGATTTATCATTCTAAACCTAACCTAAGATTTTTTTTCCGACTAAATTTACAAATATATTGAAATAAAAAAAGGATTTTACCGAAATTAATTATAGCCTATGTTACTCAGGGATAGTGTAGCTTTTTATTAGTAAAACTATTTTTTCAATCGGTTCAGTAGAGCCAGAGATTACCTACCCTCTACATACAAACAAACAAACAAACAAACTTTACCTCTTTATAATATTAGTATAGATTATAGTATAATGAATAGTATAATTATAGTATAATTATAGTTTATTATAGACTAAACTCTTAATGAACTTCAACCACCCTTACTGCTGTTTCAAATGTACAGTTGCTAGACATGACGTGGTGTCGTCAAATCAAAATTCTTCGAAGCAAGGCTTCGCGTTACACAACAAACACAAAACAACAAAACACAACACAAAATCCTGTAAACAAATTAATATATACACAATCACGACGTTTCGCGAAAAATCAACAACACTTCGCGTCCTAAGGTGCCGCAAGTCCTGAGAACTTTTATAATTATAGCTTTTATTTTATTATTACGAATCATATAATGAATGTATTTACAATGACCGATGGTAATTCAATCTTGGTATTTCTGAACCTCTTTCAACATGTTTGGATGGAGTGACACATTTAATCCCACCCATAGCGTGGAAGGTATTCAGCCCGTCTATGGTGCAAACATTGAAATCCACGTTATCAAAAATAAGTTGGTTGAATACAGCTGGCTTGTAGGTTAGCTGAGCGTGGGCAATCGCAGATAATTCCAATTTTTGTGCTTCGTAATAAGATGAACTGAAACCCTGACTTGCTAAAAGATCAATCATGTTCTTAGAGGCGTAGGCCTACTTGCTGTGGAGAAGAAGGGAGATGCCCAATAGCAACACACTTCATCCTTGATTCCTCCGTTTTCTTAGTTTTTTTCAACATAACCTTCTCAAGAAAGGTGTGGAGGGATTTTGGGAGAGAATCCGCATCCTTCAAGAAGTTATTTCTAGGCGGGTAAGTATTATAATTGTACACTTCACTCTGAATATCTTGCCTTATTATTTCAGCAGCTTTTCGGGTGATCCTTAGTCGCTCTTCTTTATCATTGTTTTCCTTGTTATCATACCAAGTGTTGGTTAGCAATTTGTACCCGGTGTCTCTAAAACAAATGATTGGTACCTTGAATCTGTTGGATCCTGCGATAACAAGTATTCGATCCTCATATACCTTCAACAGTTCTATTTTGATAGTTCTCTACTTAGGTTTCGTCCCCGTAATAGAGTTCATAATTTCGTTTACAGTGAACTGACAGACACTACTATCCTCCAGTACGTCACTAACCTGTTCCATTGCGTTTGAAACATAGTCTTCACACGTGGATGTTGAGGGTTTCTGATATAACGGTCTCACAAAGTTCAGCCGACTTTTATCGTGGTACACAGGCTCTATCAGTCCATGTAAATACTTTCATTGTATGATTCGTAATAATATAATAAATGCTATAATTATAAAAAGTGTTATGTTTCAATTACACTTACCTTAGTTCCATTGTTAAAGTATTGTTCTTTATCATGATAGCAAGTTACAGCATTTAAAACGCAACAGGCTCCCAACATACTAATTTCTAGAGGAACTTCTATAGTCAGAAAAATTCTTACGTTAGGCCTATGCTGATGAATTACCACAGCAACCAATTTAATAAAATAAGAGGCAAAACAACTGTTTGCTCTAATATTTCGATTAACACCTGATTTCAAACTTTGAAGCAATTATTTTTCGTATTTCTAACTTTTAGGTTAGGTTTTTATTAAAGTGCAGACCAGAGCCTTGCTGGTTCTTTTAACCTGGTTCTTTATAACTGCTGCTATAAAATATATGAAATAATTTGATTTGAACATCTTAGCTTTGGGGTTATTATTAATCCTACACCTTTATTATAAAAAAATACATCACATAATTATGTGCATAGAATGTTCCAACGGGTAGACGTGCGGAGCACGCAGGGGTTTTCAATATTAGTTCATAAAAAAATGTTGTGTTTCAATTGCAATTACCTTATTTCCATTGTTAAAGTTTTATTCTTCATCATGATAGCAAGTTACAGCAGTTAAAACGCAACAGGCTCTAAACATATTTATTATTAGAGGAACATCGAAATTAAGCGTACATCTTAGAAATTCTATAACTTTTAATAGGTTGAAGATAAAACGGCAAAAGTGTATATAAAATTGAAGGAAATTTAATGTTAATGTTCTACAACTTCGTTTTTGAAAATTTTTCTGAGAAACGCTCGTGGGAGGCATTATAAGCAAATGTTTAACAAAAAGAGTGAGGTAAACACGATTGTTTCGAAAATTGTCGATTTTCAATAACTTATATCTTTTAAACCGTTGGGAATTCGACAAATACGTACAGAAACTATTTTATAGGAAATTTAATTATCTTTCATTTCTATTTGAAACACTTTTTTCTACAGTGCACCGTTTCCGAGATATAAGTGAAAACCCTAAAAATTGGACCTTTCCACCCCCCTCCCGCCTTATGCTCACCTCCCAGGGATGGGGACTTTTAGTATGTTTACCTCCTAACTACTCCTAACAAAGTCCTAAAGTCAAAAATTATCGCATATTCCATGCACTCTACAATGCATTCATTGACTGGACTAATACTGTCTCCCTGCAACATTTTGTCGGGCCTCGAGCCTCCTTCTATTAGTCCACATAAGTCCCCTTCAACAAAAAGTTGTAGAGGGAAATGAAAGGAACACAATTTTTGACTTTGGGACATTGTTTGGACTAGTTATTAGGTAAACATACTAAAAGTCAACACTCTTACCAGGTGAGCGGGGTGCAGGGAAGCCTATATATAGAAAGTCCTTTTTTTGGTTTTTCACTTATATCTCGAAAACTTTGCGCCTTTGCGATAAGACCATTCTATACAAATTTAAAGCCCACAAAATGTGCTACAAGTTCATTCTGTTCATGTTTTCGTTATATCGTATAGTTTGCCAGATATCCGCAATCAGAATTAGCTTATTTTTTAAAAAGAAATTTTCCCTCGCGAGTTTGGCTTATTTTTCTAACTTTTCAACCTTCCGTCCTACGAAAAAGTTATAATGAAGGAAGTTGTAGAACGTTAAATTTCCTAATAATTGTTATCAATTCCTGGCTCGTCACGAGAACGAGAACGTGGTCTTAGGGTGGGTTCTGGTTCTTTTTCTTCTTCATCAGTTGAGAAAGTAGATACTTCTTCGAGGATGACTGGTAGATGATAGATGTTGAGTTCTTCATCCTCATTGTCCAATAGGGGACTCCTATTAAGACAGAGTTTTGCAGTACCCTTTCTGTACCCGCAATTATTGGTGGCACAATCCTTGTTCACTGACAAAAAATAATTTTAAATATTTCATCCGGTGCGACTTTCTGCTCATTGTGCACCGTTTTTGGAAATTCGTTACCGTTTAGCTCCCATTCACACATCTGAGGAAGCAGCTCATGTCCCAATCGCATCTTGACTTGGTGATATGTCCTCAGAGAATGTTGTTTCGCTGGCATAACAATGTCAGAGCCTGTCACACGTACATCATTTGATTGAGCTCTTTCTGGAGCACTGACTTCGTCGATTTCCTCATCCCTCCCTCATTAAAAACGCCAAAGGGAAAGGGGCAAGGTCATATTGTAAATACTTTTTCAAATCTTTGTCGTTTTTCTTGCTTATGGATGTGCGCTAGAATATCAAAAAAATGATCGACTTTTCGTAGTTGAACTTGATTAACGAACCTATAGTTGAAAAGGAGGGAGAGTGCTTGATCTTTATGAGTCAGTTTGATATCATTGTGTAGTAAAACTTGCATGATATCATTGTGCTCATGCATGACAGGACTAACTCATAATAGTCTATATAACTAAAAAATAGTTTGTAGTTGGCTTAGGTCTTATTTATGTGGCTAAGTGGATAACTACTAAAACAACTTTAATATAAATAGGTCCACAATAACTAAATCTTACTTTTATTCTGATTTAAATTAATTAGAAATCACTCTTTGTTTAACTTCTTTATGTGCCACTTAAACATACAATACAAAAGCTTTAGTAACAATTGACAGTTTGTCCCTTCGTTTTGTTAACTTCCTTATTACAGCCTCTTCTCGAAATTGACTAGAATATTATGTTGCCTTGGTGTGTGTACTATCGTTAATGACTAATATAGTGTTATCCTCCATTCGCTACAAAGGATAAACTAGCTTATTGTCAGTGTTAATTTGTTTCGCATATTAATCAACATAGACAAATGCTACAGGCAGCATTGTTAGGATTTCATGTTTAAGTCCTGCCAGCCTAAACAGACGCAATTTGAGAGTTGTAGTCCTTGGAAAGATGAGTAGGCTACATTGTCGTTAAAAGGAGTACACTATTTTCGTTTCGTATTGCATTAAGCCTTCTGGTTCAGTTAATAATTTAAACTATTATCTGAATTTATAGATGACAATACCATAAATCTTTTATAAAACACGAGATCTTCATGTTATATAGTGAGGAACTTTATTTATATGATTGTGAAAAGACAGTATAAAGTTGTAACAATAGCAAACCCTTTTAAAATCAGTTTTAGAATAGGTTAGGTGTAATACATTTCTGTTAAATAACAATAATTATCCTGGGAAAAGTTCTCTGACTTTTTATAGTTTCGTTTTAGAAAAATATTCTATTGGCGAGTTTTGGTTAAGGCTTGGCAGACCCAGCCCCCACCTTGAATTTCAAACTCCCATAAGAGAAATGTTGAAGGCGTAACAAAATTACTGGAGTAATAATGATCAGACAATTATTCTGAATAGGTATGTAATTTTAAAGGTTAGGACAGTCCGAATGCGAATATCATTTATTTTTTTAAATTTGTTCTTTGACTTAACTTAAATTAAAAATTTGATATTTTTTAATTCAATAATGTAAATATCAAAATTCTAAAAAGCTCACCACATTCGAAGTTTAATTACCTTTCAAATATAAGTAATTTCAATCATTTCTTTTAATTTATGACGAAATAATCTGCTTTATTGTGGAATCATGTACTCGTAAACTTTGTGTTCCTACTAGAATATTTAGCCTGCACTCTGGTGGTCCTCTGTTGCTCACGGAGGAATCCAAGGAAATAAAATATCCGTTAATTTTGAAAGTGTGAGAGAAAGCCGTGTTTAATAACACATACTCACATACATTGTCACGCATGCGCATTTCAGTCAAGGTTGCTTCTGTAACCCGGAAGACTGAAACGCACACAAACTCGATGCTCGAAGTGTATAGCTCTGCCACTTGGAGAGCTGCGATCAACTCACAAATATTTGTTCACTCCTGCCGAGCCTTAAACACAATTTTCAGAAGTTGACTTTAAGAATAAGATTGTTCCGAACAAAACTGAGATTGTTTTAGTTAATTACTCTTGCCTAGGACTTAAGTTGGCGTCCTAATGAAGTAGTGAATTATTTTAATTTAGGACAGAGGAACTTGGGTCGGGGTAGGGTGATGAGTGCAGGCATGTAGGCTACATAATCTAAGAGAGATCGAAATAGACACGCACTATCCTCAATAATTGGAATTGCTGCTTCCGTTTAAATAATCAAGTTACCATTTTAAACAAATTTTGATTATGCCAATTAAAGGAAACAATATAATATGTGACGCCTGATGTTAGACTTGTAATACAGAAGGTATGCTCTTTTTAATTGATTATGTTTGTTTGTGTTTGCTTTTACTTAACCTACAGAAACTGTTGGTTGTAAAGAATAATATTAGGGTATTACCTGATTATAAATTCGCCAAGTTGGTTGCGATGGTAATAAATGTAAATACTTCCAAGAAACATGTTTTGGTCCATTATATTCCTAACCTAGGATTGTGTTTAGTTTTTGATCCAAAACAGTTATTTTATTTGTTATTTGTAACAACAAATATTTGAATTATAATACTACAGTAAGCCTTTTCGTTGACATTAAAGAATTTTTAAAAAATAATCTAAAACGCTGTTAGTCGTGAAGAATAATAAACTGATTTTAAAGTTGGTTGCTGTGGTAATGAATGTAATTACATTCATCAAACGTGAGTTGCTAAGCTTTTGATCCGAATCAGCTGTTTTATCTGTTATAGAGCTGTGAGTGTACCCCTAAGTTTTCACTATTTTTTCGCTTTAAAATACTAATTTTGCAAAACCCTTTCTTAGTGTGCGTCTATCACCCCATAAGGCCGGCCATAGACGTAGAGGTGTACCCCAGGATTTACCTGTATTGTCCGTTTCAAGAGGTAAACCTTGGCGTGTGTGCCACTACTTGCAATGAAACTCCAGAGGCGAACAGAACTCTGGAGACGAACCTCGCGGAATGGAAAAATTATATTTTCTACCACAGAGGTGACCAGACTTCCGCGTGTGTGTGGGTCGGTGAGGCTTATCTCAAGGTTAGTTGTAGCTAGACAAGCGCAGAAAGAGGGTGTCTTTGTGTTTTCCTTTGTTCTAATTTTAAATTAATGTTTTTATTTTCATTTCAAGTTCAACTGACGGCAGAGGTGAACCTCTGCGTGTGTGAGCTCCTAGCCTTTGAGGTAATCCTCTGCGGTAAAACTCTACGTGTATGGCCGGCCTCAGAATATATATCTTCAAATGTTTGTAATTTTATCTGAAGTATTTTTTGCTCTTAGTTGATTCTATGCCAGTCAATCAGTCAGGACTAAACCGCTTATGTATATATATATATATAGATATAATTAAATGTAACGAACCAAACATAAAAAACTATTACTCAAAAACAAAAATAATAACATAATTTCGAAACAGTTTTTTCTACAAGTTACTGACCTCAGCCTAGAACAAAAATTTGTTTAGAATTGTGATAGTTTAAAAACAATAACATTGAAATTTATTTCTCAGATTTCATCAAAGAACAAATTTAATATTATGACCCATCGCCATTTTAAAATTGCGACGTACGTTTTATATTTACATGTTTTTGTCCACAACTTGTTTCTGCTTTGAGTTACAGAAAAAACTGTTTTATTTACTTGGTAAACTTTACATAAAATAAGCACATGACAAATGTGAACTCGGTATTACTGTAGTTCTTCTTAAAAATAAAAATAGCTGTTTGTATCTAAAACTTGTTCATATACACCGTTATTTTGATTAGAGGAATATTGTTGGAAAGGATGATAGATTTTCCTTCTAAAACACTTATAGGCTTGGAGTAGTTCTGCTACACACATTATCTCTGATCGCAACCAGAAAAGTTTCGTCGTTATTTCGTGTCCAACTGTTCTAATTGAGAAAACAAAAAAACAAGTACCAAGTTTAGCTACGACCAAGGCGTCACAGACGGCTGCCACTCTGCCAGTCGTTCCCGACTTCCCTATTCGGCTTCGGCTTGTTCAACACACACCCATTCTCGATTAACTAATTTGCATGGTAAATTTTATTTGCTGGTGGGCGTAAACAGGCTACGCTGGTTATGGACGCAAGACGCAGGCTTAAGCTTTCTTAAAGCTAGTTAATGATGTGTAAATCTTATAAACTGAATTACTAAATAGAATTTAAGATCGTTTGTTAAACGGATTACGGACTTCCTGTAGGAAATATTAGTGACATTTAAGTTGCACAGCTAGAAAAGAAATACTTGATTTAACGGCCAAGAGGCTACCGTAGTCATTTTATTTGAACATAATATTATTTGAATGACGTAGAAAATTGCAAAAAGATCGTCATGTGTCATCCATTTGCAATGTTTACTGTCCAGGAGTAAACAATACCAAACAGATTCATGGTCCAAAAGTAAAAATTAAAGTTTAAATTTTAGGTATTAATTTTAGGCATGCAAGTTTTTTGTGTTTCATAGATTTTTAGCTAGCCTCAGGTAAATGACATGTAAAACTAACGGTCATGACATTTTTAATTTGTTGTTTAACTGAATAATGTCAAAAAACTCTCCAACAATGTAAAAATTACACTATGTTAAATTGTCACGATGTCAAAATATTATGACTTTTAATGTCACGTGAAAACGAACCTGAACAATATCATTATCTGTTTACAGAAATGTACTGACACAAATAAACATAATTCCACCACGCAGCTGAACCGCTGACCCAACGAAAATGAAACGAATTTCAAAAATTAAGTTTTTAGGTTTCAGGGGTTCAACCAACTATTTGGGAAATTGGTCTACTCACGAAGGCTCTGAATAGCTACCTGCGTGTATAAATATATTAGTAGAATTTGTTTGTACCTAAGCTTCAAGCTTAGATTCACGCGCTGCTTCGTTCTACTCGAAATAGTACTTGTTTCAAATCTTCGTGGGGGATTTTAGCGTGGGAGCAACTTCTGATCCGAGACCGACAGCCGAGTAAGTACGCTGCGAGCAAAGCGAAGCGGTTCATAATCCGAGGCCGCAAGGTCGAGGTGCTAACTTGCAAAACGAACGAAGCAGCGCGTGAGCCGGGGCTGACGGCTGAGGTGCAAACACATTGTACTAATATATTTTGTACACGCAGGCAGTTTGGTGAGAAGGCCAATTTCTCAAATACTTGATTGAAAGCCTAATACATAAAGCTTAATTTTGGAAATTCGCTCAACTCATATCATCGGTTCAGCTGCGTGATCGAATTATTTATTAATGAAACAGGAATTATGCAATGTAAGTATTAACGTAAGTATTGTAGAAAGACGGCGTCAGCATACAAGTAACCAATAAGTAATTATCAATCAATAGTCTAACCGAGTAGAACTATTACGTCAAAGACACGTGTATTGAGAAGGTGTGTCTATTACGACATAACCCTATAACAGCAACCGGTAGATAAAACATTAATCCTACTATTTATATAGATAAATGGGCAACACAATTATGATGCATTGAGAGAAACGGCAATTCTGAAATTTAGGTTATTTATAATGGTTTTGAGAGAGGGTAAGTGCTACAGAATTTTAATGACTGTGTTTTGTGAAAACTGCACTCACTATTATACTGTATTGTACATCAATCTGAAGCCCTTATTTTGTAGGAAAATGTTGAAATTAAATTAACTAATACGCTGGTAGTTTAAATCAGCTGTTTCAAACTTTAAAACAATTTCTATTTCTAATTTATAGAAGTTGGCCTAAATCCCCGTCTTTGCAAAACGTATTATCATTAGTCTGTAGATATTTTATTTAGATTATATAAAACTGTTATAAAACAAGTCAATGAAAAATAATTCGACCACGCAGCTGAACCGCTGACGTGAGTTGAGCGAATTTCCAAAATTAAATGTGCATATGTTTTTGGGTTTCAAACAACTATTTGGGAAATTGATCTACTCACGAAGGTGCTGCCAGCATGTACCAAATATATTGCCATCGGTCACCACGGTAAAAGCCGTGGATTTAATTCTGGTACTTTTACGGTATTTTACATTTTGATTGATTTTTGGGAAACCAGATGGGCTATAGGTCGCGTAAAAAAACAAAATGTGCAGAATTATGTCGTATGTTTATTTTTTTAAAGAAAACTTTAAAAAAATTTAATTCTAGTACGAAAAATCTCAAAAAATCGTTACTTCCGGTAAAAAATTTGGTCTACTTCCGGTCAATTTTTTTGGCTAACGAATGATCGGAGTTCATTTGCTACTCTCGATCTTGGGTCTTACCATAAGGGCCACTGCAATAACTCATTTTTCCTATGGAAATTCGCTAGTAAAATAATAAAATATTTAACTTATGGTAGGCCTACATAACTGAGTAACTTTTTAATAAAATCTATATAAGCGGCTTTGTCTAGACTGACTGAATGTATCACTGAGTAAAAATGACTTAAAATACGAAAATTTAAAGGTATGAAATATTTATGGAGTCATAGACGCACACTACGAAAGGATTTTTCAAAATTTGGATTTTAAAGCGTACAAAAAGTGCAAATTCAGGAGTTTAAGCCCGCGCCTGTAACAAATAAAACAATTCGGATCAAAAGCTTAGCAGCGCATTTTTGTTTTACCATTGCAATCAACTTGACAAATTTAGTATCAGTTAATTAGTATTCACCACCAACAGCGTTTTTAGGTTACGGTAACAAAATAAAACCAAACACAGACAAAAATCAACGAAAAATGCTTACTGTATTATAGTATAAACTTCTGTTATTACTTATTACAAATAAAACAGCAGATTTTTATAAAAACATAATTTTAGGTTAGGCCTTTATATTCTAAAGGAAAACACGTGTATTTGATTAACTAACCTGAAGGTAAAACACAAACAAAAATCAACGAACAAGACAATATTGTAAGTGTAGGCGTCTGGTGTTTTATTATATTGTTTCCTTTAGTTGGCAATATCCAAATTTGTTTGAAATTTTGATTATTGATTAGGCCTATTTATATATTAATGGTGAAATTACAAAGCATGCCGTAATTCGAATTATTGGGAATGGTGCGTATCTATTCGATCTCGGTCTTATATTATCTACAGTTCACCACTACCTCAACCACCATACTTAGATCCAAGTGCCTCTGTCCTAAAAAATTGTAATTTCCGAGAAAATATCGGAGTATACAACAATCTGTTTGCATTGGCTACGCCATGAGCCGCCGCAGGGGTTGGAGCCCATAGTAATAAATACACGAGAAAGGCATTAAATAGATAGATAGATATTTTTACTTTCCATGTGTAACATACATACATAACTTTATAACATTGTATTTACAGCAAAAAACAAAACAAAACAACAAACTAATTATAATTCTTCTACATAATTTAACACATGGAAAATTAGGTAATCCTTAGGATAAGCCTGTTTAGGATTTACCATTTTTTTTATCACTTGAGTTAGAATAAAAAAGGAAAGAATAAAATCTTTCTGAGGTGCCTTTTACACTTAGCACTTAACAAGTAATTATTTTAATTGTTAAATACAAATTTTAATTTGAATTTGAATTCTAAAGGGTGTAATCAATAATAACTAAAATACAAATAATAATAAACCTCCTTGCTAAAAACAACATTAATAAATAACGCTAAACTTAATCAATCCTATGATATACTTATAATTCTATTTACAAACACATAATTTCCATACAAACAATATAACAGCCACTTTTATTTTAAAAGATACTCAATATCATTTATCCTAAACAGCCATTCTCTTACTGATTTTGAAAACTTAGCAAATGTACTGCACAACTGAATCTCCTTTGGTAAAATATTGAACAATTTAGCACCTCTAAATAGAAAACAAATTTTGAGTGCAGTTAGTTTTGTTTTAGGTAAAATATTAGCAATCTTTCGTTTAGAATATCTTTGGGGTTTGTAATCATTATTTATTTCACCACTTGCTTTAAAGAAATCTGCAAGTACCTTGTACACATACAAATATCTAAGTGGAAGTATACCAAATGATCCGAATAGTGGTAGCGAATGCTCCATTTTATTTTTAAATGCCATTACTCTTATAATATATTTTTGACTTTTCACAAGAGGTTTGATAACCGCCTCAAAGTACCTCCCCAGCATAACAGGCCATACTGAATACGAGACTGAACAAGTGCAAAATAAATTTGAATTAGCAATTCAGTTGGGCACATGCTATCAAATACTACTGATCCAAGTCACAACTTTGGAGTGATGTTTAGAAATATAAAGATTATAGAATTAAAACAATTACCTTAGCTGTACATTTATACAGATTAGAATTTTACGTTCGATTTGGTACACACTTTGTTTTTCTCGCTCGGACGAGTTCGTTTGCCAAAAAATCCAACAACCGGAAGCACATTTTTAGGGGTTTTGACTAGAAACATAAATCTAGGAGATGATTCTGCACATTTTGTTTTTTACATGACTTATAGCTCGTCTGGTTCTCCCTAAAATCGGTCAAAACGTAAAATACCATAAAAGTACCCGGTTCAAATCTACGTGGGGGATTTTAGGTCGAGGTGCAAACTCGCAAAGCGCAGTCAATTATCCGCAGCGCCTTCCGTAGACCAATTTCCCAAATAGTTGTTGGTTGAAACAGTAAAACATATAAAATTAATTTTTGAAATTCACTCAACTCATGTCAGCGGTTTAGCGGTGTGATCGAATTATTGTATTCGAGACTGCAATATAATAGTCAGAAGTTAAATTAATTTCTAATTTGTTAGTATTTAGATTTTTAAAGTGTCGATTTATTTGGAAAATAATTTGAATTTTGTTTTATATATGAGGATTAAAAGTTCAAGAATGGTACCACAGTGCTAATTGTTCCTAAGCTCAGGATTGCATTATAACGGGGGCCGGCGTGGTCTTGTGAAACTCTACAGGATTCACTTAAGATATATTCATATGGGGTGCGTCAGGAAAGAAATTTGTTGATGTCTTAAATGAATTATGCGAGATTCTGAGTATGAATTTAAAAAGTCTATCTCTTAATATTTCATCTTTGATTAAAATTGAAATTTATGATTTTTGTAGTTCGAGCTGAGAAATATTATTTTACCAACATGTCTTAAACCAGTTGATACAAAATTAAATTAGGCCTAATTCATCGTAAATGGGGCTGCCCGCAGTTCAGACATTATACATTTTTAATATTTTAAAGTTTCACAAGATTCATTCGTAAATAATAGAAAACGTGGTTTCTGAATTATAAATTCAGTTTATAAAATCTGACAACAATTTAAATATCTGGTTCTATTTTACTCATATTTTACTGATTCCATTTCCGTGTGTAATTCTTACTTTTAAACATTTGAAAAATGTAATTAATGATTTATAAATCACTTGAAGCGTTAATCGTGGAAAATTAAGTTTAGTGACTAACAAGGAACACGAGAAGCGATCCTGGCGGTTATTTTAGAAATTAATTAGTATCTTATTACGTGTAAACGCTTTCCAACAACTGTTTACTGTAATGCGGGAAATTCAAAGGAAAATGACCGCCTCGCAATGATCTCATTGCTTACATGAATGTGTTTGTTAAGTAGTCCTGACATTAATGGTTTAACTAGTAAAACTAGGCGTGTGCAGCCCATCTTATATTGTTTGGATCCGTGGAAACTGTGCTTAATTTATGTAGGAACGGGTGGATTTGCAATATTCCTTTATAATAATTGTAAATTTAAACTAGTAATATTCAATTCTGAGTTTCATCGCGTTTGAGCGTAGGTATTTAAGTTTCAAGTACCGAATCTGTACTATAAAACTCTGTTAATGTATTTTTATGTGTGTCAGGGAAGGATTTAAACTTGGGCTATATTTTCTCTGCCGCACCTTTCTACTAATAGTCTGGCTGAGTAGGCCTACTACTACATGAAAAGTTTTTGAAGTAGATAAATTACAAAATATTCATAATTCTCATTTGTTGATTACGTACACTACAAATATAAATATTTAAGTCTTTATAGTTTTATTAAAATAAAACAATTTTCAGCCCAAAAATAGTATTATTATATTATGTGTACGTTATATAGAAAATAAAAGATATTTTATACGGATTAAAAAACTAACAATCTGGTATTGTCACATTGTAGCAGTGATTCAAAGGAGAATTAGCTATTCCCTACCTCTTATCCTAACTGTTGACATGGAAAAACATTTAAGATATCGAAAATGGTTACGCTGCATTAGGCCTATACGTTTTAGTGTTACAATTTGCATTCTGGTACTTGATATTTTTTCTGTGACCATATCAACAAACATTTTTAATAAAAATTTCATTATTTATGTAGGCCTTTATATTTATTAGCGAATTTCCATGTGAAAGATGAGCTCAGTGACTCTTGTGGGGAGAATTAAGGTCGGGAATAGTCAATGAGCACCGATCATGATCCCTAGAACACATTTTTGAGTATCATTAAAAATGTTATATTACACATTTGTATATGCTCTCCAACAGCCGCATTTTACGACCGATTTGGTCCAAATTTGGTACCCACGATGGTTTTCAAAGTCGCTCGGACGAGTTTGTTAGTCAAAAATCTAACAACAGGAAGCACTTTTTAGACCGGAAGTAACCATTTTTGAAATTAATCTTACTAGTAGTTCTGTGAACGGTAGACCTCGCTCGTTGAAATAACAAATGTGGTTTTGAGCTTAGGTTAAAAATAGTGTGCCAGTAATGAAGTAAGCACAAGGTTTAGCCAGTGAAACATTATTTACAATTCCCGCGATTCCGGGATTTCTAGTTCTCGTTTTTATTTCTTTTCTTGAGCTTTAACTGCTAAAGATTTTCTTTTAGAGGCATTGTGTTTTATTTAGGTTAATAATGCGTAAGATAGCTAAAAATAACGCGTTATAGAGGGATAACATACAATTAAATATTTACATACTTAAATAACTCAAACTTAACAATGTATCATAAGTTAACTTAAGTTCCATATCATATTCCAATATTAGAAATAATGAAAACAAACGATGTTAAAACGTCGTGATAGTGATCTCAACCCATGTACCAACACTTCCCACGGTGTCCTACGGTCATTTTTTGTATGTCCGCGAGGTTTCATTTGTTTCATCTCATTTTGTAATTCAAGTAAAGCTAAGTCAAATACTTTTATGAAATTTATAATGATAATTTACAGGTATACAGTTCAATTCTTTGATTTATCCTCTACACTTTATTATAATAATATGTAATTTTTGATATATTCCTAAATTACTATTCAAAACAGGCCTAGTTTTGTTAGCAGTCTTGTAGTAGGACCATAAAAACTGGTGTTTTCAAAATAAGAAATTTGAAATTGATAAATATTTTTATACAATTCTATTTAGAACTAAATTACGAAACTTTTTTACATTTATGAAAAAAATTACAATAATTTTTACTACTTTTTTATGTAGGCCTAACGTTAAACATTTTCCTTTCGTTACTGAACGTGATTGTTTCTTGAGCTAATAACTTTCTTAATTTTACTTCAATAATTTATTTTACTGGCATATATGAATTCTATAAACCTTTATCTACAAAAAAGCTACGGAACACTTTTGAATTGGTTTAGAGTAAACGTATAAAAACATGGTTGAAATTACAAACATTTGGATGAATTTTTAACAAATTCCATCAAGAATACAATTTTGTTTAAAATTTAATTTGCTTTTAGCAAAATGCTATTAGTTTTTAAATCCGACTTACGGTTAAGCCACAAACTGGCTTTGGAAAAAAGCTTACACTGAGAGAAACGGTCCGGCCGCCATTTTTATTTTATTTAAGGGGTTACAAATGGAAAATGAAAAAAACCGATATATACATAGCTCGGCCTAGGAATAAGGAACATTCATGCAAAAAATCATTAAAATCGGTCAAGGCGTTTGGCCGTAATCGTGAGACAGACACACAGAAGAAATGCCGAACGGTCGAGTTGGAGACCTCGCTTACTAGAATGAGACATGTGTGTGGTTTCATTTAAAGAAATAAATATAGGAGATTTTTCTGCACATTTTGTCTTTTTTCACTTTTTTGTAGCCCGTCTGGTTTCTCCAAAATCGATCAAAACGTAAAAAACGATAAAAGTACCCTATTCAAATTCACGTGAGGGATTTTACCGTGGTGCAGCTTCTGATCTGAGGCTGACGACGGGAATGCAAACTTCAGAGGCGAGTTTGTCCTCTGCCAGCGAATCAAAGCAGTCCATAATTCGAGTCCGAAAGGTCCCGGTGCAAATTCGCAAAGTGCAGGCAGCAAGGTCGAGGTGCAAACTCGCATAGCGAGTCCGGGGTTGGAGGTTGAGATACAAACAAATTCTACTAATATATTTCGTATATTTAGAGCCCTCGTGAGAAGACTAATTTCCCAAATAATGCTTTGAAACCCTAAAACAAATCAAATATATTTTTTAAACTCACGTTATTTATTCAAACTTTCCAGTTCTGAATTTTACCAAACTTTATTTATAAACCTTAAAATATATAAACTTAGTTTCGGGAAATCACTCAATTCAAATTTGCGTTTCAGCTGATTGATTTATTTTGAAGAAGCTGTACTTGAGAGAGTCACTAGCCTATTACAATTTTCTTAGTAGTAATAGAAAACAATAATATTTTGTATTCATTTGAAAAAATATGACAGTGTTCACTTCAAAAACTGTTTGTTGTAATGGGTTTTATATCGGAGCCAGTATCATTCTATATAAATCGTTACTAAAAACTTATAGTCTGCAGGGAAAGTATTACGACACAACATTTCCCGGGCAGTTTCCATTTCACCACTCAAGCAGCAGCTCACAATAAAACACAATGTTTAGGTTAAAGGTAACCTTGGCGCACGTGCCAAAAGAAATAAAGAGGCGAACAAATATTTGATTTTCACTTTAACGTTTAAACACAGTGTTAACCGGTTATCTTTGGAATCAAAACTTGACTCATCCTCCGCGTTTAGAATCTAGAAATTCTTTGTGAACTTGAAACTGTATATAACAGGCGTTAAGTAGTAGGCCTAGTGGGCCAGTTGAGTTTCCTTCTCGGTTCAAAGTGTAATTAATTAGTCATCAATAGGAACAGACCTTTAAAATAAACAAAACTAACAAATACCAAAACATAAACACCGGTAATCTGTTATGCTTATAGCTCGCCAACAGGATCGTTACGCATTTGGAACAATTTGGCTACAACTGGCTGGGCTGGTTTTATTGACTTTTATATTATTAGTCTGGGAGTCTAAACAACAACGGTTCGATTTTATAGAAATTGCTACTTTTAGAAAAATAAACTTCTCCTTTTGATAGCATTGGTGAATAAAAAATATATATATATTTTTTAGAATTAATTGCACTTACGCAGATCTCTCTCCTGAGAGGTGCTGTGGGACTCACCTTTCACTTGTATGCAAGTGAGAAGCGCTAAAACATCCCCCTCCCCCCACAAACTTGCACTGGGGATGGGGAGAGCGGTAGCAGCATCCAGAAAACTCCTTAATGGCTGCAAGTTGCAATCTATACTTCACATACAATACAATTTTATTGGGATGCACCTACACGGTGGATTTGTGCATTTGTACACGGATTTGGATTTTTAGTGGCATGCACAAATGGAACGTTTGTGGAGTAACTTGAGTTGTGTGAGTAGCCGACCCAGTAGACGTGGTGGCAGCGGCCGGTGAAACAACCCTGTAATTAGGCCCAGGTCTGCCCTGCCGCTTGCCAAAGAGAGTTGCAACACCCAACGCGGGACGCGCGGGTTGGAATGGGCCGAAACTCTTCTTTTCCCAAAAGGCCCCCAGCCGGCGCGTTTCGTCTGCCCCTTGCCAGTTCCGTCTGCTTATTTTGTTTTAATTAATTTTTTTTTAATTATTTATGTCTTACAACTTATAACTAACACTTCATCTAGTAATTTTCCTGTATTATTACAATTAGTGGATTAAAGCCCTATGGCTACTTCAGTCAAATCACAATAAACAATCATACTACATTTACTAGGTATGAGATATCTGTAACCGCCTTGTTATATTTGAATATTCGAACAATCTTCTAGCTTATCTGTTGGAGTGCTGCTGAAGCCTTTTGACATGCTTTACTGCGTTATACTTTTGCTACTTCTCTTGCGAACCTTCAAGTCCTTGTGCAAGTAGTAATTTAAAATGTGTCACGGAGCATAAAGTTAGCCTACTTATGAGCCTGGCAGCCCTTCCAGCTCGCTACGGGGTTAAAGTTCGCTGCTTCCTCGATTCCCTGGGGACAATCTCGGCCCCTGTGTGGCCCCGCACACTTAAGGGTTGGCTCTAGTAAAACAGAAAGCAACCTGCGATTCCAGCGTAGCGGCGGTAGGTTACGCGGACATTGCTCATCCTAAATCCATTTAAAACCCGCAATTATTGTTCAAATAGCGTTTTAAAAAAAATACCAAACTCTTGGGGACGAAATTCTTCATGCGAATGGCTTGGTAGTTTTTCGCTATAATTAACAGTGACAAAATAAAAAAATATTAAAAATCAATGTTTTAAATTGTTAATAAATATTAAACAAAATGTTTTTCTTAGTTTTGGAAAAGCCATTTGCTTGCATATTGGCCATAGCTTTAAAATTACATATCGTTCATAATTATCCGATCAAAAATAAAGGAAAAATTTTTATTTTTATTTAACATTGGTCTTATGGAGTGTCAGCCAACATGGCTGACAGCTAGAGCCGACCCTTAAGGCATCTGGCTGGCTGTGTGCAGTTGACGGAAGAGTGTCTGAACGGCTGGCAGTTTTACAATCACTGGGACCGTAGTAACTACCCTGTAACTTAAAAATAGCAGCGAAATAGCTGACTCTTCTTAGTTTAATATAGAAGATGTTGCTTGGGACCCTGGGACCCCTACCTGTCTGCCTTAGCAGCAACTGAACGTGCAAGGGCGTGAACCCCTTGCCTTCCAGCTCCTCTTTAAGGGGGCGCTACCCTGTCCGCCATATTGAATCTGATTCCCATAAGAGTAATGCTACAGAATAAGTCATTTTTTTCCGTTAATTCGTGGAATAAATTTAAAAATTTGGTTTCATTTTGCAGTACTGTCATATGCGGATGTTGATTGCTGAATGCATTTTCAAAAACCGTTTTATTGTTTTCATAAACGTATGATATAAATTGTAAAATATAGTAAACTTTATTAATTTTTTACTCAGTTGCAAAAAGAGATATTGCAAAAAACCTTAGCAATCAACACCCACAATCTATTTTACTTTAAGAAAAAAAAAAAAAAATACAGCTTTCGTTTTTTGACGAAAACAACACAAAAATATGCTTAATAGTGAAGGAATGTTTTGGTTATTTAACATTGAAATTGGTACCCAACTTCACCGTTTTGAATGTAGGGAGCCGAGCCTTAATTCAATAAAATATAATTCCAGAAGTCGTTAGTTATATCACTTTTTTTTAGAGGATGGAATGCTTTTACACAGACCTCTCGACAAGAGAAGGTACTGTGGGACTCGATCCGATGCCGCGCGGACTCACTACCCCTAAACCATCCCCCTCTCCCCAAACTGCTCACAGGGGACATGTCTTTTTTTTTTAGGCGGAAAAATGCATTTAGGCAGACCTCTCGTTAGAGAAGGTACTGTGGGACTCAACCAGAACAAGTCTGGCAATATCCACTAAAAGACCGCCCTCACCCCCAAGTAAGGAAGTCACTCTGGCTCCGAACCCAGTCACAAGAGTGTTTAGCTGACCTCTCCTGAGATAGCTCCGCAACACTCCTGTACCTGCTTAACGGACAGAGACACTCCGCATGCATCACTGGGGGGAGCGTCAGCAGCATCTAGGGGCCGTTCCCTAATGGCTGCAAGCAGCAATCTGAAACTCACTTAAATAGAAAATGAAGGCAAACAGGTTAGTATCAATATTGAATGGAGGCGCAGCCTGAAGAAACCTAAGGCGGGTCGTCCAGGATAGCGGCAGGCCGGGGCCTACCATTTTCCGGGATGTCGAGTCTCCCGCAGATCTCAGCTATATGAGGATAGCCTGAGTTACGTGCATCCTGAAACAGTTTAGTGGCACATCTTATAGCAAAAATTTCTAGGGTAGGGATACCAGCTGACCCTAGAATGGTAGAGTTCCTCACGTACCATGGCTGATGCGTGAGTCTGCGAAGAGCAGTAGTCTGAAGAGTCTCCATTTTTTTCCTGCTGGATTTGCTGCAAGCGCCCACCAAGCGGTAGACGCGTACATCAGCACTGAGCTAACTATTAACAGAAAAATTGTTAATTTAGCTTTTACTGGCAGAGGGCTATGCTTCGCCAACAAGGGTGAGAGGAATTAGATTCTGGAGGCTGGTCAAAGTAGTTGCAAGCAGCTCTGCCGGGCTTTTGTTCGCAGAACCTACAACAATAGAAATAAGCTGCGTGATCCACGAAGCCAGCTTTTCATTAGTTAGGGAGGGACTGGAGGAGGATGAGGCCTCAGCTCTGTCTTCTTGGACAGTCGGCTTGCGCACAGGCACACGCCGCTTCCTTGGGTGTGCTTCCTCAGGAGTCAACATCGACGATCCCTTGGGCGTCTCTGTGCCAGCGTCGGACTCGCTTGCGTCAGCATCTGAAACATACAGGTTGGAAGGAGTGATATTAACCTCCTTACGCGTAGCTCTCTTCCTGGATCTCTTAGCTGGGATTTCAACCTCAGCCGTAGGTCGCTTGGAAGCCGTGACTGCTGCCGCGTATGTTAACGCGCCCGAATCTGGAACAGAAACCCTTGGCACTGGTTGGGCAATCAGAATTTTTGTCAAAGGCTGAGTAGCCGACACAGCAGACGTGGAGGCGGCAGCCCGCGGGACAGCCCTAGGACTAGGTCCAGATCCGTCCCTCCGACCACCAGGCGCAGTCGCAGCACCCGAAGCCGGACGCCGGTTTGAGGTGGGCCGAGGCCCTCCTCTCCCCGCGCGACCCCCAGCCGGATTTGCTACGCCTACTCTTTGCCCTCTCCGCCTGCTTATGACTCTGGCAGCCCTTCCAGCTTGCCACATGTACGCCGCCGCAATTGCAGCATTTTGCTGGCTCCTCGTTCGTTATGTGGCAGTCTTTGGCCTTGTGTGTCCCAGCACACTTTAGGCACCTGGCTGGCTGTCCGCAATTTACTGAGGAGTGTCCAAATCGCTGACAGTTGTAGCATTATGGTACACCCTTCTGCGGCTGGAACTCCGCGACAGTGACCGTCAGTCCTAAAATCTCCTGCAACAAATAAATGTTTTTAAAATTGCCGACCCTTTTTAGTTTGACTAAAAAGGTGTTACTGGGGGCTCTACCACCACCTTGTTGACGTCGCTCCAACATCTGGACATGGTTGGGCGTGAATCCCTTCTCCCCGAACATCTAGCGATCCACTTTTTTGACGACAACGCTCCGAGCTCAACTGAGCGAAAAGAACCTCTCAGTTACATTGTGTTAATCAAAATAGTTACATGGACGAAAACGACCGTAATGTTTTATTTGTTACTAGCGGTGTGTCTGTAAATGGCCAGTGCTGCCAAATACAAAATGTCCAGACGTCATCGGTGGTGGAAAACACGACTGTATAAAAAAGGAATCTTTAGCTGACTTGAAATTCAAAAAAAAAAAACTTCAGTTTATTGTCATAGCAATATATTTCCAAGCTTAAATCTTCTCATTTTTCTAAAATATTTAGTAATTTTGGGGTACTACAAAACTGGACACACTGTTGGATCTACTAAATTTAGCTGTTTCTCACTGTCCTAACTCATACTTCGTACTATTGTCCGCACTACAACAAAACTCGGCAGAACTGGAGGCTGGTAGTACACAAAAAGGTGCGAGGACGTCCACAATGTACGAACTCCTTTGTAATCGTGGAAAAAACCGACAAAATTTGGATCGACAAATAAACTGTTGCGTTATAAAATAAACTATCGCCGACAAATTCCTTCAGACCGTAGTCGCGGAAAACCATACACAAGGAAGTCTACGTCCTAAACCCAGCTGTACCACAGTTAGGCTATAAAACTAGGATCAGAAGTCGAGACATGACAAATAGTGTTTGAGTGCCGACAAGATGGATTACCGGGAGACAGGACACTCGGAAAGATAACGGAGCAGGATGATAAGAGCAGAGGAGGGACATCAAAGTGTTAGGTATGCTAGATGATGAGTACGCAATAGAGATATGACCTCAATTTGTAAATGAGATAAGCAAAATAGGGAGCTTTCAGAGTAAACAAAGTAGAATAAATTAAGTACAAGTAAACAAAGATTACTGGTCTGATGCCTCGTGTTACCCAGAAGCTTTGTTGCCCACTTAATCCTACTCAACCTTTTGTAGGTTACTGCCTTCTCGATAGCAATTATTCTTCTACAGTGACGTCGTCTTGTTCAATAAAAATGCGAAACCTAATGGTCTTATTCACAATTTGTATATATTCGATTTAACTATAAATGTATTTCTTATATGATAATTCAGCATAGCCTTACACCTTTGGTGATCCTATTGATGTCTGTTTCTATAGATCTACAGAGCCGTTTTTCGTGCGGTTAGTTTTAAATGAACATTTGTTTTGTCATTTTAATGAAAACCTTATGAAATGTAATTTTTATTTCTTCATTATATTTACAAGGGCATTTTTTGGTTTTAGGTTACAACCGTATTGATACCTATTTCTGATTATCTACCGGGCTGACTTTCTTGCAGTCTGTTTTAAATGAAAGAATTTTTTCCCCCTTATTATTAATAAACTGAAATGTCATTTTTATTTCATCATTATATTTACAAGGGCGTTTTTTTGTTTTAGGTTACAACCTTATTGGTACCTATCTACCGGGCCTACTTTCGTGAAGTCTGTTTTAAATGAAAGAACATTTTTTCATTATTATCAAAAAACTGAAATGTTATTTCTATTTTATCGTTATATTTACAAGGGTACATTTTGTGTATTTTTCGAATTAGGTTATAACACTATTGATACCTATTTTTGAAGATTAATTTTGCCCTAGAATATTTTTACCATCCCGTCTGAAACAGTAGACCTCTGAAGGCTTTTTTTAACTAATTATACAAAAGTCATTCATTTAACGAAAATGACTTAAAATTAATCAGTGTTTTCATTTTAGTGTTTAAATTAATAATACACGAAACAAAATTAAGAAACTTCTATGTCTGATGAGAGTTCATGAAATAACTATTTATTCTCAACAAATCTCTCTCGAAACGACTTATTTCCGGACTGAAAATGACATTCTAAGTAAGAAAATTCACTTAGTAATTTTAGCTTTAGCTAAATTTTAGTTATTTAATTTAACACTAAAATAAATAACAGTTTTGTAGTACTTATTTTGATGTACGCAAGCAATAATTTACGATTTTAAGTTAAAGTTTTGGCTTAATTCTTCAACCACCAGACCCGATGAGATATTTTTTCTAAGAGACCTTTATTAGTTGTGAGCACAACAATAAGGGCCTACTTGAATGTTACAAGCGTAAAATACCAACTAAATCCATTTACGTTTCGATTTTTAATCAAAAATACTTTATTTTTAGTAGTCAAATTATTTATTTCAAATCCTAACGGATAACAATGCAAACTCTATTAAAGATACGACCCGTTTCCCCCAAAACCGAACCTGAATATCTTGAAGCAATATGATCGCTGTGTATGCACGCACCTTCATCAGGTTACACTGCTAAATACACACTTTTCCACGTAAATAGATTTAGTCGTTGTTTTTTCCATGATTGTGCACTAACCAACGACATCATTATGCGTTAATGCATCACTAATTACGTCTGAGTAATCAATACCGTGAAAATAGAAATTAGAAGTTAATTCAAGATTTTACTGGTTCGAAAGAAGTGTGCCAAAAAGCTGACTACACTTTAATCCAGTTAATAAGAGGGAAAAGGCTAATCCAATGAAAACTATAGATTTGACTCTATTAACAGTAGTTTTCGATGTTTTTAGATACAAATTCATCCTCTTCCCACCCCATCCCTAGGTGTGCTATGCGATTTTACCCCCAAAATATTTAGTTTGTCATAATATGTGCACTAAGCTTGCTGGAATAATATAATATACACACACCCCTTTTTACTTAAATTATGGTACACGATTTTGGTTGTGAAGAGTAATTAGCAGGTTCTAAGTTTGCTAAATGCACTCAAGAAATGTTAATTGATTCCGTATAGATGCCTCACTTAAAATTGTGTTGTTATAGTTTTTATCCGAGTCAGCTGTGACAACAGATGTTTGAATTATAATACAGTAAGAATATTTTGTTTGTGTTTGCTTTTATTTTGTTAACCCAACTTAAAAGAACTGTAGGTTTTGAAGAATAAATTTATTAAGATCGTTCTTACGGTAGTTAATGTAAATGCATTCAAGAAACAGTAGGCTACAGACAGATGGTTCAGTATAGGCCTAACTTAACATTTATTTGGTTAAGTTTTTATTCAAAATCAGCGGTCTTGTCTGTTATAGTGCTGGGAGTAAAACCCCATAGGCCAGTCGGTAAAGGTCAATTTAGACCAAAAGTACCAGTAATTTGCAATACGGCTGAATTTTTTTTATAAGTACATTAAAGTATGTAGATTAACATAAAAAAAGTTTACCAGTCTATCGATTTCCCAAAGTCGAAAAAAAATCGATTATCATTTTTTCCGATTATCCTTAATATTTCGAGCTGGGATGAAGATAGAGGAAAATAAAACATACCACCGTGTAGGGGAGGTATTTTTCAACAAAAAAGGTCATATATTATGTATTTATTTCGTCCGAGCAATTGTTTGTCTGGAAAAAATTCGATAATGCAGGTTTGTATTTTGCAGCAGGGGAAATCACTAAAAGGGGACATCTTATTCATATATGAAGCGTTGGCTCATTCTAAATTGGCCGAATTTTAATATATCGAATTGAAACTTGACATAGGAGTTAAAATATATATTTTAAACATTTATGCTGAGTCTCAGCTTGTTATCTTGAAAATTACCCGATCTAGAACCACTTGACTTATTAATGGGTTTCTCGATTTTAGGAGTACCGGACCCACCAATTCATTTTAAACAGCTCCAGTTTAGAAAATTTTCAAAATATCAACCTGAAAGTTTTTTTACAAGTTAAATATATAGATTCAAACAAGATCAAGGAGTATAAACCTTTTTTATTATTTACTTTTCAAAGCACAAGTAACTTAAAAAAGTATAATTTTAGACCTTTTTAGATTTTTCATCAAAACGCTTGAGTTAATCGGCTGCAGATTAGTCAATTTTTTAAATATAGTTTTTAAAATAAGTGTAGCAAAAAACAATTCTGTTTTTAACTTCTGTACCAATTTTTAAATCGATATGTTCAAAAATGTCGAAAATGGAGTCGTTGACTCCAAAAGTGTTAAGTTATAGTTAAAACGAGTTAGGTAAAACAGAAGACTATTTTCAAGCGCCTCGTTTTTAAAAATAACATTAAAAAATCGTTCATACTTACTAAGAATATTTATACTGGTGTACTCAACTTGTAAAACAAATTTGATGTTGATATTCCAAAAATTGACGAAACTGGAATAGATTGAAATTAGTTCGTGAGTCCAGTACTAGTAAAATCGATAATCGAAATCGACTCCTAGATCGGGTAATTTTCAAGATAACAAGCTGAGACTCAGCATAAATGTTTAAAATATATATTTTAACTCCTACGTCAAGTTTCAATTCGATATATTAAAATTCGGCCAATTTAGAATGAGCCAACGCTTCATATATGAATAAGATGTCCCCTTTTAGTGATTTCCCCTGCTGCAAAATACATACCTGCATTATCGAATTTTTTCCAGACAAACCATTGCTCGGACGAAATAAATACATATGACCTTTTTTGTTAAAAAATACCTCCCCTACACGGTGGTATTTTTTATTTTCCTCTATCTTGATCTCAGCTCGAAATATTAAGGATAATCGAAAAAAAAATTATAATCGATTTTTTTTCGAATTTGGGAAATCGATAGACTGGTAAACTTTTTTTATGTTAATCTACATACTTTAATGTACTTATAAAAAAAAAATTCAGCCGTATTGCAAATTACTGGTAGTTGTAACCTATACCGACTGGGCTACCAGATTTTTGCCATTTTTTGTTTTAACATCAAAATTTGGAAAATCCTTTCTTACTAAGAGCCTATGACCCCATACGAATATAGGCTGTCTTTAAATTTTCGTATTTTTGATCTCCAATAGTTTTTATTCTACGTTGATTCTATGTCAGTCAGGACCGTATATATATGTACATAGGCCTATATTCTAGAGGCCCCTGTTCCCTTAACTCACCAACCCCGGCGGAGACCCCTGACGAAGTCATTGACAACATATTATTGTATTTTGGTTTTCTTTGTCTTTAACCAAATTTTAAAATTTTGGTTTACAGTTCTGTGTATTAAAAAAAAACCTCTTTTGTAAGTTTATAATAATTTATTATGCACTTTAATTTGCATTATTTTTCTCATAATTTGGTTCTGGAGTAATTTTGGATGCTATGAAAATACCAATAACTAATTTTTTTTAGTTTTTAGTCAATAACTAGGTTATCTTTTAAGTTACGAAATAATAAATAAAACTTTATATTTCTTATAAAAAAGGATTTTTTTTGTAAAGTAAGCATTTTTCGAAATATTTTACATTACAAATTTTAAACGGCCACCATTTTGAAAATGTACGAACGAACTTTTTTTTATATGATTAAAAGATGTTATACTAAATATGTATTCAAAATTTGAGTTCAATATATTTCCTACATCCAAAGATATTAAGTCTTTTGAAAAAAAAAACAAAAAAAAAATGGCGGATAACTGGAAAACGAATCATTTCCAAACGTTTGTTTATATGAACTTTTTTCTTTATTTTCACTAGTAAAACACGCCCTAAAAATGTCTCCGTTTATTTCTGACTCGCGCTCATGTGATAATAACCTAGGGTTCTTATCTCTTACGGCTCTTCTTCAACCTGGGGAAATGTGCGGTGTACATAGTGTGGTTTAATGAAGTTGGTAGAGTACAGTCAGTGACCTTGAGGTGGCGCAGGAAGAAGCTGGGTGGATAGGCAATGCTTGACTGAAAACATAAGTCTCAGCGTCTGCTAATCTCCCTCTTACCGTTCCTCTACTCTGAGCACCATTCAATAATCGATTATGAAACGACTTTTGTAGGTTGGCTAGTTGCGTCAAAGCTGGCTTAAATCGCAAGCCGCGAGATCGTTAAACATGCATTCGTAATCTGGTGTTTCTGTTTCTATTTATAAATGAAAAATCAGGGAAATAGCTTTAAATTATTGTGAAGGCTTTATTGTTTTTTACGTATAACCTTAAACACGGGAATTATTTTTTGGAAACCTCAAAAAATGCAATAAAAGTAATACATTTTGACTTAATAAAACCGTTTAGTAAAAGGAGTAGCCGTCGATTTTGTTAAATTATTTGGTATAAGATAAAAGCGTATAGCCTTTAAGAGCAATTTAATATGTTTTATAACTTTTTAAGTTGAAAACCGGCGTCCGAAACTCGTTAGTACGAAGTATACGTTTTTCCTGATTTACACAAAATGAAGAAGACCTATGGGTCTGCAATACCACTCAAGTAAAAGCCTTGATTCTAGTACGCGGAGCCAACCTTGAGAATGCAGGCCTACGCTATTGCATTGGTAAGCGTGTCTAGAGCGGCTAGAATATCGCTTGTATACATTTACGTTTTCACTAATGGCAGTCTTATTTTGTATTTCCTCCATGTGCGTACGACATTTAAATTTTCAGAAAGCTCCAATGTACAGTTAGTACAAATTCGCCCGATGATTTATTGCTATCAAGTGAATCGACTGAAAAACATGTTTTTCGTATTGTTTATAAGCAAATATCTTTAATAAAAATGTATAACTTAAAATTTTTGCCACCTACGAATTATAATTTAGATATTCATGAATGATTTTCTGCAAATTATAAAAGATTATCTTCAAAATTCGATGAAAGATAAGTTGTATTGAAGAGGACTGTGAGGGACTGTTTTGCCAATGTATTGCACACCCTTAAGCAAAAGAATGTTTTTATCCCTTCTCCGCTTTGAGGTTTTGATAACAATATTTTAAATATTGGTTTATGTTTTACTCTTAGAGTAGGAAGGAGTACAAGCAAGTTCTACGACTATCTCAAATTGTATGAAGATGTATAGCTTTCAATATAGGACCTTAAAAATGTTACCTGTTTGTAAGTATTTAACTTGTAAATTTATATTTTCGCTCAATTTTGTGTTTCTTTAGTGAACATATTCTTTGTTGCATAAGGTTTGTTGAATTGGAAATTATTGACTGCTTAAATATTTATTTAAGTATAGGTTTTTGAAATAGAAATTTCAAATCAAATCTATTTAAATATTTTATATGGAATCATAGTTAACACTATTACTGTGCCTTAGAGGACAAACGATTGAGAACCACTACTTCTAAGTTCAAACAGATGCGGTCATAACAGTTTACTATCGGGGTTAACAGTGAATACAATACATCCTCGTACTCCATCTATCAATTCGTCAATCATACTGAACGCTCCAGTATTTGCCATGATGACAGGTAAAGGATGCTAGCCGTGAACGAAAGTTACTTTTATGACCTACTCTTTACTTGAAGCGAAGGTACCACTAAATCAAGTTTGTCATAAACTAGAGATTCATTCCTACCATCAATTCAGTCAGCGAAGACGTTACGTTAGTTTATATCGCAACCAGGAATAAACGGCACGCAAATACAACATAAATAAACACTTATGAAATAAAATAAGGCAGTTAACAGAAGAAATCTAATTTCGTTATTCAGTTGAAATTAATCTATTTTTGTTTAAAGTCCTGATGGGTTTTGCTCATAGTTTGATATTACTCGCAGATTTAGTTGCATAAGGCATAGTATTATTGATTTAAGCGTGGATAATTTTTCATTCAGTTGTACCATTTGGTAGTTCGGAGAAAGCTTTTTTCAAACATTATAAGGTATTATTAGAGATTCAACAACTTCCGCCGTCTTAACACAAAAGTCTGGGTATGAGCTAGGCAATACGTTCAAGGATTAAATATTTGGATAAGTGTTATTAGCGAATTTCCATAGAATAAAGAGCTATTGCAGTGGCCCTTACGGTAAGACGCAAGGTCGGGAGTAGTCAACGAGCACCAATCAAACATGGTGTTCTGGGGTGTCATTAAAAATTGTATATATATGTATGTTCGCATTCTAATGGCCACATTTTATGTCCACTTTGGTCCAGATTCGGTACACATGTTGATTTTTTAAGTCGCTCAAACTAGTTCCTTAGCCAAATATCCAACAACAGGTAGACAGTACGTTTTCTTGACCTCAAGTTAATTTTTTTAGAGATTTTTCGTACTAGAATGAAACTTGTTTGAGTTATTTGGCAAAAATATATAGGCGATTATTCTGCACATTTCAATTTTTTAATAAGACCTTATAGCCCGTCTGGTTCCCCAAAATCAATCAAAAAGGTTTTACCATAAAAGAACCCGGTGGAAAAATCGCAGAGAGTCTTTACGCTGCGAACCCAACGAGGAAGGGAGTGAACCGGGCTAAGGCTGAGGTGCAAACAAATTTCACTAATATATTTCGTACACGCAGGCAGCTATTCAGCACCTTCCTAAGTAGACCAATTTCCCAAATAGTTGGTTGTGACCCTGAAACATATAAACTTAATTTTGGAAATTCTCATCAAATCACTTCAGCGGTTCAGCTGCGTGATCGAATCATTTTAAAACATATTAGATTTCCTTTCTAAAATTAAAATGAAGTACCTCTTTAGAAAATAAAAACCTAACTATTTTTTTATAGGCCCTACATAAGGAAATACTAGGGGCTCTGCCCCTGGACGCTTCGCGTTCCAACCCCGCATCGGCCTTCGGCCTCAGATGGCTGCTTCGCTTCGCTCGCAGTTGGAAAATTCGATAAAGAATCTCGTTAAAATTATGAAACTAGGCTTAAATATATTAACAAAAATTACAAGATTAATTATAACCTCAAATACATGCTTTAGAAACGTGAGAGGCTTTCATTACGATTTTAGTCCTAGTTCTACTATCTTCTGTCAACTAAAGTTTTGAAACCAGGCCTAAATATAGTACAAATTATTGCAGGATTAACATAACCTCAATACTATGTTTCGGAAAAGAGCCAGGCCTATATAACAAAATTGACTATTAGAATTTATCCATCTTTGCCAAGTTTACCTTTTTTTTTTGCAAAATAAATTGTTTTAAATCAGGCCCAATTTATTCTAATTCCAACGTGCTGAAACAGTATAAATTAGCTTGTTTTTTTAACAGTAATTAAAAACTATCCAATGAACAGCTGATTTTGGATAGTACTCATAATCTCAGTTCTATTCCACTCTATTTCCAACGTGCTAAAACAGTATAAATTAGCTTGTTTATAAACAGCTGTTTTGATCGCTTTATTTACTATTTCGTTGTTATTTTGTAACCAACATGGCAACCCATAAGACCCAATGTTAAAATTTTTCAACTTTTAAATTAGATTTTCTCAAAAAATCGCGTTTTTACACGAAATACAACTATATGGGTGTACTTAAAAATCAAAACTACATCTAAATACAAAATTTCTTTGAATTCGTTAGAGCCGTTTTCGAGATCCGTGACAAAGATAGATACAAGAATTGCTCATTTAAAGTAATAGGATAAACAATATTAAATGTGTACGAACCATGTTTTTAATATTTAATAACATTACGTCCAAATTGAATATTAGAAATGTAGTTTCTTAACTCGACAGTCTCATAGCTCTATCTCGTATAAGCCTCTAATCTCATGATGGCGGTCTCGGACCGGGGCTGCCAACATGCGGCCCGCATTACAAAAGTATGCCTAAAATATACACAAGCGAGTTATTCTTTCACCAACGATGAAATAAAATAACATACATATAGGGTATGTGACTCCACTTGCGATGAATACAAGGCTGCAACGAAGTTACTGGAACATTCTCAACTCTGGAAAACTCCACTCTCGAACCTTAATAGTTAGGGAATAGTGTGAAATAGAGACTCCTTGAGAAAACAACGTTGAATTCGGCTCTCGAAGTTTATAGTTGTCGTGTAAGTCTACTGTTTGAAATTGTAGTTATTTTGTTCTGGTGTGTGGTACGCAGCAACTCAATTTAAGGTTTTTTTTTGTGAAATATGTCGGCAGAAAATAAATAAATTACAAATTGTTAACCCTCCCCCCCTCCCCCGAACGGCTGAAAGAATTTCTTGAATCATAGCTGAGAACACTTTCGATCAAGTCACCTTAAAAAAAAACTAAATCAAAATCGGTTCTTTCGTTTGGACCTAGTGGAAAAACTAACGATGCCACAGACAGATACACAGACAGACAGATACACACGTTAATAAAAGGCGATGATAACCACCCAGGTTTTTCGCCTTTAAACCAAAAGAAAAAGAAAAAAAAACACACGTTAATAAACTTATAACACCCCTCTGTTATCGTCGGGAGTTAAAAATAAAGGAAGAACATCGAATTTGTAATGACCGTTGGGAATCTGACTATTAATCACAAACAAAAAAGTACAAAATAAAACGAAATTACACTAAGTTACACGAGAAACAATTTCTATGCTATGATTACGAAATATAAGAAAATAAACGGTACCAGGAACTGGCATATACCTTCTCACAAACATATTTATTTAAATTATTAAACAGATTCACTGCGACTTCATAATTGTAGGTGGGGTAGGAGAGGTGATTTATTAAAGTAGGAGATTAACTAATAAATATTATTATTATTATCTAGAGAGAAAACTATTCCATCGATTTCGAACAAATTTGCACCAAACACGTCAATTAGGAGTGTATAGATGCACGAAAAAAAGTTTTGAAAATTTTGAAAAACAACACCCTTTATGGCCAAAAAACCCCCAAAATCAGTTATTATTATTATTAGCTAAACGAGAAATTTTAGAAAGATGCGGATTTTTTGAATATGGTAGGGTACTTTAAAGGGTACAAATAAGCCGTTTGATTTTATAAACAAATAATAACTGATTTTTTTATGGGTTTTTTTGCCAAAAAAGGGGTTGTTTTTAAAAAAAATTCAAAACCGTTTTTCGTGCATCTATACAGGCCTACTTGACATTTCTTTTGCAAATTTGTTTGAAATCGATCGAATAGTTTTCGCTTTAGATTTGTATACATAAAGACAGACATTTTGTAAAAACCACTTTTTTGGACTCAGGAGTCCCAAAACGGATATTTCCACAAAAATCTCAACATCGATTTTTTTTGCGATCACTATACTTTCTCTATACTATAGTATAGTGAGAAAGTAAAACTAAAAAATATTTTTTTTTTCAAAAAGTCTGACACCGGCAACAAATGCAGTATTGGCGCTTTTTACGTAGTGGTTTTAATTTGTTAAAGCGAAAACCTCTGAGTGATGGAGTGCTTATTAAGAATTGTGTAATCAAAATGACAAAACAATTCAAAAGAACAAAAATTGGCAAAAAAATGAAGATTTTTAAGTTACTCCCAGGAGAACGTTTTCCCAACTTGCGAAACTTTTGCATTAAAATGGGTTCAAAGCTGGTAAGCACTTATCTTTGCGAACGCAGCTATTCCAAGATGAAATTTATAAAGTCAAAATATATTTGTTCCCCGTCTGATAAGTCACTTTCTCAGTTGCTCTGTTTGTGGAGAACAAATTAATATTAATGTTTATATTGATACACTGGTTTGTGAAAACCTACATTCCCTTACTTCCCACAAATTTGTTATTAAAAAAATTATATGAAAACAAACAAGTTTTTTGTACCTATTAGAAATAACTGATAAAGTTGCATTAGAAGTATTTTATGATTCGGCGCTCACAACAGCAATTGTATTTATTTCGGCCCTTGGGCCACTCGAAATTGGACAGCCCTGGACTGTACCCAGGTATCAATCTCGAATTTCATCTCGAAAACAAGAACACTATAATAGTAAGTATAAAATGCACGTCAGTAAAACAGTGAAATAAAATAATACATCTACTGAGTTGATGTATTTCAATGTCTTTAATCTAAGCACCAATCAAATATATCGTAATTACTTATATAGAATAGTATTGGCTCCAATACAAAACCTTGTGGTACACCATAATCAGTCATATGAGAAAGGCCATTACTTGCCCCTAACAAATAGCTTTCTGAACCACAATTCAGTTAATATCCATACATACTTAAACTTGTAAGTTCATTTGATTTAATATTAACTTTTATAAGAATGACGTGTATTAGAAAATATGTCAATTTAATTACATAAAATAAAAGTGGGTAAGGAACAGGCTAGAATTTTAATTCAGATTGAATGATATGGCTGTATTCTTCAAAGACACTTAAAAATCTGTTACTTTTTCTAAAGTGGTTAAACATTTAGATCAGTTTAATTGTGTGTTTAAATCTAAACAGTTTTGAACATTCATGTACGTTAGTTAGGTATTAGATTAAAAAATTGTTGCCAGATGTCTAACTGGGATAAGACAAGCGTAACGTGTACATTTAATAACAACTAAGATTCGTTCCTACAGTTTGACTTGACAACATTCGCCAGTGAAAAACTATCGCGCAGCGATTAGTATTGTCTGTTAGTATATATATTTTTACGAAAGTAGGCCTATATTTTAAGGTTGCGATATCTTGCTGAATATATGCCCTTTACCTGTTAATAGATCCATTAAAATATTATGTCTCAAATATACTTCTCTTCTAAAACAATATTCAACTGACAATTAATTGTATTTTTTGCTGGTTCATCTTCACCTTAAATAAATTTGGCTACCGCAGAAATCAGGCCAGGCATAATTTATCCTCAGTACACACTTGCTGCAAATTGATGCGGGATCCTGCGTCATTTCAATCTGCGTCCTAACGGCGTCAAAAGTTGATAGTCCCTCATTTGCCACCAACCGAGATGGATAGTACATTATTGTTTGCCTATTTGTAACAATTTAGTATTTATGTACATTTTTATATATTGACTTAAAGATGCACAAGATATAATATAACAAAACGGTTTTAACGATTTTGATTAAATTTGGCTTATTTGTACCCCTTAACGTACCATACCATATGAAAAAACACTATTTTCCTAAAAATTCTCGTTTAGCTAATAATAATAACTGAGTTTTTGGGGTTTTTTGGCCAAAAAGGGGGTTGTCTTTAAAAAATGTTCAAAACCTTTTTTCGTGAGTGCATTTATACAGGCCTAATTGACATGTTTGGTGCAAATTTGTTCGAAATCGTTCGAATAGTTTTCTCTCTAGCTAATAATAATAATAATATTTATTAGTTACTCTCCTAAGTCCTAATTTAATACAATTATGATATCACAGTGAATCTGTTAAGTTAAATATGTTTGTGAGAAAGTATGTGCCAGTTTCTGATACCGTTTATCTTATCATAGGCTACTGCACAAAAAACAACTGTTTTCGGTCCTGAAATTGATCCGTAAAGTCGACGTTTTTCGTTACTTTATATAGCGCAAAAAATCAGCTGACATTATTTTCAGCGTGCTAATCTCAAACTTTGTTCTGTTGCATAAGTTATTGTTTGTGAACTAGATGAAAACAAATACGTACAATGCAAAATCGTGAAATGGAAATTCCTGAAAGTATTGTAAAAGAAGCAAGAAAATTAAAGGGAGAGTTTATTACCAAGTAAATAAAATTGTATGTATGAAACTGAATATAAAGGTTTCAGTAAAGTGGAAAAATAACTTTACGGATAAATTTCAGGATCAAAAACAGCTCTTATTTGTGTAGTATGATAAAAATGAATAAAAATAAAATAAAATTTATGAAAATTAGTTTTACTTTCGGTATGATAAAAATGGTTGTTTGGCATGTGCAGCAAAATTATTTTTTCGGCCGGTGCTTCATCGATTTTCCGAGCTCGGTTTAAAACTACTATTAGGTCCTAGTATCATAAAGAAGTCAGCTAATTATTAAATGAGCAGACTTTATGATCAAGTAGTGAATTACTACAATACAGAATTACTTTACGGAAAAACATCAGTTGATGAAAAACACGATTTTAACCAACTTTGTGCCAAGATAATTAAACTGAGACCTTTACTCAGAAATCAGCGATTCACTTTTCTTGTCACGTGTTCATGGTTTTACAATGTATTTAGTTCATTATTATTATTTAATTTATTTTGTAGGATATATTCAACTTTGCATAAGTATTTCACAAATCTTATTAGTAACACAGCAGAGCGTGGACATAGCCCGCCCTAGAACTACTGCTAACTGCTAAATGCTACGGTTCTAACACATAAGGCGAACTAATTGCCCGTAAATCCGTCCTAAATGTGGTGTCTGCAGACTTATTATTGGGTTAGGCGCCGAAGTGTGCCACAACAAAAGTGTTGTTCCAAAATGTGGAGATCTCGGACTTTGTTTGTGTTATGTAAAGGAAAATACTGTTGATCCTTTAGCCAAATATAGTACGTTCAGCGAGTTTTTGCAGTAAATCACTGTGGCCACTTTGAAGCTTTAAATTTAGACTTTGAATGCCTTTTTTTAGTCAAATTTATACACATGTCACTTAATAAAACATTTATTATGAGGCTTTAATTGTCCATGTCTTTTCCTATTATCCGTCATAGGTAGCGATTTACTGCAAACACTCTGAACGTACTATTATAAGTAACGTCCCTATCAGTTAGCGAATTCCCAGTAAAGTACAAATAAATAATAGTAATTAATTTTAAAATCTGTTCAATAGTTGCAGTAAATGGTCAATAGCAAATCAACCATAAACATAGCGCATTTGGATTTATAGAGGTTATGTAAATATTTGAAGTTATAGAACTCATGCAGTTTCATTATTTTTGTTCGAACATTATACCAAATAGAATAAATCGATCATACAGCTGAACCGCTGACGTGAGTCGAGCGAATTTACAAAAATAAGTTTATAGGCCTATGTTTTAGGGTTTCAATTTGGGAGTCTATTCACGACGGTGTTGAATAGCTGCAACATGGTTCGCACGCCAACCCCCGTATTGGGAGTATCTTCAATATACAAAGCATTGCGTGCTTCGCACGCAATTCCGCAATTGGGATTATTTTCAATACACAATGCATTGCGTGCTTCGCACGCCATTCCGCACATTGGGAGTATCTTTAATATACACAGCATTGCGTGCTTCGCACGCCATTCCGCATGTTGGTAGTATCTTCAATACACAATGCATTGCGTGCTTCGCACGCCAACCCCACGGTGGAATCCACCACATGGCTTTGAACCGGGTACTTCTATGGTATTTTACGTTTTGATTGATTTTGGGGGAACCAAGCGAGCTATAAGGTCGCGTAAAGAAACAAAATGTACCTAATAACATCCTACATTTATATTTGTAGAAAAAACTCAAAAACAAATTCATTCTCGTAGTACAAACCTCAAAAAATAGTTACTTCCGGTCAAAAAACGTGCTTCCGATTGTTGGATTTTTTTGCTAACGAACTCGTCCGAGCGACGTAGACAACCAGCGAGTGCGAACACATATATACATATATATAAACACATATATATATATATATATATGCACGATTTTGGTGTTGTTTGACTGCCATACATGGGGAAAAACGTATGCTATATGGCTGCCAGGCCATTTAGCAGCCGCATACGGCAGCCAGATCGCCGAACCTCTATTTCATGCTTATAACATTAAAACAGACCTAAGTTTTAAGTTTCAGAAATCCGCCAAATTAGTCATAGTTTTGATTATTTGTATATTATTAGTTCACGAAAGTTAAGTGAGGAGCGCTGCGGTTGTAGACGTATACGCGAATGTATATACACTTTTCAAAACGATGAACCATTTGGCGGACGAAACTTGGCAACGCTGTGTCTGACGCAGTAGTTTCCTTTCCCCCCTATTCTTCCGGTGTCCCTTTCAGCTCACTGGGACTGCTAAAAATTACTTGTACTGACTCCAAACTGTCTTGTCAACAATAATCTCTATTTACAGGGTGTTTTAGAATTCATGTCAGATATGTTAGGGTGTTGTTCCTGGACTAAATAAAATATGTTAAACATTTCCGAATACCAATAATTACCCGTACAGCCACCATTTTGTTTTTTCACATAACAATTTTTAATTTGAAACGACTCTTTGCAATACATTTAAATTTTATTACATAGCTTTATGATACAAAAACCTAATCCCAGGAAAAACAATTACATCCTGGGATTTACAATGTTTATTTTCAAAAAAGCAATCCTTTAAAATCTTTAAATTAAAATACCGGAAAAAAGGTAAATCATACAAATTTTTTTAAAGAAAAACTTTTTTTAGAAAATTTAATTTTTAATCAGATGCCACTAAGAAAATCGGTTGTTATAAAAGTGAGATATGTTTGAATGTTTGTAGAAAAGGCAGCAAAATGGTATCCCAGTTTGCTGCCTTTTCTACCTAGTGGAGTGATTAACAAATATTTTAGATGAAAAAAATTAGATGCAGGTTGTCCTAATTTCCAAACGATGTTCAGTAGGCTACATACAAAACATAAAGCTTTTAACACTTATTGACAACAAAACTGTATGTTACATAGAGTACATTAGGTTAGTTTTACTACTTTCAGAAGTTAAAAAAGTTTTCTTTGTAGAATTGGAGCTTCAAGGAAGTTAACTTCTAGTTTTTACTTGAATATAGTTTAATTTAACAAAATATAATATATTTTAAAGGGTTTATTTTTGTACATTATAACTTTATATAACCGAACTGCTATCAAATAAACATTTTTATTGTAGTTTTTCAAACATAACATGAGAACAATCTAGGAACCAACAAATATCAAGTTTCATTTCAAGGTTTTATTTATTTATAATTCATCATTTTAATTACGGCTTGTTTTGGTTTTGAAGTCACACACACTAAGAGGTTAATCTATATAGATGCCGACGACAAAGAAGCACAAACAACGACGTTATCAATCTAGATAGAAATCTGATGACTAATTGTAATTGCAAAGCTGGAACATAGTACGATAGACATGTTTTTTCACAATGGTTTGAATAAAATGAAGATAAGCATTGGGCTGAATAGTTTCGTAAAGGTTTATAGACCGTTGACGTTGATAGACAGAGTACCGGTATCAGCTGATCCACTTATTCCCTCTCTCTCTCACACACTGCTACTGACAACAGTCGTGCTGGTGTACAATAAAGCCTGCCCTGTACCCATCATAACATTTTACTAAAAACGTATGTCATCTATTTTATAGTGACACAGCTTGTTTTTAATAATCCAAACTTCTGTTAGGACAATTACACAAGGTATTAATTTAGCTGAAATAAAAAAACTGAGCTATTTTGCTTATGCTCCTGTACGGTTACAATTAAAAAATGAGTTTTTTTACCCTCCATTTTTTGAAAAGTGGGTGTTTTTTTAATAAATATTTAGAGCTGGAGCGTTGCACAGGCATCGTAAGAAACTTGTACCTTCAAAATATCTGTTAAATTGTTTCCTTGGGCCGAAAGATACCGAGTGTAGTGTTTTGCAACCAAAATGTACCTCAAAGTACATAACCATCTCTGAAATTGCAATAATAGGCCTATAGTCTATATCTATACTTCTATACTAATATTATAAAGAGCTAAAATTTGTTTGTGAGTATGTTTGTTTGTTTGTTTGTTTGTATGAATTTTATGTAAGGGGTAATCTCTGAAACAACTGAACCAATTGAAACATTTTTTGTTTCAATAAAAAAACTACACTATTCCTGGGTAACATAGGCTAGAATTCATTTTGATAAAAACATGTTTTATTTCAATATTTAAAAATTTAGTCGGAAAAATTCACAGGATGAAGTATGGCGTTAAACCCATAGCGTCTAACAGCTGTTATACCAATAAATAAGCAACATTATAAAAAAACTAAAATAAGACAATTGAAAGATGAAACTTATATTATTCAAAACGTACTATGCCAAAGATGTGCACAAACACATACATTATGTATGTATGTGCCGTTAAGATTGGTAAATTTATTTAAACACAATTAATTAATTATAGTTTAGGCCTAGACTGCTGCTGATGCATAACTCATTTATTTCTTACATTCATTACCATGGCAACCAATTGAATAAAATAACAGATAAAACATTTTTGATTCGTATGTCTAGCTTAGTACAAAATAATATTTATTTTAAGTTTAGGCCAATCATGTTTCAACATACACAAACCAATAAAAGCTTGCGTTAAGGAATTTTAAAATAAGAAACCACTATATTACATCTTATTTAAAAATAAATAATAGGTACATATTATAAGAATTTAATATTATCCCTATTTATTGTTAATATACGGTAATTGGTAGTGAGCAACCTAAAGTTAGATTATAATATTCCTACACATACATCCTAATTAAAATAAATAAGACATAATAGAATTTAAT